>JANZLQ010000055.1:4040618-4058860 GCA_026212715.1 Elanus axillaris
GGTTTCCCCCCCCCCCCGGGGTATATGGAATGGGGGGGTCCCCTGTGGGGGTTTCTGGAAGGGGGGGGACCCCCCAAAATGAGGCAGTCCAAAATGGGGGTCCCCTCTGGGGCATTGGGGATGGGGGTGCCTCCACCCCGCTGGGGTATGGGGGGGGCAAAAGTGGGGGTGTCCGCCCTGGGTGTCTGGAATAGGGGGGGAAAAAGTGGGGTACCCCCCTGGGGAATCCCTAGGCTGCCCCCCCCAAATAGGGGACCCCCAAACTAGGCGCCCCCGGGGGTATCCCTGTACTGAACCCCCCAAAACTGAGGCCACCCCCAGGAACACCCCAAAAGGTGGCATCTGATGCTGAAAACACAGAGGTGTCCCAGGGCCGTGGGCCAATGTTCTCCAGGACCAAGACTGAGATATTTCTGCTGAGACATCCCAGGAGAAGGTGCCTCAGGAGTATCTACCCTCAGTCCGGATGCAGAAGACGGCGGAATCTCACCCAGCTGTTTGCAAGAGACTTCCAGCCCCAACTTGTAAAAACAAGTTAGGTAACTGGGACCAGCTGCCAAGCCTGTATGTGAGCAAAGCCTGCTGGTGTCTCAGCCCCGTTCTGCAGGGCTGCAGCTGGACCGAGCTGCCTGCTCCTCTCCCCTCATGGCAGACCGAGGGCACAGCTGCTTCTCCAGGGAAAAAGCTGTCGAGACCATAGGCTGTGCTGAGTGGGAACGAAGAGGTCTCCCACCAACCCTCACAGGCTTTTATAAATCACTGCTCAAAAGATTCACTGCCCCTTTCCACCCCAACACTGAGGCTTTCTGAGCTGCTCCATGGAGGTGATGCTCAGAGGAGGCTCGAAGCCGGTGCCCGGACCCAAAGCAAAGTCTGTGCTACAGCTAGGCTCGGCCTTTGGGAGCTGGAAGTTTTCCATCTGTCTGTCCCACACCCTGACACGTGCTGCGTTGGCAGAGGGGACAGAAACGCTTCACTAGTGCTGCTGGGGAGGCTGCCCCTTGGGCACCTTGCTCCTGCAATACTACCTGTGCTTGGGGGGGGTCAGGCAGATGCAATGCAGGGTGCAGCGACCCTACAGCCCCGGCCAGCACAGCAAGGCTCTCCCAGCACCGTGACCCAGCCCTGGCCATCCCCTGTCAACCCCAGCTCCAGCTTCCAAACCAGACCTTGCTTATCTGGCCCATGCCATGTAAACAATGTGCTCAGAGGAGTGGGAGATGTCTTATCTGAGTTCACCCCCTGAGTCCCAGGCAGAGGAAGGAGGATGCAGGAGCCTGACTCATTCATTCAGTCGCCACCAGGTAATGCTGCCCCAGCCTTCCCAGGTTGCCTTCGCACCTCCTCCTCCTCCTGAGCAAGGCCTCTGCCCAGCTCCTTCCCTGGGAAGGAGGGGACCAGTGCGGTCTGAGGGATGCTCTCACTGGAGCCAGCCCCAAGCGCGTGGCAGCAGACGGGATCAGTTTGTAAAAACCCAAAATCTCGCTGATGGAGAGCGAAGCAAGCGCCGGTGCGTCTCGGCTGCTGCGCCGAGCAGACAGCCGGAGAGGCGGGGTGGGGGGGAAGGAGCAAGCAAACCCGTCAGTTCCTTCTGATGTCTTTGCTAAAAATCCCGGCTACAAAGAGATCTAATTGCAAATGAACTAATTAAGTAAACCTCTGACGAAGCGTGAAAACAATTTGTTTGACCCTGACGCTAGCAGAGGGCTCTTCGACAGCAGAGTTAATCAGTCAGCGCCGGAGCCCACAAGCGGTGTCAGCGGGCTGCCGCGCCGCCATCTGCTTCCTCCGCTCCTCTCGCCCCCCAGGAGGGGAGCTGCAAACTCCCCTCGCCTGCTGCCTGCGCCTGCCCGCTGCATTGGGTCTCTTCTTCTCTAGCAGACATCCCTGGTGTGTTTTTTTCTTTTGCATTGGGCCCCCCTGGCTCCGGGCAGAGAGACTTTGGGGTGTCTGGACCTATTTCCAGGGTCTTCCCCTCTGCCAGCCCCATGCTGTCCCAGCCTGAGAGCATGGGCTCTCCCAGAAAGGTGAGCACTTACTTGACAAACTGTCCCAAGTCCTCACAGAGGGTTTCGCAGCCAGGCCACTTGCACTCTCCGTGGCCGTAGAGCGGGTGGGAGCCGGGGGTCTCTTCGTGGGAAGAGCTGCAGAAGAGGGAAAGGGATGGTCAGATGGGACAGCTGTGATGCTCTGGTGTTCTCATGCACAGGGCCAGCCCTTGGGGACCCACAGGAGACCCCACAGCAATGGCTCCCTGTCCTCCGTGGGCACAGCAAAACAGCAACAGGACGTGTTTATGCCGTGGGCAGAACCCCCCCAACCCTCCCAACCCTGCTGCCAGCCCTGTGGGCAACAGACCCTGGCCCCTTCCACCTCTCCGGGGGTAAAACCACAAAGTGCCAGAGCCCGACCCGGCTCTACCTGTCCCTTCTCGGCGTGTGCATGGTGCTCTGTCCATTGGGCAGAGGGTGATGGGAAATGGGAGGCGAGACCTTGGCGGCCGAAAACGAGGTAGAGTTGGAGGTGTTGGTGGTGAGGTCGAGACCTTCTTGCTTAATGCTGTCCTCGACAGGCTGGGTGGCCGTGACCTCCTTCCAGAGCTGCTGGAGGTCCGAGGGACACACAGCTACGGCACAGGGAGAAAGCGCCTGCCATCAGTGGCGAGAAGGAGCAGCACCCACTGGCACCCATGCGCCAGGTTGGCTCGGGACCCCACGGGCTCCCCCCCTGCCCGGCTGGCGCAGCTTGGCTCCCTGAAGCTCAGGCAGCCCAGCACGGACCGTGCATTGGGAAATCATCTCCCAAAGCTGGGCACAGCCCTCTGTGCCGGCAGCTGGGGAGAAGAGGCTGCACGGCCCCATTGGGAAGCCCAAAACCAAGCCGCCTGCAGCACCCGGGGAGCCCCGCAGAGCTGTGTCCAGAAGGGAGGAGACCCCTGCAAAAGGAAGCTGGGGGGCTCAATCCTGCAACACAACCCAGCTCAAACTCCCCCAGGCTGCTCCGGCTGTTAATGCAATCAGGCCCCAAACTTTAGACGGGTGCATTAGGAAAAGCAATGCCCCAGCCCCCTCCCCAGCCTTCCCTCGCCTGGAGTAGGGAGAAGCTGCAGCCGCAGGGTCCCCCAGCCGTCTCCCAACCCCAGGCAGGGGGTCCTTACCTTGGGGCAGGGTCTGCAGGGGCACGGTGCCCTGCCCCGGTGGGAGGCTCACCAGCCCCTGGCGCTGCAGGTTTAACAGGTGCTGCTGCTGGAGCTGCTGCATCTGCAGGAGCTGCTGCTGGAAGGCCAGCTGCTTGTTCCCTAACGGCTGCCGGGAGACAAAAGGGAGAAATCAAAGCATGTTATTTCCAGCTTTGCAGCAGAAGCCTCGCAGCGGAGGCAGGGGCTCAGCGGCGGCAGCGAGGGATGCCCGCGGCGGTGGGACCGTGGCCGTGCGTGCCTCCGTCCTGCTGTTGGGCCTGCTCAGCTTGCGGCTGAGCCAGACGGAGGCTTTGATCTATCGGAAGAGGAGGGGAAGAAAAGGAAAGGGGAAGGGAAAAATAAAGCACTGAAAAGAGAGGGAGCGAGCAGAGCCAGGGCCTTGCTCAGAGCAGAGACCCAGCTCTGCCTGCAACGTGGGCAAACCTGCAAACCCAAGCTGTGGGGTCCCAGGTGGGGAGGCTCAGCCGCAGGGCGAGCTCCCGCAGGCACCAAGCATCGCCCAAGGAAGCTCCCAGCACCCAAAAGGCATCCTAGATGCACAGCACCCTCCTTGAAGCAGGGAAACGGTCCCTATTTGCCAAAAAATGACCATTATGAACCCCTTCTTGGTGTGGGGCAGAACAACTGTCTGTGAGGGAGCAGGTGCCCAGTACCAGTACCGGAGCTCCCACCCCAGCCACGAGCATCCCCCAGGTAGGCGACCCTCCCACCCATCCCCAGGAGCCGGCCTCGCTCTGACCTGCACGGCTGGCCCTAAACTAGTTAGGCAGGACAGGTCCCTGGGGAGGCACCAAGAAATCCATGAGAATTAACTGAAGGGGAGAGAATTCAATTAGGGATGGGGACAGGCAGCTGCTAATCTGAGCCGGCCACGAGAGGGGAGCTGCCCCAGGCCTGCCTGGCCTCATTAGCGGGGCAGGCATCTCCGTAACCCCTTGAACCCCTCTGTTTGCAGAGACGTTATTTGCAGGTTGCGAGGAGCCGGGCTGGCAGGCAGCGCAAGCCGGCTGTGCTGTGCTGACCGGCCCCAGCAGCAGCCCAGCCCTTCCATGGCAGCTCTGTTATCCTGAGCAAGGGAAGTGCTGGGGTCCCTCTCGGCAGAGCAAGCCCCCGCCTCGGCAGAGCACACCGGCCAAGCCCATGCTAAGGTGCTTCCCTCCCTGATTTTGCTACGCTTGTGAGTGGGCGCACTTTGCAGCCCCGTTGCTTGGCCGAAAAAGAAGTATTTTCATGTCCATGTTCTTACTGATGAGTGCAAAAGCTTTTTTCTTATCTTCTGGCTGGGTCTGAGCATCGTAGGGATTCAGGCCCTGGTGCACCACGGCTCCCAGGGACCTGGCACAGCCCCACCTTGCTCTCTCCATGATCCCTGAGGCTGCATCTTGCCCTCTGCTAACAAGGAACAGAAAACAGAATCTCCGTGGCAAATCCAGTACATGGCTTAGTTTGGAATCAGCACGTATTGCTGTACCCGAAGCAGCACCCCTGGCCTCGTGGGATACAGGTGGTCCCCTGCAGATGGTGCTGATGCTCGGCTGTGGCTTTGTGAAACAGAAGGCAAGGATGGGCTCCAGGCACTGCCCTGCAAAATCCCTGCAGTCTGCAATGGAAGGCACGACTGTGAGTCCTGTCTAGGGCACAGAGAGAGTTTAAGTTCCGTTTCATCAGTTTCAGAGGGATGTGCAGACTCCTCCCTGTCCTGTCCACCTCTTGGCCACGGTAGAATTGTCTCCCCAGAGTCAAGTCCAGATTCTGTTTGGCTTTGCCTCAGTCCTGCACCTCTGACGCTTGAAGGTAAAGGCACAAATCAAAGAAATTTCTGCTCAGTGAAGAGAAATCCCTGAGCTCACCCTTGCTCCTGAGCAAGGTGCTGAGCCAGGAGGGCTTCAGGCTATAGGACTGGATGAGACCACAGGCCGTAGGACAATGACGGAGGAAAAAAAGGCAGGACCAGGCTGTGTGCCCAAGGGTTTTAACAAAGGCAGCACTGTCCCCCATGGCGTCCCCATCCCCTGCGAGGGAAAGCTCTGCCACCCCATGGGATGGACACTCATGTCCTTGCAGAAATGGCAGCTGGCATGGGATGGGATGGGATGGGATGGGATGGGATGGGATGGGATGGGATGGGATAGGCTTCTCCTCCTCTTCCTGGCTCCGCTGCTGCCCTCCCTGGGGTCCCTGGGGCAAGCCTGGGCTCCACGAGAACACAGCCTCATTCACAGCACTTCCGTGGAGCAGGAAGAAATTGGGAGCGGATGAAGTCATAAGGATCACCGGGGCCCATCGCCTGTGTCTTATATCCCGGCTGGGCTCTTCCGACCTGGCCTCACCAGAGCTGCGGCCGGCAGAATCAGACCCTGCCGAGCCCCCCAGGGGACCGGGCAGTCCTGACCCACATGTGGTTCTGGCAGGAACGAAGTTCTCCACGTTGAACCTGCACCTTTACATGCTTCAAATCCACATGCACATCCTTCCAGCTTCACCAGACTATGAACACAGGGACCAGCCTCAGGAATACGAGTCCTGGCACCCGGTGGATGCACAAACGCTTGGGCTAAGCCAAAACAAGGACCACTTCTCTCTGGGGAAGCCAGTTTGCCAGTCCCTAGAGAGCAGCCGCTGCACTGCAGAACGAACAAATTGCACAGGCTCAAAGCCACTGAGCGCGGCAGGTGGTGAGAACCTGACTTTCAGCCCCAGCCTTATCAAAAACCTCTCTCCCCGGCCACTGCCCCACGAGCTTTGCTCATCTCCTCTCCCTCTGGCAAGCCCCAGCTCAGCAAAAGCTGGCTGAGTCCCTCCCGGAGGGGGCCTCCCAGCACCCATCAGAAGAGCTTGCTCTGTGTTAAAAACGGATCCTGAGTTTGGCCCCCACACGCCCCCATCCCAATCCCACCTCCCACCCCAGCGCGGGGGCTCGGGGTCCGGAGCTTTGCCTGCGCTCAGCGTACATTAGACGCAGATGACTGGGTGCAGCTACCGGGGTAAGAGCCGCCGTCACTTTGATTTATGAGCACATCAGGAGGAGTTTCGGCGTGACACGCGGGACTGACAGGAGCAGTTCATTAAGCTGACACTGAGGTTAGGCAGCAGGCAGCTCCCCCTTGCCAGCCCCCTCCCCTGCCCTGCCAGACTCGGAGGGACAAACACCCCCCGTCCCCGCAGCTTTGGGGGCACATGGAGACCCACTGGTCTCATCCCCAGGGGATACTGGGGTCTCTGCACTGGGACGCCGCTTGCAGCAGCTGGGCTTGGAGAGGCAAGGCGGCCGGAGAAAGAGTGAGATGGGAGATACCGGCGTTGCTGCCTCTTGCCACGAGGGCGAGGGGCTGCCTGGAGCTGCCCCAGCCCTGCGCCGCAGCTCCTCGCTTCCCCTGTGCCCAGGATGCTGCTGGGGGTTCACCCTGACACCCTAATGCAGGAAAAATGCTCTGGGATGGGATGGGCTGGGATGTGCTGCAGCTCAGCCCCATCCTGGATCAGCTGCCTCGCTCGGCCCCTTCCTCATGGCCCCCCGCCACTGCGCAGCTCCTCGCAGACAGCGGACACCCCCCACATCCTCTGGGACAGAATGCTGCCGACAGGCACTTCCGACACATTTCCATCCTCCGCGGTCCCTCTTTTCCTGCTCTCCCCTTCCCCGCGCCTGCTGGGGGACCTCCAGCTGCGCTGCTCCTCCTGGGGAGATCTGAGCCGCTCCTCCATGAGATGCTGCTACCTGCTCCCGGCACCTTCCCCGGCACGGCGGCAGCACAAAGCCGTTCCCGCCTGCTGATCCCCCTCCGTGCTCACAGACGAGCCGCCGACTTACAATTACACCAGGGCGAGCCCTTGAAATCAAGCAGAGCGAAAGCAGAAGGCGCTCGGTTTACAAACCTTGCAGTGGGGCCGTAATTAAATACCACCATGGATTTCCATGAAGGAACCGACGGTGGCCAAGAGCGGCTCTGCAGCGGCATCCCAGACACGCCAGCTATTCCCTGCGCCGTCGGGGGAAGCAACGGCATCACCGTTCCCAGCAGGCAAGGACTGCTGCCGAACGCCGGCTTTATTAATAGCAGCTGCCCAAATTCATGGGGTGAAGCCGACTCCGCAAAGCCTGGCTGGGGGTTTTGGGGAGGGGAAACACCATGACATCTACTCGCAGGGACACCCTCGCTGTTTTTCCTGGCCATGGGGTGGTGATGCTGCCAGGAGCTGGACATGCATCCCTTTAGCAGCATCTAATGCTCCTTCCCCCCTGCCGGCCACTCAGACTTTCTTAGCGGATAAATTTCTCGTCTCCTCTGTACCATTTAATTAAAAGTTAACATGCGCTTTTTAAACCAGGAGCCTGCTAAGCAAGCCCTTTGTTAGAGCTTAATTATATCCCCGTTCGTTGCTGCAATATAACATTGCCACAGCCAAGAGGAAAGTCCTTGAGGAAGCTCAGATTTACGCCTCCCCTGTTCCTAGAGCATGAGCAGCTACTCCAGCTCCTGGAGATGGCTCCGATAAAGCCTGACCCCGCACACGCTGCGTAAATATGCCAACATCCCGCAATGAAAGCCTGGGTCAAAGTCTATTGAAGGCTCGAGTGGGTGCTGGCCCGACCCTGAGCTGCTCGCACCGCTCTCTTTCCCCGGCACCAGCATGTGCTTTGCCATCGAGTCCCTGCTGCAGCTACCCCAATGCGCAGTCTGGGTTTAAACGCTTTCTTCCTCAAAGGAAAGCTGAATTTGGAAGTGCTGAGAATTGATGAGTGTAAATCAAGGGGTTGGATTTCAGGAGGGGTGATTGCAATGAACAGCCCCGGCACCCCATTCCCCTGCTTGCTACTGATACTCAGCTGGGGACAGGGACCGAGTGGCTCAGCTCCACGTCCCTCTGCACTGGGAGCCCAAGGAAGGATGCCTGATAGAAAGGGCAGTGATGCCAGACATACAGCAGCACATGCAATGCAAAATACACCCCACACGGTACCATGTGCACTGATCTGGGAAGAGAGAGGGGCAAAAATATGTAAGAAAAAGGAAAGGAGCGGTGCTGTCTGCCTGTCGGGGTCGGCACCCAGCCTCTGTGCGACCGACACATCCCCAAAACTGATACAGCCACAACGCCTCGGAGCGCATTACTATGGGAAAGGACAGCAAATCCTGTTGTGTAAAGTGAGTTATACAAGATTGATGCAATCACATCAGCATAAAACACTTCTCCACCAGGCAACCACCTCCCCAGCAAAGGGCCCACCGCTGCCGACCTGGTCATGGGGGACCAATAGCATCCCCTGCCTTGAGTGCCTACCGTTGGAAAAGCCCTTTGCTGGCATCGCTGCTGTTTCACACAGTGCTTGCTTTTGCAAAACCGCCTTTCCAGGCAGGAAAAGCCCTGATTTGGGTTCCCACCTGACCAGCCCTGCCTGCCTACTTGCCAGGGTGCTGCCATGCCAGCTCAGTCAGGACTGGGCTGCCCGCCGCGAGCTATGCCGAGAGCCTGGCAGGGCCAGCACGTTGGGCAAGGGCTGAGCGGAGCCTCCTCTGCCCCCCCGCACCGCAAGGAGGATTTGGGGAGCCCTCGCTCTGTGCCGGCGGGCAGCGACCTGCCCCTCCTGCCGGGGAGGGTCCGGCGGCTCTGCCAGAGCTGCCAGCCCACACCCGCTGACTTCACTGCTCCCCACACCCAGCCCATAGTTTCTAGATGTGCCGACAAGGATGCGGCGCTGGGAACGATGCAGCTTGGTGCACGTGCTAGATCACAGATAGGGAGGAAGAGGAGGAACTCCCAGCACCCGCTCCGGCTGCCCCGGTACCCCCTGGGAGCAGGATACCCGTATCCCATCCTTGCTGGCTCCCAGCTGGCTGCCCTGGGTGCTGGGATTCATGCACACCTTGTTTTGTGCTGGTCTCCCTTTTATTTGCTGCCAGATCTGATGGCCCAGAACCCATCTGTGTGAGCTCACCTCTTTGGGTTGCTGCTTTCCGGCTTGCTGCTGTGTCAATAGCTGCAGGTGAAGCTGCTCCTGTTGCTTCTTGTAGTATTCCTGCAACTGGGAGGGAGGGACGGGAAGGGAGAGAGCAGCCCGGATTAGCACAAGAACACCTTGTTCACATCTCCCTGCCCAGCACAACGCCATGCTCAGCACCCAGCTTTGCCACAGCCATGCCAGCTCCTGGCACCATGCCGTCAGGGCAGGCTCTTGGCTACAGGTTAAGATGAAAAGCACCCACCAAAGGAGTCATGGCAGCAGAAAAAACCTTGGGCACACACTCCTAAAGGCTCTGGATCCCTGCAGCAAGTAAAATCCCCAAACACCACCAATACCAAACCTGCCATTCATTTTAATGCCAATGGCTTGCCCTGGCTTTCTGCCACTGGCTGGTCCGGGAGCCTCTGCCTTGCCCAGCCTCTGGGAGGAGGGTCACAACCCCCAGCTCTAATTCCTGTGTATCCTGGGGATTTTGCAGCTGTGCTAGGTAGATTTTGTTTGATGGGGGAATATGAAACACCAGGACGTGGGTGAGCCCCTTGAGAGGAGCAGGCCTGGACACTCTGGCACGTAACGCAGTGTTTCAACAGCAGAGAAACCCCTTTTTCGGCATGGTGGGACCTCAAAACACCCCAGCAAGCGTTGTGAGAGCTGGGGGGCTCCCAGCTGGGAAGGGGCCAGCAGCAGCCACGGTCTGGCCGGTGCAACCTCACAAGCACCGAGGGTTCGGACGTGCATCCCCTTTCACGGGCACCATGGGAAAGTGCAGGCAACCCAGGCTCCTCGCAGCAGCCCAGTCAAAACAGAGGGTTTTGCTGGGCCAGTAAAAGAGAGAAAAAAACCCTGGCCCTGCGATGAGCCACCGGAGAGGGTCCCAGTCTGCAGGAGGCAGCACCGGGACCTGCCAGTGTCGACGCCGGCTCTTGCCCCGGCCCCTAAATAAACTGCCGGTGATGGATTTGCTGCGCACAGGGGGGCCAGAGGCACGGGAAGGTCAGCGAGACCCAGCAGCCCCCTCCCACCCGGCCTGTACCCCTGTGCAGGGGCAACGGCGGCGGCTCAGGAATGCCCCTTTGGATGCCGGGAAGCCTTTATCAGCTTGGGGCTGACAGCGCTGACAGCAGCAACTCTGCTTTTTCTGTCGGCGAACAGGTTTGGAAAGCCTGGGTGTTTACCCAAAAGCCAATCAAAGCCAGGTCTCTGCAACATGGTCGAGCGCGGCTGCAGGAACATTGGGTCAGGGGTGAGAGGTGTGATGTTTGGTTTTCTTCTGGTGGAGAATGCGAGCTATTCCGGCCTGGGTTGTTTAATTTGCAGTCAAACGTGTTTCTTTATCCGGCTCCAAAGAGGCTTGGAGAAGGACCCACCCAGGGTAGTGTTTACCCTTTGTTCTTTCCCTGGGGCCAACCTTGAATCCTTATCAGCCTGTTTGGAGTAAACAGGTACTGGAGGCAGGAGGAAGGGTGTGGAGGATGCTTGTGGGATTTCTCCTTCTCTCCCTCCTGCCGGCGGGAGGTGTTTACCCAAGCAGACCTGTTTTGTTTCGGAGTTGAGGTTTGTTTTTTTTCCTTCTCCTCCTTCTTCTTCCCTCCCCGTTCATTTTACATTTGACAGAGCACTCCAGAAAAGCTGAGCAGGGCCGTGAGAAACAAACCCACACCCTCAGGTCTGGAGCTGGACCCAGGCACAGGCACCTGCCCTAAAGCCCAGGCAGCGGCCACAGGGGCTGTGCTTGGGATCTGCTGAGCCAAGAGCATCCACCCGGACTCCAGCTCTTCCCAAGAGCCGGGCAGCCCCAAACCAGCCCTCGTGCGGGAGCTTTCTGGGCTTTGAGACCCTGACTCGGGGCAGCAGCATTCAGCTTTGCCAGCATTGTTAGCACCTGCAGCTCCTTCCAGCCCTTGGCGCTGGACATGCTCAGAATCCCCAAGGAAATATGGGGGGAACGCAGGAGCCTGAGGAGGAAAGGACTCATCTGCCTGCCCGTAACAAGCTCCAGCATTCACGGACACCAGTGAGAAATCGCTTGGCCGGATCCAGCCGACGCACAGCCAGCCCAGGACCAGGGTTACCTGTTGCAGCATTATCGCCTGCTGCTGCTGCAGGAGGGCCTGGAGCTGGGGCGGCGAGAGGATCTGCTGCATTTGCTGCGGTGTGATCATCTGCGGGGACATCATGGCCACGGACACCGGGACCTGTGGAGAGGAAAGACATGTCACCACTCCCAATTCCAACCTTGGAAAATCCTCCCCAAATGCCTACAGCTTGGCAGTGCCTCCCAGCCCCCAGGCTCTCCTGGAGCAACCTCCAGGCCCCCCCCATCCCTGCGTCACCTTCAGGTGAAGCCCTTGGCCACCAGTCTGGCCTGGCGTGCGAGGCCAGCGCTGGGGACATGGTGATGGCAGGGAGATGCCCTGGCACCGGGGCAAAGCTTCTGAAACTGTGAGGTCCCTCCACCCGGAGGGCAGGATGATCTCTGCCCACGGGGTCGTCTTTAAATGCAACTTAGCTGGGGGAACCGGGCACTGAGAGGAGCCAGTGGCACATGGGCAGCCAGCTCCAAACCACAGCTCCCTCCTCTCCTGCGAGCACAGGAAAGGAGCCGGGCACTGCTCCTTCCCTCTGGGTCCCAGAGGGTGCAGGGAGGAGGGAAACACCAAGGGAAGTGGGGAAGATACCAATCACCCAAATAACTTTGCAAAGCAGAGCACCGAGGAAGAGGTTACCAGGTTTTCCACAGACACATCAAAGCTTTACCTCCAGTTGACACCAGTAACTCACATAATTACCATGCCAAGTGGAGGGAGGGCTAAGAAAACCTGCCAACCCCTGCCTTTGGTTATCATAATATGGGTCCACACCCCCACGGCAAAGAGCCGGGGAAGGTGTCGTTGATGGATCCCAGACCTGTCGGTCCTGCCCAGGTGGAGCATTGCTGCCCTCCCAACCACAGCCATCAAGAGCTGCCTTGTCCCAGCCCTCTGCTGATCCCACCAGCTCAAAGCCCTTCCCAAGGCTCTGGGCAGGGTTATGTCTCTGTTGTAATTTAATAACCCTTCCTGGATGTTCCCTTTTCCTAGGAAAGCAGATGACCGCTGCTGGTCTGGAGCCGGGGAGCCGGTGGGGCTGCCTGGCAGCCTCAGGCTCTTGGAGGGGACCCCAGGAGGAGGCAACTCCTTGGCACGTGGGATGTGGCAGAGCCTGAGCCAGGCTCCCGGTGCTAGCCTAGGGCCCAGTTTTGATCCAAAGTAGATGACTTCTCATCCCCTCACCCCACGGTCTCGGGACCTGAGAGACCAAGGGACAGAGAAACAAAGCAACTTGCTTCAGAGCACATGGCAAAGTCCAAATGAAAGCCTGGTACCTGCCAGCCCCCCCAGCAATGTCCAGACTCCCCAGTCCGGACCTGCTGCCCACCCTGGGGGGCTGTCTCCCTGCTCCAGCCACCCCGATGGGACACGGAGCAGGGACGGGACCCCAGGGACAGCCCCACGCAATCCCTCCCATCTGCGGTGGGCATCCGGCCGGGCTGGAGCATGCTGACCTTCAAGGGAGATTGCAAAGGCTTATCTGTTTACTCAGGCATTTTGCTGGAGGGAGGCGTCGCAAGCGGGCTGAGTTTCATTTGTCGCCGGCAATCCCCCCCCCAGCAGCTGCCTTCGTGTCAAGAGTTATTGATTAATTGCTGCATGTTCACACCCAATTGCTGCTGCTGGGGTGCCTTCAACTGCACCGGCTCGGCTGGCACTGGAGGGCTGAGGAGGCTGCACGAGCACCCGCAGCAAAGAGCCGCAAAGCCCTGCCAGGGCTCCGACACCCACCGACATCCGCTGGAGAGCCAGGAGAACCCCAAGCACCCGCCACGGCACCAGCACCGCTGAAGAGCTGCTGTTTCGGCGGTCAGGTGCTCACAGACAGCTGTGCGAAGCCCTCAGCAAACATCTGGGAAGGAGGGAAGCTCATGAGGATGGCAAGACGAGAGCGAGCGGGGTGCGCGCCCGCTCGCTGGGAGCTAAGCATCCTGCTAATTTCTCTTTGCCAATTCATCAGCTGGCAACGTGCTCGGAATGAGAGCCCCTAATTAATTGCTCACCGCATCCCCCATCCGGGCGGCCTCCCCGCCCCCACTGCCGCCGTGCGGCCTCTCGTACACGTTTGCTGGCATTTTCAAATCGGAGGCATCCTAATTACCGGAGAGTTATAACACCTTCCATTTCTCGCCCAGCGGACTGACACCCTGTCAAGAGCAAAGAGAATTGCCAGAGGTTTTGACAACACTAATTGCCCCTATAATCTAAAAACACAAAGGAGAGGCGATTAGTCGAGAGGGCCCCAGCTCTCGATCCGACACGAGGTTTTCACAATGTTACAAGAAAACAAAAGCGACGCTTTTTAGAGTTTGATGGCTGCTAACAAAAGCAGAATTATATTTTCATACAACCTTTGTCTGCATTAAATGTTTTTTTCTTTCGTGCTTGGATGTGGAGCTGACACAGGGAAACGGTGGCAGCTTTGCAAGGGGGTGAGATGTGAACGGGGCAAACCGGTGCCAGTTCTTGCAAGGGGCATCCAGGCTTCACCACCTCCCCAAACCCTGACGAATGCCGAAGCCGCACGAAGAACTTCCCCCCCTTGGCGTGGAAAACATTCCCTTCCCAGCTAAGGTTTCCACGGAGGGCAGGAACTTTCTTTAGTAAAAGGAGAAATTCCCATTTAGAGCAAGTTTTGCTCCCGCTGTGGCCATTCATCACGCGCGCCAGTGCCGGGTGCCGGGCAGGCTGCAGCCCTGCCGCTGCCGGCGGACTCAACCCCGGCTCGGGGCAGCAAACCGTGGTGCCGTGGTTCTTGGCCCCCGGCTCCGGTGACAGCCCCAGCTGCCTCTGTCAGGGATGGTGACAGCTGCTGCCTCAGCAAAACAAGACGGAGATGAAAATGTCCACCCCTGGCCCAGCCGAGAGCCCCGCAGCGGCACTCACCGGCGGCTGATCTGCTAACGGGGAGGGGGACGGCACGGCACGGCCCCCCGGGACACCGAGGAGAGGGGTTCAGCCCCTTCACCTGCAGCCACGGGACTCGGCGATCGCCAGCGCGCAAGCTTCCCCGTGGCAGGGGATGAGGCCAGCCTGGCAATGGTCACCTCAAAGGCGAGGATCCAGGCAGTCACGAGGGAGAGCCAAAGGATGCCGAGCAGAGCGGCACAGGCCGGGGACGAGGGGTTAGCTGCACCCAGCTGCCTCCTCTCCATCCCGTCCACCCGTCGGCAAAGTCAGTCCGCAGGTGCCAGAGCAGCCGGGGACCGTCCCCGTGCACGGCGGTGGCACCGTATCCAGCAAATCCTTAGGGAAGCAGGTCCCAGCAGCCAGCCCCCACAGCAGCGGCTGGTCCCCAGCCGACGCGTCACGAGCTGGCATCTGCCAGACACCAATTCAGGAAGGGTTTGACTCACTCCTTGGCTGGCTGCCACTCCGCAAAACTGCTTACTAACAGCTCCGGCTGCCTCCCAGAAAGCCCCGGCGCTGCGGCTCCGACCGGCGAGCAGGATCTCGAGGGGGTGATTTTCCAGGCGGTCCCGGTTGTAATCCCTCCGTGCCAGAGGATGGGGCGGACGCGGATCATCAGGCAGCGAGTGGAAAACGAGACGGGTATTACAGGGGAAACTCGGCGGTCAGCGTAAGCGCAGAACAACTCTGCCAAAGCCGGCTGAGCGAAACAGGATTTGGCCGGGCGTAACTCAGCAGGATGGGGGAGCGATGCTTTTATTTAAATTTCTCCTAGAGTTTTTTATTATTTTTTTTTTACGGGAAGCGAATTGCAACTCCCAGCCACGAGGCAGAGTGGGGAAAGCCACGGCCCGACAGCCGGTCTTGGCTCTCAGCGCTGCGGGGCTGCCATCAGAGGGACGGTCGCCCTCCTGACCCCCAAGACAGCCGGCTTGGCACAGCATGGGAACCGGAACATCCCCCATCAGCCCGGGGCGTGTGAGCAAGCCGGCGGTTTGCTCAGCCTCCAAGCATCTCTGCACCGACCTTCACCTCCCAGCCATGCCGTCACCCGTGCCGGGAGGTTGCTGCAGGAGCTGCCACATCCCAGGGGAGCCGGGGGCAGGAGGTCACCGCTGCTACGGGAAGGAGCATCTCCGGATCCACACCTAAAACTACATGTCCAAGCTCCCATGTCAGGGCAGGCGCAGCCCAAGACTTCATCCCCCACCCTGTCCCTGCTGACCCCGGGGGGGGCTCTGGGGCTGCCGGGATGAGCAAACCTCTCCCTGCCGTGGGTGCACGCCAGCTACCTGGGGTGTTCGATGCTTCCCGCAGAGCCCAAGGCGCTGCGCGTTATTGTCTCTGATCTAATCTCGGGTTTTAACTCCCAATTAGAAACAACGGCAAACATGTTTGCACTGTTTTTCTTTTTTTTTTTAAACACCCTTTTCAAATCCAAAACCAAGAGAAACAAACGAAGGAGGTCGGCAAGGGAGGCTGGGAGCCTGGAACATAGGGGGGGAACCAACCAGCAGCTTCGGGTCTGCTGTTTTTAGGGGCAGGGGATGAGCAAATCCCCCCCCCAAGAGCACCCGCTTCTCGCTGCTGCAGCCGGACGAGAGCAAACCTTTCACTCTGAGTCCAGCCAAAGCGCACACAGGCAGTTCCACGTGTCCCCTCCTGCGCCCAGCATCCCCGGGGCGAGCTCCGAGATTCAGCTGGCTCAGACCATCTGCAAGAACTTCAAATGCCTGGGGCCAGGCGGTGATGCCACTCTCACCACTGTAACCCCAGCTACAGTTATATATGACTTGATGGGTGGTACAGGGCCACCCAAACACTGCCCAGCCTTCCCCCCCTCCTCCGCTCACACCATGCCGTGTCTGGACCTTACCAAGATGGGACAGGGACAACAGACCAAAACCTACCCAGGGTTAGAGGAGAAACCGAACCCCGATCTTCAAGGGAGCTCCAGCTCCATGGGCCAGACTGGGTTTTGAGGCTGTGAGGTTATTTTATGAATACTTTAAAGAGCCTTAGCACCAAAGGATTAATTGCCTTGGGTGAGGGCAGCAGCACAGGGTGAGCATGCACCACCGTAGCTGCGTGGACAACCAGCCTCTGATGTTCAGCTGCACGCAAAGAAAAGGAGGAATCAATCCCCTGCGTGTTCAACCCAACGTGCATCCTCGTTAGCACAGCGCGCCCCGCCGGGGAGGCACTAATTGCACATAACTGGGCTTCGAGTCGCAAAAAGTTGAAAGGGAGCTGGTTGGGGGATGCTTGGCAGCGGTGGGCTGGAGCGCTTGCTGCCTCGCAGTCCCTTCCTTGGGTGGGTCCTGCCGTGGCTTGGGGTGAGCTGCTGCCCCTGAGCATCACCTGGGCAGGATCCCCGGGGGGGCACGTCTCCTCCATGGGCACGGGGTGCTGGCATGGCTCATCACACCGATGAAATCTGCAGGGAGTGAAGGGAGTCCTTTGCTTCCCGTTAATCCAAAATGCCGTTGCGGCGGTTGGGCCGGCGGAGCAGGATGGTGGCAGTGGCAGAGGCTGTGGGCTGGCAGGGCTGGGGGGCTCGGGGAAGGAGGAGGGGGAACGGCGCGGGGGAGCGGGGATGGACGGCGGTGCTGCAAGTTCAAATGGAAAAATCTAGCGCCACGCGAGCCAAGACGGACGGGCTGCTGTATTTTTTCCTGGAGAGGGAACGCAGAAGGGCTGGTATTGATCTGTCTTCATTACCCATTTCACTCAAGTTTCAAATCAACAAAATACACTTTTCCGCTCCACTGCCCTCCCCGCCACAGCAGACAAAAGAAAAGCAATTTCCCGCAGTTTGCTCCAAATTCCTCTCCCCTTCCCTCAGCGCCCTTCAGCCCCTCTCCCATTTCAGAAGCTTTTTAACCTCAGCAAGTTGCTCCCGCCAGAGGCTGGGAGACCCCTGGCTCCAGGGGCTGAGCCGGGGAAGGGACTCCAGAGCCGGGGAAGGGACTCCAAAGAGGGCACCCCGTGATTCAGCGGTGCCTCTGAGACAGAAGTGCCCCAGCACCAAAAATACGCGGTGCTACCTTTCTAAACACGCTCCAGCACCTCATACCGTGGGCTTTACCGGATACCAGCAGCATCTCCCCATGCCGGTGGGAGCCCGGGGGGATCCAGCACTCCCGACCAGCCTTGCACAGGGGAGGAGAGCCCTGCAGACCATCTGCAGCAAGAGTCCTCAAATGCAACACTTAGTCAGCATCTGCCAAGTTTCTAATAGTTTTAAAGTTGCAAAGAAATAAAACCATTTAAAAATATTTCAGGGTGGGGTTTTTTGGGGTTTTTTTTTTTTTTTTTTGGATGTAGCTGTAATTTGAGTGTCAGCTGTGAGGCTCTCCACACACACCTCCAGGCATCTAGGGGGGGAGAGAGGGTTCATATTCCAAAAAAAACCAACCCCAAGATCCTTATTGAGCCCAGCAGCTCTTTGTTTTTAAGAGCACGCCACAGCCGACTGTCGTTAATATTCCCACTGGCTTGGTGCCCCGTAAATGTCCCGTCCCCGTCAGCAAGGTGGCAGGGAGCTGCTCGCTGCAAACCCAAGTGCATGGTGTTGGCAAGCACAGGGAATTTGCAGCGCTCCTGGGTGTTGGGTGCTGGGTATGGGGGATCCTGCTCGCTCTGCTGATGCTGGGACCCTCCTGCTTGCCTCACCTGGGACTGCGGGCCGGGAGCCAGCTAGCAGGGAGCTGTGGGGAGACCATGGAAACAGCTTCTCCTCCCCCAAGCAAAACACTCAACTTGATGTGGAAATCCATCCCCCAACTGCAGGGGCTGCGGTGCAGCCGTTCATCCACAGGCAAAGCCTATGGGGGTCTGGGCTGGCACACCGAGGGCACCCCGGTTCCCAAAGGCTGCAATGAACCCCCCGCTCCTGCCGTGATCCCCCCGTCCTCCCTTGACAGGGGTTGCTGCAGCCTTTCTCCTCCTCCTCCATCCGTCCTGGCCAGTCTCATCCACACCACTCTGCCGTTAGATAAACTTCCTTTCAAAGGAGTCTGCTTAATCCTCTATCTCCCCTTGGTCAGATCCCGCTCCAGCTGCCGGCAGGGCTGGT
>JANZLQ010000055.1:4059104-4069563 GCA_026212715.1 Elanus axillaris
CGAGGGACAGGCAGGAGAAGTGCAGGCAGAAGTGCAGGCAGAAGAAGTGCAGGCAGGAGAAGTGCAGGCAGGAGAAGCACGGCCAGGGACAAGCACCCACAGAGGGGAGCAAGGTGCCGGTTACCGGAATCTGACTTCACCCTCGCTGCCTTTGTCCTTCGCAGACATTTTCCATGCAGTGACTGCATTTCCTTCCTGCAAGCACCACTGGAAAAAGCCGCCTGTTTGTGCTGCAGAAGCCCTGACTAATTCCCGCTGCTCGTACCCGGCTGCTACTTCCCAACCTGGTGGGGCAGCCGGGGGGCTCCGGGCTCCCCCAGCCCGCACGAGCCCACCCCGGTACTGGCAACACTGGGATCGTCAGCTGAGGTTGAGCCGTGCCCCAGCCATGGGGCTCGCCAAGCCAAGAGCGGAGCCAGCGATTGCCTGTCCCAGCCCCGGCTCTTGCCACGCTGCCGTGCTAGCTCAGCCTGGCATAGGCAGGACCTCCAGCTCTGAGAGCGCTTGTGCTAATTACTTTCCTTTGTTAATTAAACCCACGTGGCTCTAATAAGGTAACCTGCTGTTCTCCGATAAATTTAATTAGCCTGAAGGGAGAGCCCCTCTGCACAGCTATTTAAATTGTCACTTTCCATCGCTTGGGCTTTGCTTCTTTCCGCCTCCCCCTCTCTCCAGGTTCACATCCCTCTTCTGCCCCTTTCCTTTGGGGGAGGAGGGGAGCAAGGGGGAGGTCCCCCCTCCCCTATGGGAGCAGGATGCCACCCAAGGGTGCTGTGCTCACCCAAAGCCCCATTTTCCTGCGGGTACCACAAAAACCCAACCCAAGCTGGGCCTTTGTCCCATCCCAGCGGCTGTTTCTTGCTGGAGGACCTGCCCTGGCTCCAGCCCCAAAGGACTGTCCCTTATCCAGCCCCTGCACCCAGCTCACAGCACCCGGCATCAATCCTGGGAACTTTTCCTGAGCCTTAGGAAACTGCGCTTCGCTATCTGAAACGCTGTCCCAAGGTACGGTGGCACACAATGGCCTTCTCTCCCCCGTCCTTGCCCCACCTGGAGCCATCCTTTGCCTGGCATCTCCCCTTCCCACCGTCACCCTTTCCCACCACATCAGCACACAATGGAGACCGCCTCACCCCCTCCCCCCCAAAAAACCCCAACAAATTTCTGGAGGTTTCCAGGGAATTTAACTCTCTGGGGGCTCCTGGTGTGCTTTAGCCACCCCAAGCACAGAGGTGCCGTGTGTCTGCACGTGCATTTTCCCACAGCATCAGCCTGCGGCCCAGCCCTTCCCGAAAAAGGGGATGATGGGGACACACACGCACGTCCTCGGGGCTCACCTGCACTGCCGGCTGCTTGCCCTCATTGCTGCTGGGGGAGCTCAGCCCCGTGGCCTGCTGCAGCAGGAACTGGCGTGCCACCTGGAGAGCCTGCAAAAGAGACACAGCAGGGTGGGCAGGAGGAAGGATGCCCTCTTCCTCCTCCCTCCTCTGGGCAAGCTCCCCCTCCAGCTCCCCAGAGCAGCGCCTGGACGCGGGGCTGGCTGGACCGTTTCTCCGTGGGTTCAATCCATAGGGTGCGAGTGACACACGAGGAGGGCAGTGCTCCCCGACGCTCCCTCCTGCCACACCAGTATGACCAGTACATCCCATTACAGACCACCACTCTCCAACCCCCCTGGAGCCATGAGGACCTGGGGGCAATCCTACCCTCTTCCAAAAACCCCTGCCCCATCTTCAGCAAGTCACCAGGTCCAGCATCTTCGTGCCTCTGGCAGGTTTTCACGCCGGTTATCCCCAACCTCGGCACAAGCGTCTCCTGGCCAGGCACGACCAGCACCCGACCGAAGGTCTGGCGGAGGAGCCGGCTCCCGGGTGATTTATTCCACCCTTGCATGGAGCCACCGCTACATTTTTGCTGCAGCTGACATCCCTTCTGTCTAAAGCTACCGTGTATATTCAATTTTACATCTGATTGTCACGCTGGAGCACCAAAAAGTCCAAGATTTGGGTCAGGCCAAGAGCAGGATTACACCCTAAATTAATAATCCACAAACGCATCCGCAGAGAGTTTATGGTGATGCAGGAGTTTCGCAGCTTACCCAAGTGACCAGGATGAAACCTGCTTATTTTTATGGTTGTTTGCCTAGAAAGAGTTATGGGTTTCCTTAACTTGTTTGGAGGGATGAAGGTGTCTGGCTGGGAAGTCACACAACAGGCAAAAAAGGGAGAAACCAAAATAAATCAATAAAAAACACTTGTGGAAACACATGCAGGCACAAGCAACCATGAGTGAGCCCTGCACAGCAGTGTCAGCAGCTGAAGAAAGTGGGTGAAATTAAGGAAAATCCTGCAAAGAGACAAGAAGGACAGAGGAGCAAGTGCGAGCCAGCCGGTCACCGGCAAGCATGGCCGAGGGCGAGCGCCGGTGTGTGTGCAAGCTGAGAAAAGGAGCCTCATTCAGGAGCTGGGAGCCAGGAGAGGGAATAAAGCCTTAACAAAAACAACCCTGCGGTACCCGGCTGCTGCTCCCAGACCCGCTTCCTTGTACGCTCCTTATTTTTGCTTTTAAAGAAATTTTTTTTTGGGGGGGGGGTACATTTCTGAACAACCAAGTCATTGTAGCTCTGCCTGCAGGACAGGCTTGCGTTAGGGCCCGACACGGGGTCAGAGCCCAGCTCGGCAGTGCCGCCAGCAGCACACGGGTTCCCCCGGCTGTCATCACCCCGGCTGTAAATCACTGCCCCGGCTTCCAGGAGGCAGCCGCATGCCCGAGAAAGGGCCGCTTGTTAATTCTCTGCATTTCCAGCTATAAAGAAGAAAGCCCCCAGCCCATTCGCTGCCTTCTCCATCCCTCCCTGCCAAATCCGCTTGCAAACCGGAGAGGCATCGCCCACAGCGTGGATGCACCTTAATACACTGCTCCGGTCCACTCACTATTTATTTAACCTCTGTGAACCAAGGAGCACCCACAACACCCTTACACAGTTGCTCAATGGAGCATCCCTGAAGACTTGTTACCCACGTTTTAATCAAAAGGTCCCATTTCATGCTCCTCTCCACAGGGGTTGCTCAGGAAGAGCGTATGGGACAGATTTAGAGCAAAGGATGTCCGAGCTGTGCCACCACTGTTTTTTCTGTGAATAAAAGCCTTCCGACCTGCTCCCTGCACATGGACAGGCGTTAGAAGTGCATTTGCAAAACGAGAAGTAATTTTAAAGTTGCTGCCAAAGCCAGAGGCTGTGTGCAGAGGGTTTAGCAGACACAGCCTTGCCTATTTTATTCACAAAAATATAGTTTCCCAGCAAGGGACCCAAACCCAACAGCTGTGCCCCAGACATAGCACAGGACACCCTCTGCCCTGCCCAGCTGTGTTTGTCACTGTGCACATGCCCCAAAAAAGTCAAAAGCCCAGGAGTTTCAAAAGCCTCTGGGATCCTGATGTTACCCTCCCATGACGAATTGCCGAGGCTTCACCCCCAGATGCACCCGGGAGTGGACAGAGCCCATCCGCACCCAGAGCTGCTCCAAGCCCACCGCCTCTTCCCGAGCATCCCTGGCCGGCTGCTGGGGCTGCTGAAAAACTGCATGACCACTAACTAGCAAACTCTATTTATCCAAACAATTAAAAAATAAAATCCGTGAGGACAAACATGACAATTTGTTGCTGGGAATCACTGATGGTATGAACCCGTGGTCCGAGCCCCAGAGCCGACGCAGCCCCAGCACAAGGCACGCTCCTCTGCGGGCATGTTATTTCCGTTATTAACAGTAATAGATGTGCATTGGTAATGTGAACACAAAAACCATGTGACAGTTATGACAGCTCAAGGTCTGATATTTTAATTACTTTTTGAAATGAAAACAGTAATTCCAGTTAAAAGCCAAGGGTGGAGGAATTCAATCGACGGCTGCTCAGCACCAGCGTGCAGCAGAGCCAGCGGGTCCAAGGCACCCACTCGAGGACGGGTGCCAGACCACTGGCTGCATCCCGTGTGTGCACACCAGCTGCCCAAGCTTCATCTATTTTTCCATGTACCCGTTTGATAGAGGTTTGCATGGACTTGGTTTCTCCATCTGCACCACGTGAAACTCCTCCGGTGTTTGTAAGGACCATCTCACAGAGATGATCTGGTGAGGCAGGTCCCTGCCCCAGCCCAACAAAAATCAGGGCAGCAGGTATGGAAAATACAGCAAAGGGGAAAAAACTGAAGAGACATCATGCCAGCAGACAGGCAAAGTGCTAGGCAGGATTTCTCCCACAATCTCTCTTTCTAAACCCAAATACTGGCTGACCCGCGGGTGCCACCGAGTCCCCAGCGCCCGGCTGGCTCAGCCCACCGCTGGCCGCCCACCCTGCGCCGCCTCTCAGGGGGGAATTTAATTCACTCCCTGCTGGCTCTCTCACTTTGTTGTGCTCTGAAGCACGAAATTACAAGATTTACAGGAAAAAAAAAATGACATGGCCTTACAATTGCACACAGGGGCCTCCCTGCCAGGGCCCCGGAGCTGCCCCCTCCCTCCTCCCCACCACCCAGCAGCGATTTCCACTTAAGCCCAAATTCAGCTCAGCCTGCAAACGAAGGATGCTCAGGCTGGCAGCACCCGAGTCTGCAAACCTGTTGCACAGCTGCACAAGGCAGGTGGAGTCCCAGGAATTGAATTTCGGGATGCAGAGCCCCACATTATTGTCATTTGTTACCCCCACCCCACAGGGCAGGAGGAGCAGGCTGGGTGCTGGGCGGTATAAAGCCTTTCTGTAGGGATGAAGGTGTCACCCACAACCCCTCCTTAGGGCTGAGGAGATGTGAAAGCAGAAGGAAAAAAAGTCTCCCCATAGGAGTGGTTAGGCTTTCACCTCCTGGCTCTGTGAACCGGAAAGAAAAATGATTTTTAAAAAAACCTGTATCCTGCTGCACAGTGTTATTCAAGAGTCATTAGCATGTTACCCGTAATTAGGAACGAATGGGTTGTGTCAAATTCATCATGCTCCTGGATGGCTCCCTTTGATCAGCAAATTATCCCATAAAAAAGTTTGTAATGTCTCAGACACTTCCATCAAGAACTGATGCTCTTTGGCTTTGCCCTCCCCAAGAGCAGCAGCAGCAACACGTTTCGGGGCTGAGGAAGAGGATGGTGACCTGGACTTTGCTGGGGGTGGCCCACAACTACCCCAGATTGCGCGGGAGCACCTAACACACCAGGGTTTTGCAGGGAGAGATGCTGGAAGGTGTGTGCTGGGACAGGGAGGGGGTCAATAAATAAACCATACCTGGGATTAATCCCAGGCGCGGTGAAGGCTCTGTCCAGGCAGCACACCCCTTGCCAGGGCCAGCTCCGAGCTGCTTTCCCCACCGTGGAAGGGGACTCTTGGGGTACCCAGCCCGTGGGGATGCTCACCTCTCCCGGAGACACCAAATCCCTCCAGTTTGCTGGAAAAACCGAGGCTGGATCCTCCCCCTGACTTCAGATACAAGCAACTCATCGTCCAGCAGAGAAGCAGCCCGTTACCCCAGCTTCCACCCAACGTAATTATCATTAATTCTTCCCCCAAAGGCTTGTGCTCCGGCCAGTGGGCCTCCACACCTCCACCCCTGTATGCGATGGAGGCATCCCAGGATGGCAGGAGGGCCAGGTTTTTGTCTGCCTTCCCCATAGCAAACACCACAAACTTCCCTTTCTCCCACCGGGAACAGCAGGTCCCACCTGGCCCCAGCGGCGGAGGAACCCGGGGAGTGGAGACAGCAGGTCCCACCCCATTTAGGGTGGCTGACTTGCACTTCAGCCCCTACCTCAACCCCTCATCCCTGCCTGGCTGCCTTTTTCTCCTCAAAAGCTGCCCAAGCAGAGCCTCTCCGAGGCCTCCTGCTGCCTGGTCAAATTGGGAACAAATAGGTCAAGAGGTTCAAAAAAGTCTGCTGAGGATGGAGACATCCCTGGGTCTTTCTGAGAGCACAAGCCCCAGCCACCCAAAAGAAATCAAATGGAAAATCTTGCCCAGGGTATTTTTAAAACTACCTTATTCTACCAGGTATTTCATTTTACGAGGGTGTACTTTTTAATTATGCTCAGCGGTGCCCGGCCACTCCGGCTGCTGGAGCCAAAAGCAGCGCGTCGGCTGCCTGCCGCGCAGGGGGGAGCGGGTTCACCCGGCCCACGATGGGAACCGCTGCCCAAAAATAGCCGAGGGATTTTCCACCTGGATGGGATCAAAGCTTTGCATGGGGTTTTAACCTCCAACGAGTGAAAAGCCACCCTAAAAATGGTATTAAACCAAGAAATTTGCCAGGAAGGAGGCAGAAAGAGGATCTATAGAGAGTCTGTATCTTCCCTTTTCCCTCCATTCCTTTTGGAGTGTAGAAGGAGGTTGGGAAGGGATGAAAAAACGTTTAAAAAATTTTTTTTTACACTAACCTCATAAAAATGACATCGTCACATTCCAGAATTAGAGCTATTAAAACAACACACACACGGATATTTTTAGATGGATATTAACGGTAAATGATGCCATATTGAGAAGCACTTCCACCCAGCCCAGCCCTGGTCTTGCTTAACCAGAACCAAATGGCTCCAAGAGATCAAAATTAACAAAAATGACACAATTCTTTAGAGGAAAAAAAAAACCCCCATGTCCTTTTTACAACCAGCTCTGTGCCTCTCTCTCTGCCCCAGCTGTTCTCCCTTTCGCTGCACATGCTAATGCTTCTGGACTTTATTCCTCCACTCTTGACTCTTCAATCCTCGCAGGCGAGGGGTTAAACCCATTTCCACTAATGAAGAACACAAGGAACAAGCTCCTGACAATCCCACCCCGTGAAAAAAAAAAAGGGAAAAAAAAAAAGGGAAAAAAAAAAAGGAAAAAACCCTCCTGCATTTGTACTCAGTAAAATATGAAATATAAATCAAGGACCCTAATAGAGAGATGAGTTTCACTTAAGTGCTCCGGTCTCATTTTTATCTTAAATACCCTAATAATAGAGGATTACACAATATATTTGAGATGTGATCACATGTTTTATGGAACGGTATCTTTCCTATGGCAGAGAAGTGCCTCTCCTCCCCCATCCACACCCTTCTTTAACTACAAAAAAAGTCTGATTTGCTTCTTTTTAAAGTCTTATTTTTGCTTAATAACTTAACATTTCTTTGACGTGTGTCTGCAATACCCTGCAATTTTTTTTTCGTAATAAAAAAATCACCAAACAATGCCCGAGTGCCTGGATTTTCCAGATGGCTCCTTTTCCATGGGATTGCAAGTTGGAAAGAGCTACCGTGCAGCCGCCGGGCTCAGGGACTTTCCCCATGATTCCCCCAGGACATCCCTGCTCCGAGCACCTCCAGGCTTTCATCTCCCACCCCCTGAACCCCAAAAGCTGCAAAGACCCCCACGACCCAGCCTCTTTGCACCACACAGCTTTAAACCCCAGCTCCGGGATAAGACTTGGAGAGCCAGGATTTTTTTGCAGGAATTCAGCTGGGAGAAACCCAAACCATCGGAGAGCAGCGCCCGTTCGGCACGCAGCCCTGAGCAATGCCCACCCGTGGGTCTCCCCTGACACCCCCCCGTGGGGTGCAGCCCTGCACCCCAATACCCAAGCCGGAGCATCTCCCATCCTTCTCCCATCGCAGGGATGTGACATCCCCCACGGCCCCCGCTTCCTGCCCAGCCTTCCTCCACTGAGGATTACCGGGAAGAAGGGGGGGGGCCTGGCATGGAAGCGGGGGGCGAGGGCCCAGCCCCTCCATTAAAAACTCATCAATGCGCAAAGGCGGCAGGGCCCTTTGGAGCCCGGTTCGAGGATGTCAGCGCCTTGGAGGTCTCGCCACGTTCCCACAGCAACGGCGGTGGGAGACCCCGGCCGGCGGGCAGCCCTCCCATGCCCCCGGCCGACCTCTCCCCTCCGCCAACCCCGGCACAATGCGGGCGCACGCTATTCAAGCTTTTCAGCCGAATCCTGCCATTGAAATCCAGGGATTTAACCTGAACGCCATCCCCTGGGCTGCGGGGAAAGAGGGAGGGAGGGAAGGGAGGAGGATGCCCTTTTCCCCCACTCCATCCCATTGGGCTCCCGCTCTCCCTCCAGTCTCTCTGGTCCACGAGATGCTCTGAAGTCACATGGATCAGGGTGGACAACTGGACCAGGTGCGGCTGAGGACGGTGACAGAAAGCTGTGCTCCGTGGCAGAGCAGAGCCAGCGCCGTGGCCAGCAGCCCCTGTCTCCGCAAAGCCGAGCTGGTGCGGCCGGACACCTCTGTCCTCTTGCTCCAGGGACTCCCCAGAGGCCACAAAAGAGCCTCAGGGGGTCCCCGAGCACCCTCCGATACACAGACCTCCCCCCCTCGAGTTCCCATCCAGGACACTCACCTCCGGCAGCATCCTCAGGAGAGGAGTTTTTAACCTGAGAAGTCCCTGCAAAGCAACCCCAGGGCTGTCTGGGTTCCCCCTTTCAAAAGGGTGAAAGCAGAGAGACTTGCGGGCACCAAAGAAGGTCAAAACCAGCTCGTTTCACCAAAAGGTGCAAAACCAGCCAAAACTGAGGGCAAAGCAAGTGCCCCCGGGGAGCTGCATCGCCCAAGCAAACCCCTACGGACACGGAGTTTTAAGTCACCGGTGGCCCTTCAAGCTCTGGTTGGGTGGTTGAGCGGTGGGTTTCCACCCCTCTAGGCTTCCTAACATTTCCTGGGGATTTCATATGGTTAAATAAGAGTAGGGATTGAGTGTCAGCATTTCAGGAGCTGCAGCGGAGCCAGGACGGAGGAGCTGTCAGATGGGAATAGCCCAGTGGTCCGAGAGCCTGCCTGTGACAAGGGGCGAATGCTGGATGCTCCCGAGGATGGTGTAAAGCCTTCATAAAGCACCTAATTGTGCAAAACTCTATATATGGGGACATTTATTCCTGACCCCAGCTGGTGCTCAGCCTGTTTCCTGAAGCATGAAGATTGATAGTCCTCGGGATGTTTTTTTTTTTTCCTCCCCCCAAGGTGCTGTCACTGCAGATGTCATTTGTTTTTGGAAGTTTACCAAACCCTCTGCCTTAATAATCCCACGTGCCAGCAAGTTTCCCAGGGTAATTACACCGGGAATCCGAAAGAAGAAATGCAAAAGGGTGAAATTAAACATCGGCTGTGTTTTGGGCAGGGCAGGATTTACCAGGTGAGCTCAGGGAGCAGCATCCACGGGAATGAGCCAACAGCAGCAGCGCTCTGCATTGTAAAAGCCCCTTTTTTCCTTGTTTTCCAGAGGAGATAACACCGTTTTACAACCATGCTGCCCACCCTCTGATTTGCACAGTTTCGGCAGTGCCGGAACAAGCATCTCCTATTCACCCCTGGCTCTGGCTGCCGCTCAGTGAAATTCGGGGCCGCCCTCGGCGTGGGGAGGGGAGCGAGCGGCAGCTCCTTCGGCAGGGGTGACTCGCAGCAGCATTACACGCATGATTACCCTTCAGATCAGGGGAACAGGGGCTTAACTGCGTGAGAAACGGCTGTTATTCAGGTAATGGATTTACAGCACTCACTACTAAAGTATCAGACACAGCAATTTTTTACAGCTTTCACGCTGGAATTTATGGCTCAGGGAGGCGATCTCCATACGAGGCAGGGATCATTGCCTTATTTAGTATCCGAGGAGGAAAATTTATGTTTTTGCCAAAGTTTGTTTTGAAAGGTAACCTGCAGGCACGCACACACGTCCCCCATCCCCACAGCCGCCCGGGCGTGCATGTTGGAAGGGGAGATGTGTGCCACGCAGCTCCCGAGCACGGGCTCCCTGAGGTGCACACACGTGTGCTCAAGGACAGAACTGTTGCATGCACATGTCACGCTCACACGTGTTCTAGGCCACGAATGTGAAGTTAATTTTTCAGCTGAAGGCACCAGGAGCCCCAGAGAATGGGAGACCACCTCTGGTCAGCCACCTGGGTGACCAAATGCCGACTACGAGAAAACCTGCTCCTTATTTTACAGCCAACAGGTCTTTGCTCTCATGGCCCTCCTCCTTCTCCTGCACCACCTTCCCCGCACCGATGGGGTAAAGAGCAGGCAGACCCCACCAGCACAGGCAGGACCCCCCCCCAAACACAGCCACCTCTGGGGCAGCAGGCACCAGGCCACGAGCTGCACGGACGGACAGACTCCATCTCCTGAGGGATGTGCACCCCAAAGGACAAGCACCTGCTTTTCAGGGCAGCACTTGCACCCCAACTTCAACGGGGATGACCAAGTCTAGCGCAACCCACGTCCTCGGCCAGCCCCGGGGATGAGGGGAGGGTAAATTTGGGTATTGCCCCCAAACCAAATCCTCAAAGGACGCAGCTCCATGTTGCCCTGTGTAAGGTGGGTCAGAGGAGGAAGCGGGGCGTCCCTCCTACCTGCTGCTGCTGGAAGTGCAGGAGCTCCACGGGGCTCATCTCGCCGTTGGTCTCGCCGGTCGTGGCCCCTTCGCGCCCGCCGCCCCCACCGCC
>JANZLQ010000055.1:4069575-4087878 GCA_026212715.1 Elanus axillaris
GCCGCCCCCGCCGCCATCGGGCTGGTTGCTGAGGCTGCTGACCCCGTTTTGGCTGGAGGGAGTGGACCGTATCGTCTCCGAGGCAGATTCAACCATCATGACTTGCTAGCAGGACCTGAAGGGGAGGAGGAGAGAGCAGAGGCTGTGAAAAAAGAGTCTGAAATCCCTGGTCGGCATCCCCATCTCTGCCTGACCCCTGCCCCATCCTTGCCCTGCACCGGCTCCGATCCCTGCGAGGTCTGGCAGTGAGACGCAGGGATGGGATGTCAAACGCCAGCCAGTTTTAGATGCGTTCAATTTACTCCAAAAAATAGATGTGCAGCGGCGTGAGCTGCCATGAACAGGCTGCCGGCCCTGCACAGCACTGGGGCAAAGCAAGTGCAACCTGTGTCCCTTAGGAAAACACCATGTTTTCAGTTTTCTCCCAGTCTAATGCAAGACATAAAACCCCAGGAATCCGGGCATTTTTCACAGAATCCCAAAATATTTCATTCTGAGACGCTGGAGACAGCAAAGCTGAAGTTTCAGTGAGGCTGCACACCAAGCAGTGGAGCCTGCACCACACATTTCACTGTGAAAATCTCAACAAAGTTAACGCATTTCCACAAAGCGCTTCACCTCCCAGCAAACCAGCACTTCCCAGCAGGAAAAACCACCTGGCAGAAAGTCTGCTGCCAGGTTGAGGAAGCCCAAAGGTACCGCGGAGCTGGGACACGGCAAAATGAGAGCACGGTGGCACTCCAGAAAACATCACTCAGAAAATCCTCCCTTTCTCCTGGATGCCTTCACGCACACCCTCCTCCTGCTGTACCCCTCCGATGCCCTCGAAGGACCGAGCGGGGCACTTCGCCCTTCCATGCAGAATGCAGGGGCTACAACACCCGCCACATTTCCAGCCCCGCACGAGCCCCTGGCAGCTGCGGTTTGAAGTTCTTCGCCTTCATTTCATGCGATTACAGGCTTCCCTCTTGCAAGGCAACAGCGCAACGCTTCGCCTCTGTGGATGGGTTTTATTCCTGTAAACTTGCCCTGCCCGTCGCCCCGTTACGGCTGGGGCACAAGGGCAGACCTGCCCGCAGCTCACTGCTCCTCCCAGGGCTCCCGCTGCAGGGCTTGGGTTCCCAACTGGGCACTGCAGCGATCCCGGGAGCAGAGCAGAGCGGTGGGGTGCCAGCAGCCTCACCGAGTTGAGGGAAACCACCAGGCACCGGGAGAGCCACAGGCTGGAAAAGCTGCTTGCACCCCAACACACGGCCAGGTGCAGGAGAGAGCTAGGTGCTAAGCGCATCCCTTATCCTCCCTGGTCTTAAATGCTATTTAAATTAAGGCAGATGGGCTGGGGGGGACACGACTCCGAGGAGTTACAGGGCTTGGCTTCAAAGCGATGAGACGAAGAGTCTTTGCTCAACGGGGTTTGATCAGTGGGCAGGTCGTTAGCTGTGAACCTGAGGGTCCCCTTTTCTGGGAGAAACTCCTGGATCCGGGCTGACACTGGAGGAAACACAACCACGGCATCCAGCACCAAACCAACACAACCACGGCATCCAGCACCAAACCCTGCTGCTCCAGCCAGCCACCGCCGAGCCCTCCGGGGCCGCATCCAGCCCTGCCACACGCACAGAGCGATCAGGGGCGCGGGAAGCCCCACCAGAGCCGAGGGTCTCTCCCTCCTTCCCAACACACTGCTCTGTGGAAAAGCAGAGGAAACCGTTTTATCTCATTCGATACAGCTCCTTCCCCATCGGCGGGTGCCAGAGCAGGTTTGGTGTTTGTCCACCGGCACTTGCAGCTGGCTGCCGAGTTTGAAACAGGAAGGGAATAAAGAAAGAGGGATGGGGAGAAGAAACACTGTTTCTCCCTTTTTCTTCTCTTTTTTTTCCCCGTCTCCCCCCCCAAAAGACAGAAAGACAAACCGCGAACAACATAATTGCTGAAATGTGGCGTGTAATAATAGCTATTCAGAAGCTGATCATTCATATTAAACAGGGTGAAGCAAGCTTCTCATTTGCATGTTTGAGATTATATGCATTTCAAAAGTCATTTCCGCAGGGTATATGACTGACATTAATTCCCATGTGGAGCTGCCGGCTCCCTCCCACCATCCTGGTGCTACCAAACCCATGCAGGGTGACGCACCGGTGGCTGCGGGAGAGTTCGAGGTTAACGGGATTACTGGGCTTTGATTTTGTTTGAAGTACAGGAGCCTGGGTGCTGGGGTGAGAGTGTGGCATGGTCGGAGCAGCTTCCCAAGAAAGGATGGGGAAAGGATGGGATGCTTGCCTACGGACACTGCGTTAGGAGCAATAACTGGAAGAAAGAAAACACCTTTTGCCTTGAAAACTACATTTGCTCCTCTCCCCACACCCAACATCAAAAACGAGCCTACAGAAATATTAAATCATTGTTGTTCCTTTTCTCATTTTCCTTCCGAAATCCACCGCCTGCTCCACGTTTCGACCAGGCGAGCGGCCCCACAGGGAAAGCCAGGCTCTGCCTGTGTCCGGCAGTCACAAGGCATCACCATGGCCAGAAACTCAGCAGGATTCAAAAAGGGATTTGACTTTTATATGGAGAACAAGAATATCCAGAGTTACAACAGGAAGTATTAAAAAAGGAAAAAAAAAAAGTTTTTGGAAAGGATATAAAACTTTCCTGGCTTCGGGGCATAAATTGAAGCTTAACTATTGGGAATTAGGAGGAAATCTCTTCTGGTGGAAGAGCTGTAACCATGGGCTTGCTCTGTCATCCCTGGCCCCTGCCAGAGGCGGGATGCCGGAGCAGATGAACCGGCGCTGGGGTCCAGCCGGGTGATTCCCGCAGCCCGGGACACCAGGCCAGTTGGGTTCCCTCTCCAAGTCTAGTAAAACTCGACTTCCCGTTCGCAAACCCTACTGGGATGCTGGTGCGTCTGGGTTCCCAACACTGCAAGGGAAGTAATAAAAGAAAGTAATAATAATAATGAAAATATTTCCATTCATATAAAAGTTTTACAAAACCTTAAAGAAAAAAAAAAATGAAGCCAGTGTCTGCAACATTATAAAGTCGATTTAAATTAGGAACGAGCGCTTTTCCAGCCAGGACTGATCCGAGATGACTGAAGCCGCATTGGGAAAAGCAAACCCTGGCTGCACAACCAGCTGCGAGTGCCGAAGCACACGTGCATCTCTGCACACAGACGGGAGGACTCTGCAGCATCCCAGCTCCCGCTTTTCATCTATTTTAGTTCAAACGCATCCAATATTTTAGGGATTCTCCATACACTGGTATCCAGAGAGTCTAATCAGGATCAGACCTTCCCCCAGGCATAAAGGCAGGGACCCTGTCCAGACAGTCATCGCAGAAGATACAACATCCAGATAAAGTAGAAAAGGATGGTTTTAGTTAAAAGAGGAGGGGAGGAGACCCCTCTAATGGTGATGAGCAACAGAAGCTGCGCAAATGGATTGCTAATTACCATTTCAGACTCAAAATCACTTCACTGAATAAGCACTCTGCCTTCCCCCCCTCCTTTTACTTAAACTGGCACCTTTTGCAGGACAAAGAAAAAGGAAAGGGAGAATTACAAATGGATTAAAGAATCCCCCTGCCTTTTGCAGTACCATATGGCAATGAGAGTATATTAATTACTGTTCCTTTTTAATTAACAATTGCTTCATCTGAGGAGTAACATTTCCTTGACATCCCCTGACTTGCCGCTAACCTGTAAAGTGCACGCGCCATACCAAGTCATCAATTCATTTTTATTGACAAGCCCCCCCAAACAGGCACAATACCGGAGTTTTCCAATTAACACCTCCACACTCTCTAATTAGCACAATTAACAGACTGATGGATGCCCAGAGCTTCCCTGCGAGGGAGGGTGCAGATCAACCGGCCGGGCTGTTGGACGCGGCTCCCACCGCGTCCACGTGTGCCGGACACGCGTGTGCCATGCTCCCCGGGGTCCCGCGGGAGCCCCACACGTGTGCTGTACTGCGCAGCCCAGCATCGCCACGGAGCCCGGCATCGCCGTGGAGCCTTCCCGAGCCCCGGCAGAAAAGGGAGGATGAACGTGGAAAGTGAGTGAGATGGCGGACTCAAAGCAAAGATTTGCTCCAAAGGACATGGGGTCTTTAGGAGCAAGAATAGGAGATGAAGCATTTACAGAGCTGATTTCTCCCCAAAAGTTCCCGACAAATTTGGCGACATCCAGACCCACCCAAAACGATGCCGCTTCTCCTCCCGATTCAGCTCCATGGACATGACAATTAAATAGCGCTTCTCAGCCCCTGGGACCCGCAGAAGAAACGGGTACAGCCAAGACCACGAGCTCCTAAGCAGCAATTGCCTGAACACCTATTTTAGCCGCTTCTCCTATTTTTAAATATCCTCAATACCATGGTCCTTAGGGGCTCCGTAACTTTGGGCTGTCCTTCATGGGCTATTGACAGGACCGGGGCCACGTACGGACCCAGCATCACGGGCACCCCCTTCCCACTGCCAGCGGGCCCCTGTCCTCGAGCCCCCAGCCCCACGCCAGCGGCAGCAGATGCCCCTTGGCCTCGGTTTCCCCAGATGCAAGTCCAAAGAGCATCCCCAGCTCAAAACCACCACCTGGGAGGGATGAGGATGAACAGGGGGAACCGCTGGTGGGAAAACGCTCCCTCCCACGTCTCCACGAGCTGAGCACGTCTCTGCCGCTGAACCATGTTTTGCAAGGGACAGCACTGGCGACACTACGCATTTATGAGTGGTCTGCTACTGCGATGCTCCGGACGCTCATTCCACCCTTCCCACCACATCCCAGCCCCTAAGTGGTTTTCCAGATCCTTCCTCTCAGCTCCAGCCTTGCCAGGACCTGGAGGGGAGCCAGGGATTGTCCCGTGGCACAGCGAGAGCTCTCCCTCCAGCAGCAAGCGCCAGGCGTGCCGGCAGCCTCTTCCCTGGGTGCTGGCAGAAGATGGAGGAGCACGGAGCGAGCAAATCCCCCAGAGCTGTCAGAAGTTCTGCAGGATGCTCCTCTGCACGGCTGCGAGATGAGGACTCAGGGAGGCTCGATCCCAGGCACCAGGCACGGGATCTGCTGGGAGCTACAGAAAGTTGAGCAACCTGCTTGTCCGGATCCCGCACCGCCGAGGCTTTAGGAAGTGGCTCGCTAATCTTAAAAGGCTTTGGCTTGAAGAGAAGCAGCAGCCGGGATTGCTCGGAGAGTGGCTTTTTACCCTTTAATTAACACATAAACACATGGAAATGTGGAAAGGGGATTAAAATAAAAGTCTGGGGGAGCTGAAATGAATCTAGAGCATTACTGTAAATTAGAAGAGATTTAAGGAAGCAAGAACTGGCTAAGCCTGGGCACCGCTTTAATGGGATCTCACCTCTGGGCACTTTCATCTCCCACTTTCATCTTGCTCCCAGCAACTTCTTTGGGAAGAACCAACCTCCAGGTGCTCGCCCTCGTCGGCAGGCAGACCTTTACCCCCTGCAGCTCTCCTCACCCGCCCGCCACGATGCCATCACCGCCTGGCCACGCTCACGGGCACCGGCGAGCGTCAGGCAGCGGAGAGCCGTTGCTGCTACACAGAAATCAAGCAACAATGACCACAGTGAGGTTTTTCTCCCCCAAAAAGGTGGGTCGTCTCACTCGAAGAGCTGGGAGTGCACCTGGAAGCACAAGCAGCACCAACGGGGGAAGCCCCCTGGACCGTGCCGTGCCGGTCGGTGGGACACAGCACTACTCCCGCTTGGGTGCTGGCGAGCCCACCTGCCTCTCCAAAACATGCCTCCCTTGGAGCACCCTTTGCTCTCCGGAGATCGCACCCACGCAACAGAGAGGATGCTCTGACCGTAGCCAACCCCATGGGAGATCCTCCGCCTGGTGCCCATCCCAGCAAGCCGTCCCGCACGGGGACACGGAGCATCCCTGGAGACGCCGATGGCTGGTTGGCACATCTTCCATTCCCTGCCAAGCTTCAAGGAAAATCAAATCCCTTCCAGTGCGGATGTGGGGCTGGCCGGACGCGGGCTGGGCCGGTGCCGGACGGATGGCAAGGCCGGTGCCGGGCACGTGCCGGGCACCCGGGCTGCTGCTCCATCCCGTGCTTCCCTTGCTGCGCTCTTGAAAAGATTAAAAAAAAAAAAGAACCCCACTCCATCTCATTAAGAAAGTAAACACAAGAGCCGTCTAAGTGTCTAATTAAGCTTCTAATTAGTCCCTGCTTGTTACTAATGCAAATTAGATTACGCCGCTTAACTACAGCATGTCCACAACACCCTTGTTAATTGCGGCCTTTTGAAATTAAATTACTCCCTAATTAGCATATCAAAGCCATTGATTCGGAGCCAGGAAAGATGAGGGCAGGAGGAAGCCGAACGCCAAGTTTTGTTAATCAGGGACGTCTAATTAAATAGTGACGTGGTGCACGGGGCTCCCACCTCGCTGCTCGGGAACCACATGTGTGGGCCCAGGGGTCCCCAAGTGGGGCAGCACCCACGGTGGTGCCAGTTGGGTGGGTGCTGGTGGTCTGCACCCACCATGGTTCACTCTGCTGCCGGACCGGAGCATCCCCAGTATCCGCACGCCGACGGATGGCCGCTGCAGCCAGCAAGGCTCAGGAGGGCAAAGCCCGAGCTCCGGGCAGCCCCCGTGGAGCTATGCCTGCCATCGCCGTGCCAGGATCCAGCCCTGGCAGCAGGGAGAGAGGTTAAAGCAGACTCCAATTTCTCATCCCCCCAAAAACTCGCTTTCCTTCTGCCCAACGGGTTCGAAATGGGAATTCAATGGAAAAACATCCTGAAGAGCAGACCCAGCCCTGCAGCCCCCTGTGCCCATGGGGCAGGGTCTCCATCCTCCCCCGCAGAGCACGCCCAAAATCCCTGGCAACCCACAGGGAAGCAGAAGAGGCACCCAAGCGAGGACAGGCAAGGCTGGAAACGGGCAACGGCGTCTCTCACCTCTAGGACCCCAAATCCAGCTTGGCACCCAAACCCCTCGTGGACCCACGGAGGAAACACCCCACATCCCATCTCCCATCCCAGCACCCCACGGGCATCGACAACTGTCCGGCACAGATCCGTTCTTTGGAGAAAATAAACCCACCTCCTAAGCGGGGATGCCCTCGGCACTTGCTCCAGTTAGAGCCAATCTTCCCCAAAACCTCCAGCCCCAAATTCACAACAGGACATAAATAACAGAGGCACCAGGGAAGAGTCTGGATCTAAAAGTAACCAGGTAGACTCACTCCAAGGGGAGTAAAAATGAAACGAACACCTAATTTTTAAGTTATCTGAATAACTTCCTGAATGACCCAGTTCTTTAAATTTTATAACTTTTCCTCTCTTTTTTTTTTTTGTTTAAAGAGGTGGGAAGGGAAAAAAATAAAGGGACTAAGATTGGAAAAGTCTAATAGAGGGAGAAAAAGTCTATTAAAAAAAAACACGCAGGCAGCCCATCTCAGGGGAAGAGCTGAAATATTAAAGAAAGGAAAATCGCTTCTCCGGCTGCCGAGACAGAGGAGGAGAATAGAGCGGCTTTAAGAGAAGGAGCTGTGCACTTTTAATTGAAAAGAGGGAGATTCAAATGAAATATCCAATATCCCCCATTAAAGAAAGGAAGAAAGACGGACCCTGGCTGCTTTGCTACGCTGAGAAATTGCGAAAGCCCCAACTTTCTTTCTCTCCCCCTGCCTCGGAAGTTATAGGAAAGAGGGATGAGAGAAAGGGGGGAAAAAAAGGGTCTTTCATACAAGAGGAACTCAAGGGAATGGGGGAGGAGGGTGGGAAAAGAGACCAAGTTTTATTCATTTATTTTATTTTATGAGATGAGTAAAAATAATATTAAAAAAAAAGGCAGAGTTTTATAATGTCACAGTGTTTGGAAGCAGCAGCAGAAGGGAGAAGAGGGGGGAAAGCAACTAAGAACAGAAGGGCCAGCTCCAACCACCCGCCGTACAAGCCTCTCTCCCAACGAGATTCAATTAATTGATAACAAGAGGCATCAAATTAATTTTTCAAGGATGTTAGATTTTGATGAAGGAAAAAATCTCTCTGATTTTAATCGGGGCGGCGTTTAAAAGGCATAAATGAATATCCCTTTCTAATCATCTGAGGCGCTGAGGAAGCACCAAGCAGTTAACGTGAAAATTCAAATCGTTTAATTAGGGGGGGCCGAGGGGAGGTGGCCGTGGTGGGGGAAGGGGACTTGGGTTTTTCTTTTTAAAGAGCTTTATGAAGAAATTATTTTAAAAATTATTTCTTTCAAGCATCTTTGCTCTCCCCCCCGCCCCGAAACGCACATGCACTTGTAAAAACATCTCAGAGGTTTTTCGTTTGAATAGAGACCATTCCCATCACAATCTAATTAACAAAAATGATAATGAATAGGGTGGGGAAAAAAGTTCATACGGAACAAAAAAAATACTCCAAACTCCCAGGAAAAAAAGAAACAAACCAGGAGGAAGAACGTGTGATTTCCCAACACGTACAGCTTGCTGTCAAGAGCCGCTCTGCACTTCCACGTGGGACGGGATTTTTAAGATACGGGGGGTGATTTTCAGCACAAACACCCCCTTCCTCAAAATCCTATTAAAATAATTAAAAGCACCTCCCATTGCTGGTGTGGCATGGGATGCGTTTGCAGCCAAAGCAGAGCCCGAGTCCAAAGGCAGCAGCTGCAGGGACCAGCACGGACCGCGGTGCCGACGGGCACACTCACGCGTGTGCACGCTCACAGGCCGCCCAGCCCGCGGCCGTCGCACCCGCAGCCCTGGCGAGGCTCGCCGGCATCGCTCCACAGCCCAGCGCCAGCAGCCGGGTCCATCCCCGCCAGCTGCCGGGATGCGGCCGGCATCGCACCAATGTTTTGCAAAGGTTCCGCTGGCATCTCCTTGTAAATCCCGACTCGGGTTTAGATCCCTGCCCTGCACCCGCAATTATTTTTTACCCCAGCAGTAACACAGGCAACCCGTGGTGCACATCTCACCCGGCCTTTCTGGTCCAGCATCCCACCAGCAGCGGAGCCCCGAGCCCAGCCGGGACACACGCGACGCGCCTTGCACAAACCACACGCGCAAAATCACCGCCAGCCCTTCTGCACGCAGACAGCCTGACCGCGGTGCCGTGCTCAGGGGTGTCCCCACCGAGGCACCCGCCTACCCCAGGCTCGGGCACCCAAGGAAGAGGAGGGCTCTTCCTCTCGGATAGAGCCGTAAAGGGCATCGCTTCGTGTTGAGCCGAGGAAGAGGAAGGTCACAGGGAAGAGTCCCGACTTGCTCAGGATGAAGGTGCCTGCTGCCCCGTGGCACCAGCAGCCGGCAGCCCTGGGAACGGGAACGGCAGAGCCGGGGCGGAGGAAGGCTCCCAGCAAGGGTGTGTGTATGGGGAAAGCTCTTAAATAAAAAACCAAAATCAAGTGGCAGGAGCATCCCCTGCCCCATCCCTTCTGGGGAGGCTGCAAAGGGCGAGGGCAGAGCCCGGGAGGAAGAAAATGACCTGAGGCAGGTGAGGGACAAACTGGACCATGGCGAGGAGCGATGGCAGGGCCATCGGCATGAGGGACCCGGCGCTGGGACACAAGCTCCCATGTCAGACCCCAAGCGAAATTTTTCAGCTGAGTTTGCTTGAAGTCAGACTGGAGGTTGCTAGAAGTCTCTTCTGGCCTTCAAATAATCCAGAGGGGAGGAATAAAAAGTCACGGTGCCTACTGAACAGGAGGGAGGAACTCAGATGCCGCAAGTTTTCCCAGACTCCGTCATGTTTGTGCAACATTCATCCAGAAAATGCTCTATTTAATGCGCTCCCTGCTGCACATTGATGCTTTCCATTGCAAATCCCATTTCTATGCAGGAAGAGGCCTGGTTTCCATCCAGAAATTATGCTGCTCACGAGGAGGGAGAAGAAAAAAGGCGGTGGGGGGGAGAACTATCCTTGGGCATTTTCAAACTCCTGGTCTGAAGTCCATTTTTTTGCATCCAAATCAGAGGCAAGCATGACCCGAGGCCGGCTCCATCTCGCAGCCACCGCCAGAGCCCATCTTGGCACTTTCAAACAACCTTCCCGATTTTATTTCTGCACAGCTCAGCTCCATCTCGCACGGACTCAACATCTCCTGGTTTGCCTGGGCACCCAGCACCCCCGCAGCAGCCTCGGCACCTGCGCGGAGAAAACCACAGCCCCGAAGACAAACACGGCTCCCGGCAGCCCCGACATCTCTGCTTAGAGCAGCGGCTGGAATAACACGAGCAATTTCTCCAGCGCTTTCTTAAAACCTGGGAAGCAGCATGCTCAGCAAAGAGGCTGGGCTGTCCCGGGGTCTTGTACTGGGAATGCTGATGGGCGGCTATGAGGCCACACCACCCGCAGAGGGGATCGGGAAGGTGCATTTAACGTTTTGGGTGCTTGAGAAGAGAGCAAGGCTCAGCCGAGAGACATGGAGCATGCCTCCAGCCGGGGGAAGTGTTACCCCATGCCAAAGCCAAAAGCTCACCAGGGTCCCCCGTGGTCCTTCTCCCCGTGACCTGGATGAGCCACGTTCAGCCGCCACGTCCTCTTCCCGGGGAGAGCATCCCCCCCCGCACCCTTCGCCAGGGAGTCCAGGAGGGTGACGCTTCGCCCAGCGCACCCGCAGCTGCGGACGCAGCACGAGCTTTTCCCCTCCGTTCCCGGCGGGATGGCAACGCACCTCCATGATTTCAGCATCCCTCTGGACCGCTGCCAGGCCGGCAACATGGGAAGGTGATCTCGTCCCACAGCATCACTTTGGTGTCACCCGTAGCATTCCCAGGTCACGCCGATCCATCCAGGCTCCAAAGCCCTGTGCATCCCCAGAGCTCAGCCCTTACCAGACAGCACACTGGGTCACAGCATATTCCCAAATCTGGGCAGCATATTCCTACTTTGTGGATTGGGACAGAGCTACAGAAGGACAAAGTGAATCGAGGTGATCTGCACCTCCCAAATCCCTGCTCGTCCCCGGCAGTAGGCATTGCTTCCTCCCGAGAACAGCGAGATCCCCGAACAAGCCCAGCTTCAGGGTGCAACGACACCCAAGGCAGCACGCAGGTGGCTGCTGATGCTCTGGGCCAGAAGCAGCCGTGCTGCAGTGGCCGAGGAAGCCACCGGCACCTTCCCGCTGACGTGGGACAGCCAGCACCGCACAAATCTGGGGAATTATTGCCGTTAAGGTGGTGTTCGATACATCCTCGCTGCAAAGCACACTTGAAAAACTGTGTGGTTTTTCCTCCCTCCACCCTTCTTAAAAATAATCCTCATTCTTTAAAATATTAGTTTATGATTCACCAATGGCAAGCTGTAACACCCTACACCTCGCCCAGGCCGGCAGCTCCCGGCTGCCAAGTCCCAGGGGCCCTGCGAGCACCCGTGGGTGCTGGGGCAGAAAGGGGCTCGAGGTACCCAGGGCCCGGCTGGCTCCCGACATGCCCCCCTTGCCCGGGAAGGACTCGCCGATGGGAACCTCAGCAAGGCACCCCAGCAACAGCTCAGGCATCGCAAGCTGCTTTCTTTAGTTCTTTAGGGAACCCAGAAATCCCCAGCCCAGGGGTGCACAGGCTCTCCCGTGGGGTCACAGGCGAGGGATGCCCACCTCGGGCTGGGCGCGCACGTGGGAAGAAGCTTTGGCGTGAGCCCCACCGCAGCTGCACCGCAGCTTCGGGCTCCCCGCCGGCACCATTCCTCTGCAATCAGGTCACATCATCTTTCCGCATCTCCCGCTGAGACAGGGCCACAGACAACCCCTCTCCCCGCTGTCCCCAAAGCACATCCCCCGCCCCGGGCGGGAAGCAAGCGCTCCGGCTGTAGGACACGGAGCCACCGGTTTGTCACCAGCCACCCCAGGCAGGGCACTAACCCAGGGGACATCCCCCTTCCTCCCCGGACCAAAAATCTTCACATCATGGTGAGGGAAGGCAACGACACCAGGATATAGCATCGGTGTCACGATGCTATGACACAAAGCAGATGAAGTCCAGGTCACCAACTCCCCCGGGGACACAACCCACCTCCCCAGCTGGTCGACGAGCCCCCGGTACCTGCCCACACCGGCAGCCCCGGTCCCGCGCCCTCAGCCAGCCCCAACGCAGCCCACGGCTCCTGCCCGCTGCCAGGAATTTTAAAACACAAATTATTATTTTAAACCTCCAGCTAAAACCAGCGACTCGCCTCTTGTTCCCAGCCCCAGGGCGATTCCCAGAGCATTTGTATGTGCAACAGCGAGGACCAGCAGAATTCTCCGAGGACCAGCGGAATTCTCTACTGCGGTCAGAAAAGACCAATCCTGCAATAAAAGGAGATGCACGTCCCCTCTGAGGGCAGAGGACAGGGGTCTGTCTCTCTGTCCCTCTCCCATGCAGACAGGCACAGCCGCCGTCTCCTCCCGCAGCAGCCCAAACCTACAGCTGGAAATTCAGCGGCACCGATGCTCCCCACTGCGGCATCCACTGCTCCGGTACGGCACGGACACAACTGACCAGATGGCACCAACCTTCCCCAAAGCCAGCACCAACCCCCAGACCAGCCCCCTCACCTGTTAAACTTCATCTCATTACCTTTCTAAACGGACTGGCCTTTTCATCAGAGAGTATTTTAAAACCACCAGCTCTATAACCCAGGGGGAAATTGCTCTAGCACTGCTTTTGCCCAGCCGCACGGCCAGCGATGCCACTATCAGTGCTGGTGCGATACTCACGTGGTGCAGGAACAAGGTGGTGTTTGATCTGGGGCTAGGGCTGCTCCGACAGCCCCAAAGTTTGACCCAGATTCAGAGCCGTGGCTCCACTTCCCAGGGAAAATGATATTTGTTCAGGGCTCGAGCCTGCCAGCATCAAGGGAAAGACTTCAAGGGATTTTGAAACAGGCCCTAAAAGTACACTCTGCCACATTAGGTATAAATAAAAACCTGGTTTAAAAGGGGAAGCACGACTAACCCGAATAGAGCTCTGGCGAGCAGGGAACAACCCCGATCTGCCTGCCGCATTCCGAGAGCCCTGAGCATCCTTCAGGGCAGGCAGAGACGCACTAAGAGGAGACGGGCTGGTCCCCGCAGCACCAAACGTCGCTGCCAGGGCGAGCAGAGGAGACGGGGAAACTCAGACCCAAATTTCAGCACAAATCTTCTGCTTGTCGCTACGGCAAGAGGGATGAAACGAACCTCGTGTTGCACCACAGGAGCGGAGCTCGGCCAGCAATCCCTTACTGGGGTTTCTCCAGCATGCTTGCACATCCACCCCTCACCAGGATGGATTTTAGGACATTTTCCTTTACTTGTTTCTCTTGGAGGTACATTGACTGGGCATCTCCCCTCTCCAACATTCACAACCCCCAAATTTGGGGAAATTTTCCCCAAGACTGCATAGATGCCTCCACAGGCTGGACAAGCTCCGGAGGGGCATTCAGGGGCTGGCATTCCTGGCCCATCCTGCACACAGTGGCAATGCCCTGATGCCCCACGCTCTGCAGCCCCCGTGTCCCTGCTCCGGCCAGAAACCCTGCACAGAGGGACCAGAAAGCGAGGAAAAGCACATCAAGGTCCCCCTGCCCCCGGTGTGCACCGGGGACCTTTTCCCTCCCCGCTTGCTATCCCTCCGACCCTCCCGAGCAATCTCCCAGGATTCCATCAGCCAGGTGTGATGTAGAAAAACACGGCCCGAACCCCATTTTGATGTAACGCAGGATCTGCTGGAGTTTTGCAGACACTCGAGAAGTGACCGTTTGATCTTGATCCCTTCCCAGGAGGTGACCAAACCCAGCTCCGAGGACAGAGGGGACCCTGCGCCCGAAGCCCCAGCACCCCCCCCCCACGCAGGCAGCTTTGGAGCCTTTCCCAGGGCACTTTGCTCAGCAAGCTCTCGGTGGTTTCACCCCCATCCATGGGGGGCTGCTGTGGAAACCCAGGATAGCTCCGACCCCACTCAGGTTTGCACGGGTGCAGGATCTGGCCCCGTGCACCCCAGCCCGCTCGTTCTTCTCCTTCACCTGCTTCTTGCCTCACACCTGCACACAGGAGCGACAGCTCCGCTGTCAAACCCAGGCTCTCCTGCAAGCAGCACCCTACAAACCCACCACCCCCCGGGACACGGCAGGTCAGAGGGAGCAAGGCACGAGTGTCCTGGACCACGGGTGCCAAGAGGCTGAGGTAAATTGGGAGTGATGGGACCCACAGCAGCACCCTCCTCCTCCTCCTCCTCCTCCTCCTCCCCCCAGCCCCAGATTTATCCACACAGTGGGAGACAAATGCCCCTTTTGTTTTCCAAATGCGAAATTGTGTCAATTTTGAGGTTTTAATTTATGAACGGTGAACATCTGTGCCAGTCAGAGCGGTCACAGCCTGGCTCCCCAAACCTCACTCCCGGCAGAGCCGAAGCCGAGCGCGGGGCATGGTGGCACGAGCAGGAGATGGGGACAAACCTGCCCACAAACCAAAGCACATCCCACCGGGACCCTGCTGCAGAAATGCAGAATAAAACTGCCACCGCTCCAGTTGGGAAGGGACTTCCCTGAGGGGAAAGCGTAAATACTTTGGAAAGAACACAGAGAAGGGCAAAGCTGGCGATGGCATTTTACTCCCATGCAAATCCATCTCGGCAAAATAAGGGGGTTCTTGCACCTAGGCCTGGCACAGCACATTTTCAGAATCCACACTTCCTGCCACAAAAGTTATGGGACACTTTCCACCCCACTCTGCTTTTATTTTCTCTCCTTCTTCTGTTTTTGAATAGGCCAAATGATGCCACATTTGTATTCCAGATCCAAGTTAGCCTGTACTCCAGGGAATTTCCCTCCCACCATCAGGTCTAGCTGCATCCAGGAAGGATCGGTCGAGGGGCTTTAGACTCTGGAGGAAGGACCCAGCCCGCTGGGTGACGGCCACCCGCCGGGAAACCCTCATGGTGGCACAAAGCATCTCACCGCCTCCTCCGGCCCTCCCGGGTGGGAGCCGGGACAGGGATGCGGGGCCACAGGATGCTCAGCAGCGCTGGCCCCTTGCCAGATGCGTGGAGCTTCCCTGGGAGAAGGGGGGAGATGCCCAAGAAAAAAAAAAAAAAAAAATCACAGGTCGTTAAAAGGCGTTTTGATTTTGTTCAAGGCACCAACATCCCGTGCTGCTTCCACACTGTGCTTAGGAATGGCGAGTTTTGGGGTGCGTTTCTCCAGCTGGAGCAGCTCAAAAGCCAGCGCAGCCCCTGCAAAAGGGTGCCACGCACCCCGCGGCAAGGTGGCTGCCGGGACACAGCCCAAGAAGTGTCCCCCAGAAGGGACACGTGTCCCCCAGAAGGGACACGACAGCATACGAGAAGCCCCCAGGCTGCGGGAGAGGGTTTCTCCCTCCCCAGCACAAAATCTCTGCCCACCACTCCTGCCCAAACCCTGGTCCAGCTCGGCCAGAAACTCCCGACACTCAACAAGAAACTTCATCTCTGCCAGTTCTTTCTCGCCTTAAGCTGTCCCCTCCGCCCAGGGGCGAGGGTGGCTCCTCCGACACCCTGTGACCACCCCGAGCCCCAGACAGACCCTTTTGCCAGCGCTGCAGTGGGGCACCTTCCCCCCTGCCCCAGGAGGCAGCGAGACGTCCCCTGCCATCCCGGCCAGGCCTTTCCATCCCCTGGGAGCTGGGGGTGAAGCCATCGGGCAAGCCGGGAGCCGAGGCACCCCCGAAGCTTCATGTCCCAGTGGGGTTTGGGGACAGTCCCACAGCCGGGAGCATCCTCCCAGGAGCACCCAGAACCGTGTGGCCAAAGGAAGATCACCCGTGCCAGAAACCCCACGCCGCGGTGGCCAACCCAGCCGATGTGCCGTGATCCCGGCACGTGACGGGTGACACTCAACCGAGCCGTGAGCCCAGCGCGAGCTCCAGCACACGAGCGAGCCACCCCCGGGCCAAGAAACACTGGCAGAAAGTCACTGGGCAAACCCGTTCCCAGTAATGGGTCGCAACGGACAACTTGCAGGCAGAGAACCAAAGCCAAGGGGCCACCATCCTTCACTCACGAGCACAAATTCTGGCTTTATATTTTGCATTAAGCAACCTACCTCAAAGCCTTCCTCCGCTGTCCCCCTTTCCTAAGGCTGAAGATGTCTTTTACCAAGCCCATGACAGCTTCTCCTAAGTCCTTCCCTTCCACATCTCACTACAGGCAAACAAATAAAGAACAGTCTCCGGCTCGCAGATTCACAATAAGCAGGCAAAAAGAAAATCACTCACCTAAAATCTACAGTTTGTGGAATAAACCAAGACTCGGAGGAAGCAAGTGAATGGCCGGAGCATTCAGGGTCAGGGCTTCGATGGCTCCTGGTCCCCGGGGTGGCTCGCCAGCGCGATGCTCAGCTATTCCTGCCCAAGCGCACGGGAAGTGCTCGCTGCCCTGGACGGCACCATTGGCGTTTTATGCCTTTATTAGCCACGGCACAGCTAAATCCCACTAGATAAACCCTGCTCCGCCAGAGACCTGGCGAAGGTGTGTTGAAATAAGTTGTTTCAACACCGCCCGCTCCGGGCGAGCGGCTCATCCCGGCCAATGCCGGTCGTGGCCCCGTGTTTGTTTAAATGGGAGCATCAGTGCCTGAGCAAAACCCTCTTCGGGGCCGGCATCTCCCCCAGCCTCAGGAGCTGCCAAACAGCCCCCACAACACACACAGAGCACATATCCATCACATGGGGGTCTTCCTTCTCCTCCCTGGGGGGCTGTAGCTCCCCTTTTCCCTGCCAGCCCCATGGCCCAGCTGGGACAAGTCCGGCATTTCCCAGCCCCATCCGTGGTTTCCCGGTTGGCCGGTGCCAGTTCCCCACCGAAGCTGGTCACATGGAGGTGGTTTGCCATGAGGCAGAATAAACAGCTTCTAAATCACCTCCAAGTCAGGCCCCCCCCACGAGAATTTTTTCCTCCTCTAGTAACTTAAAAAGCAAATTTTTTTTTTACCTTTCTGTGGCTTTGAAAGTAATCTTCCCCCCCGAAGTTTTATTATCACACCTTTCACTTCCAAAAAACACACCCAGGAGCCCCTGGCAGAGTTGGGACCAGGTGAATTTTCTTCCCGCAGCTACGCTACACTCCTTATTTTGCTCAAAAAGAAGCACGTTTTTGCTGCTCATCTGGATGCGGCAACGGTGGCGCAGGAGGAGACTTTCCACCAAACACACCGCAAAACGCTTTTTGCCAACCTGCCAGGGCATGAGAACCAGGCGGCAAGTGCTGCCTGGGGCCAGTGAACGCCGACACCAGCTCGCTTTACTCAAGCTAACTGCTCTGCAGAGCAGATTGCAAACACAGGCTTCTTTTTTTTTCCTTTAAAAAAAAAAAAAAGAGGATCCCGACTCCCTGTGCCAAGTGCTTCGCGCGCACAAGGCTCGTTTGCCTGGGTATCCAGGTACAGTTACAGCCAGCCCCGTGCCCACGTCTGTGCTGCCGGCACAAGGCATCGTAATCCCTTAATGACTTCCCTCCAGTTACATCCCCAGATCTACTCTCCTCCAGCAGGATCTTTATAAAATAAAACGTGGCGGACGGACGGGTTGCATTTTCCTCTGCAGCATTTCACTGCCGACCTCCGAAGGGAGCAGCTCTCCTTCTCTGCTCCTTCTGCCTCTTAATTCTTCCCTTTCCCCAATGCCGTTCCACTTGCAAACATGTTTTTGTCACGGGCAGTCTCGTTACCAGCAACATGTTCTATCATAGAGACTTGCCTATGTGATTGCCAAAAGGGGTTTAAATCAGGAAAAGTTAAGAAAAAAACAACTCTCAAGCAGCGTCTTTGCTGTATTTTATACAACAAACACTTGCAGCAGGGGAAAAAAAAAAAATTAGGAAGTTTTTCAAGCTGTGCCCAGCCCCATCTTGATCTACAAGTTATATTTGACTTTAAAAGGTGCAGCACAGCGAGCAGGGGGAGGGGGAAGGTTTTGCAAGCTGATAAAATGGGTGCGAGTCCTTCCCCATGCCGCTCTCCCATCAGTTGGCAGAGGAGCGAGCTTTGCCGGCCAAAGCCCCTGCGGCTGCTCGGAGGGGCGAGCAGGGCCAGCCCGACGGGGTCGAAAGCCGGATGGCAACTCACTGCAAAACTGATGCCACGGCCCCCAGTTTTAATTTCAAGCGAGCAGCTACCCCTGCGTTTCTCTCGGGTGCATTGGGGTCTGCAGAAGCGGCACAGGGAGGATTTTTACATCTTCCGAGGCAAGCACATGGGTTTCCAAGCTCCAAGTGCATTTGCAGTTTTATTTCCCACCTTTTTCCTCCCCTCTCCCACTAGTACAGAGCTTGTCCCTCCATGGGGAGGATGCCCTCAGCACATCCCTCCAAGGGCAGGATGGATCCCCCC
>JANZLQ010000055.1:4093247-4138175 GCA_026212715.1 Elanus axillaris
CCGATCTGGGGGAGCTATCCCCACCCCCTGCAGCCCCATCCCAGCACGACGTGCCCGTTTCGTTCCCTCCCGCGTTTTGCTCATTAACGGCTGCGCTAATTGGTTTCTGCTGTCTTTGGTCCCCCGGGCGCAGCGATGACCTGGGGCTGGGTGGGGGGTCGCGGGAGGGAAACTGAGGCAGGGGAGAGCAGAGGGGACACACACACACACACATACAGACACACACAAACACCCCCCTCCAACCCCAGCGTGCACGGGGCAGAGCCGGGGCAGAGCCACTGACCCCATTTTACAGATGGGAAGAGCGAGGCGTTGAGCTGGTGACCCCAGCAGCGCCCAGCCCGGCTCTGTTACACCCCGACACCCCGTCCCACCGGCAGGGAGAGTGTCCGCAGAGCCCGTGTCAGGGTGCCGGACCCAAACCACCATCTGGACGCTGAACCCAAACATCTCCTAGACGGAGGCCTCAAAGCCCGGTGAGGATGCTGGTCCCAAACCAGCACCAGGGTGCTGAACCCAAAGCATCGCCCAGGTGCTGGGACCACCTCTGAGCAGGACGGGGAGATGCAGCTGGTCGCCGAGGAGGGCTCGGCGCTCCGGCCATGCCTCCGAGGCTGGCTCGGAGCAGCAGTTCAGGAGGGGACATTCCCATCTGTCGCAGGGACCTGCACAGGTTGCGGATGGATGAGCCAAATCTCACATGGAAGGAGTGAAATAAAATTTTTCGCAAAGTCTTGACGCCCGTATGTTTCAATAGCACCAAAGTCTGACCGCTCTACGTTCTCCCTATTTTTACCTCAAAAGCAGCTTTTTTGAAATTTCCATTTTATGGACAGATAAAGTAGTGTTAAAAGGTGAAATTGGAATGAAAAGCATTTCAACCCACTTGGATTTTTTTCCCCCTATAATTTAATTTTTTACAGGAAAACGTTTTTTTTTTAAAAAAATCTATTCTTGAATGAAAAGTCTATATCTGGGAATTCCCATGTGATGGAAAAGCTGGTTCCCCCCACCTACAAGCTCTGGGGACCCCAACAAAGATCCCAGCAAACTCATCGATTTTGCCCCCCCCCAAAATCATCCCTTGAGGGGACAACCAGGGCGAGGACAGGGCCAGCCGGAGCAGAGCGTGACTGGCTCCTAGGCTGTGCCGAGCCTTAAACCCAGGTCTTAACGCAACCCTTTTGGAGGCCTGGGATTTTCTGGAGGGCTCAGCTTGTTTTCAGGCACTTCTGGGGCTCCCATCGGATGAACGTTTGCTGCACACCCACTTTTGCAGAATCAGGTCCCGGTGGCAGGAGCCTGACTTTCTTGGAAGGGGCCCCCCAGGACCCATTTCTCGGAAGCACGCTGCACCGGCCCTGGGCTGCTGCAGGCAGGGGAAGGTTCCGCTTCCTGCCAGCGTGCTTTCCTTCGAAGAGGGACAGCTTTTCCCTCTTTTTCATCTGAAAGACCAGATGAAGAAACCTCTAGCCAGCCCTCGCCGTGCTCCCTGGCTTTGGCGACGTTTTCTCCATCGCTGGAAGGGGGTTTCCTGCCAGCGTCGGACCCGGTGCAGGCAGCCCCCGGGCTGGGCAGGAGCCCTCTGTGAGCCGGCCGGGTGGGCAGCGCGATGCTCTGCGCCCCGCAAACACCAGCCTGGCATCCGTGGTGTGGCACAAACCCTCCGCTCCCCGTCATCCTCCAGCCTCTTGCCGGCAGCCACTGCAGATGCGCTGCGGGAAGGCGACCGGGTGACCCCTCGGATCTGCGGCCGGGGCGGCCGAGCGGGGCTGGCTCTGCATCCCGCAGCATCGCCCGTGGGAGCTCCCTCGGGGACCGGCTGAGCCGGCAGGCCTGTCACTTCCCGGGACCCCGCAGCCACCGTTGTGAAGGCATTTTTTTTCCTTTATTTAGCTCCTTATTTGCTCAAAAGGGAAATTTTAAGGGAGGCGTTAGAAAGGGGGAAAGCACTCAACGCTTTTGCTCAACGCTTTTGCTCAACCCTTTCTGTGCTCAGGATTTGGAGCTACGGACACCCCAACCCATTCTTGGGGCTGGGTACCCCATGGGAAGAGGAGCAGCTTCGATTGCCCCCAGCTCAGACCAGATCCCTCCTGGCACACGGCAGACCCATCAAGCGTTGGTAGCTCCGAGACCGGTGCGATGAGTTGCTCCCCACAAGCCGAGGGGCAGCCCCGCCGAGATTCCCTGCCCTGCCCTGCCCCACCATCATTCCCGGAGGTAGTCTTGACCCGCAGCAGCCGAACGGAGGCACCGCAAGTCGCTGCCTGCCCCTGGCTCGGCTGAGACGGTTCTCTTCGGGTATTTTTGTGGGTTCAAGGAGTTTTATTTCCCTCCCAGATACATAAAAGCTGTTTTCCCATTCACCTCCCCAAATTTATACCCTAATAGCCACCATTCTGACTTTATGAGTTATTCACCCAAATATCAGCCTATGAAAAACAGAATGTATTTTTTTAATCCCAAACCGGCACTTTTCTGAGTGAAAAATAGCTTTGAGTGATGAGCCTCGTCAAACCTGCGCTTGCCCTCTTTTCTCAACATAAGAATAGCCCCTTTGAAGACATCAAATAGCATCTGAGAGGGAAGGATTTGCACAAAAAGACATGGGCAGCCTTCCACCGAGGGGAGTTTGTGAATTGAGCGTGGCCCAGAGATCCCTCTTTGTTCAGCCAGGAAAAAAAAAGAGGAGTGAGCAGGAATCGGGGTGAGGAGACATGGCTTGACCGGGCTTTAGTCGGGGTTTTGTACGACACCTTGCTCAGTGGGGTTTGGTCTCCAAAGGATCACCTCGCTCCTGCCACAGCTGGAAAGGCGATGGCCACAGGGACATCAGGGATGCTGCAGGAGAGGCCAGGAGATTCCCAGGAGGGCAACAGCAAGAGACACCACGGATGCTCATGCTACAGTGCTAAACTCCCAACAGAGAGGGAGAGAGAGAAGAGGAAAAAAGAGGAAAAAAACCTCCTTTATTCTGCAACAGGCAAAGCTTCGGGCATGTATCATCTCTAAAAGGGTGTAACAGAGGCAGCAGGATTTATAGCTCTTGGATTAAATGTTTTGCATAATGCCTAGTTATAAAGCACTGAGACATGTGGCTGGAGGACCAGGAGTTAGTGTGGGGCAAGTGACAGGTCCCGAACGTTGTGTCCTTCGTCTCTCCTAGGAAAATTACATGGAAAAAATCCAGCTCTTCCAAGCTGATCCTCACTCTTATGCCTCTGGGATCAATCCTCAAACTCTTATCTGTGGGAATTTGTTTTTCTTGGCAAAGTTTTTTTTTCTCCTCCAGAAAGTGTCTGCTTTTCTAACCAGAATACTGAAAATCTTTTAAAAGTGAAAATTCTCAACCAAAGGTTTTTGATCCCATGCTTGCCTGGAAGGGAAATATTCTCAGTTTGCCGTAAAGTTGACAGAAAGCTGAAATCTTCCATGGAAAAGGTCAATTTGGGTTTGTCCTAAATCCCAGTCAAGGCAACGCAGCTCTGAACCAGGCAGCATCCTCATCCTTCCAGGAAAGTCCTCTCCGAGCCAAATCCAAAGCCTGTTTGCCACAGGTTATGGATTGGCCATTTCTGGCAAATGGGTGGTGGAGAACATCTCAGTTGTTTTCTGTTTTTTCTTCTATGGGAAGAGTAACTTCAAAAAGAAAACCTGACTTTTCTGAAGATGCTCGTTTGAAGAATCTGTATTTGATGATGTGAACAAGTGCCCATAACTCCTCTGCTTCCTGCCTTGTCGCGGATTCTCTCCTTCTTTCAAGGCAAAACAAAGAAAAAAAACATAGGGAAAGAAGAGAAAGAAGACAATTGGGAATGGGAAAATAGGGAGAAGAGGGAAAGAAAGTTATTTTTTCCCTTCCAGAGTAGTGTTTTGGGGAGGGAGCTGTGCTTTGACACAGCTAAGCCCCAAATTCCCATCCCTTCCAAGGTGGAAATTTCAACAGATGAGCAGAAAAGCTGCTTTTCCACTCAAACAAAGTACACCAGCCATTTTCATGCAGTTCTTGCAGCACCCTGTGAAGCTGCGGTGCCCGGCAGCGCCCGGAGCCCAGCCCTCCACTCGCTCCCTCGCCTCCCCCGGGGTCCCGGGGCTGAACCATCCCGGGGTTCATCTCGGCAGCGTTTACACCCAGGTGCCCTCCTGGGCATCACCGCAGGATGCGCTGACCAGTGGGCGAGCGGAGAGGGGTGCAGGATCAGTCCTCCCCAGGGCAAACCCACAGCTCTGGGCGTTGCATCCACAGCCAGCACGTGGCTGGCGACCCCCGGGGGTCCCAAGGAGACCCCCAGGGCCCCCAGGGGAGGACACCGGCGTGGTCGCACGCCCCGCTCAGCCCACGCTCGCGGGCCGCCAAGCGCCCGGAGGAATCCGGCTTTGCCTGGACGTGCTGGCGGGGCCGTGGCCCACGCCGAGCTCTTGGACCCCGCTCGCCTCTTGCGTAAGGCAAAGAAATGATGCACCGAGTTACTGTAAGTGATGAGAGGCTCCTGGCTCCCTTTTAAAGCGACAGGCTGCTGTCTTCCCCGGGGTCTGGCATCGCTCCCCCCTGCCCCGGCCAGCGTGACCCCGCTGCCCTCGGCCAGAAAGCCCCGCGGCGTTTCCCCAGGCGAGCAGCCCCCGGGGAGGGGGGATCCAGACACCCGTGGGGGCTGGCGGCCCCGCTTCGGAGCTGCACGCAGAAGGGGGACGGGGGGGACGGGAGAGGGGAACGTGGCAGGGGCTGCAACATCGCAGGCGCAGCCTCGGAGCCCAGGCGGGGGCTTTGCATCCCCTCTGGCTTGCAGCTGTGCCGTGCCTCAGTTTCCCCTACTTGCACGGACAGAGGAGAGTCAGACAGACCAGGTTCAGCTGGGCTTTAGTGAGCTGAAGCTAACGGTTAAAAGAGAGACATTGGAGAGGCGAAAACACCAGCGCCTGGGTGTGCTGCTCCCACACACGCAGAAAAGGATGTGGCGTAGGGGGTCTCCAGACAGTGACCAATTTTCCTCCGTGCCTGCAAAGCCTCAATGCAGGCGAGGAAGGAGCCTGCGAGCGGAGGGGCCGCAGATCGCCCTGCTGCAGGGCACCGAGGCATCCCCAATGGAGCCAATCCCCCCGCTTGGAAGCCCGCGTGCCGTGCCGCGCCATGCCGTGCCACCAGCACACCGAGACACAGGGACACAGGACACCTGGCTTCTCTCTCCCTGCTGGCATGTGCCGTGGCTTGGTGGTGGTTTTTTTTCCTTTCCCCTCTTCTCTCTTTTTTTTTTTTTTCATTTATCTGCTTTTCAAATAACGTTACTCATCCAGAGCAGGACGTCTGCATTCACCACTCACCGTGTTTGTCTGCATTGTTTCCTTCGGGGAGATGCTTACCCGCACGTGGTGACTACTTGTCTGAGTCGTCAGGGTGCCGAGCGGCAGGGATTACTCATGGTGTAAGGTTTGAGAAAGGAGGGGGGGAGGCCAGGTTCAGCGCTTTGTCTGCAGTTGTTCATTTCTCACTCTTTGATATATTTTTTTTCCCTCCTCTCTTTCTTCTTCTGCCAATGCTCTCCATCCTGGCTCTCTGAGCTCCCTCCTCCTTGCTCTTCCACTGGGGCCAGAGCATCTGGCCGAAGCCCTGCAGGATGTAAAACGGCCTTTGCTGTGCTGGCCCACGGGTGCAAAGGGCCCCCCTGTCCCCTCCCACACGGCCAGGAGAACCAGTCCCTCCCTTTGGGACCCCCCCTCTGCCCACCGGCCACCGGCCCTGCCCGCTCCATAGTTGCCCATTTACACTCACTTCTCGCCCAACTTTCCCCCGGCTCTGCCACGACGTCCCCACGTGGCACCCAGCCACCACGGCACAAACTGCTCTGCCCAAGCCGGACCGGAGCCGACCCCGACACCCCCCTGTTTTCTTCCACCAAAGAAGACCCAAACCTGATGCATAAAACCTTAACCTTAGCCTTCATTAAGCATAACAGTGTGATAAAGGGGGAGAAGAAATAGCACCCAGAACGCCCTAGAGCCTTGTTCCAGCGTGGGGGCTCAGCCGGGCTCCCCAAAGGGTGCCTGCCAAGGGCTGATGTGTGAATTACCATGTTTGCAAAGCCGGGGCACAACCCGCTGTTTTAAGTGTGTGCTTGGGAAGACTCAACAGAAAAGCATTTGGGACGCGGTCCTTCCCTTTCTCCATGCAAAACCGCAGCAGATCAATGAATATTTTAACAAAGAAATATTTCATTAAAAGAGTTGATTGCTTAATGAACTGTCCCTGTGAGCCATCAAAATGCAATGGTTTTTTTTTTTTCCTCCCTTTAACGAAGGCGAAGATTCATATCACGAAGAACTGGCTTATCAAATTACCGTAATAGCCTGTGTAGACCAAGCCCGTGGAGCAGCGCGGGGAGGCCGGGGGCTGCCTCGCACCAGAGACGCAACTCCACGTACTCCACGGGTGTGTTTAGATGATACCGAACAAGACAGGACCAGACCGGGGTCCCTGGGTGCTACTGCAACATGATCCATAAATAACAGTGGTAGTGATAGCGTGAGGCAGGTCTGTTTTCCTTTGGGCTGCCAATATTTGAAGAGAAGGAAAATGGTCCATCTTTTTTTTCCTATCCCAGGAACACCGTGATAAAGGGACAGCATCTTGTTCATTAAAAGCCAGTTCTGGTGTCTGAATCCACAAAGTCAGCAAAGCTCTGCCAGATTTGCACCAGGGCTGCAGCCTCGTTTACCTGGCTCTCATCTTGGGTGATTAAAACAAAAAGGCATTCAAAAATGTAATCAGCGCTCTCTTATCGATGCTGTTTGCTTGCTTGTGTGCCCTGATGAAAGCAGCTGAGTGCTTCCCATCGCTTCCCCGGCATTGCTGGGCAGGACATTGGCTCATCTTCCTCACTTCTTTTTGAAGTTTCCGTTGCATTGCCTTTTGAAAGTTTATTAATGAAAATATTCCTCTTTATCTCAGGTTTCATAGCGGCTCTGCTTAGGGCGAGAGCTGCTCAGGCCACTCCACAGGGCGGCCGTGATGCTCGCCGGGCTCCTGGGCTGGGCACGGCTGGCGGGAGCAGAGTCATTAGCGGGTGGGAAATGAACAATAACTTGACAAGAAACGACCAATTTTCCATCAATTAGAGCGAAGCCTTTTTTTGTCTTTTTGTAAAATTAAGTTTTGCTGACTGGTGATTACTTTGGTCTGATGACAATTCATTAAAATTTACACGGGGATGATGCTAACGGCGCAGCCGGGAGGAGGAGGAGGACAGGGAAAGGTGGTGAAGCAGCCAGTAATGTGGTTGCAACGCACTTGGAGAGAAATGTGGGTTTGGAGGAAGACTCTGGAGGTCAGGATCTGGCCTGCTTAATGCGCCAGCAGCGGGACAGGACATGGAAGAAGAGGGAAACAGCCTCCAAAAGCGGGGCAGCAGGAAGCCATCCCCGCTCACTCTCCGGCAGGAGCACAAAAGTGCTTTGTTCGGGGCCGGAGTTGGGCTTCTCAAACCACTTCCCCCACCGAGGGCTCCTCAGCCGCCTCACTCCGGTTTAACAACACTGCAGCATCCCTGGGCCAACGCCAGCCCGGAATCCTGATGGAGCCACAGAGCAGCTCTCGGGGACAGCAGGGGCACGTGCCACGAGCCCTCGTGCCGGCTGCCCGACCCCTGTGGAGGTGCCACAGATGGGGACGGGATGGCAGCAGGGCTTTGAATTCGGCGTGTGCGGGAGCAGGGATGGGCAGCAGCAGGGCCTGCAAGACCAGGCGGGGAAGTCACCACCAGCACCTCGAGCAACCGCCCAATCCAGATGCAATCGAGACCAAACTTCTGTTGAAGAGTGAGGGGATAATACATAGCGAGTTTGCATTTGCAGATGCATATATATGTGTGTGTGCAGGCGCACAGGCACAGGAGCCTTTAGAAGTCAAGTCAAACAATGGATCAGAGCTGCCTCTGTCGCAGGATCAGGCCTCCTTGCCCCTCCAGCTCATTCCCAAAATCAAAGACAGAAGTTTCTCAGGCTGCTGCTCCATTTGCACACACCTGTTGATCGGATGCGTCTGTGCTTGAGCAAGCACTGGGGGGCCCTAATCCTACAGAAGCCCCCCTCAACCATCCTTTGCACTTTGAAAAACTTTCCTGGGTGAGCCTAACCCCAAACTTTCACTTTTATTTACTTCTTTGTAAATGTTTCCCAGTGATTCCAAATCTGGCACTCATGCGCACTGGTTCTCTGCAGAAAGGAGCTGCCTCTGTGATCCCTTCCCAGGGAAATGGGCAGGGATTAGATCATCAGATGGCGATTGTGAAAGCTAAGTGAGTATTTACTGTAAGAGGGCTTTGATTCAGCAAGGCGGGTGTTTAAGTGCTAAGTCAATGGGATGGGAGTACATGCTTCTGTGCTGGGCTGAATCAGAGGTGCAGCTGAGCCCTCCCTGCCCACACCCCTGAGCTCCCAGGTCTCTCAGGACACACACCCAAATAAATCCCCATCCTGCAGGAGAGCCGGAATGGCCAAGTATGAAGGATGCAAAGATTTAGTAGGAAAAAAAGTCAGATTCTCACCAGGTTCTTTTCCTTTTCTTCCCCAAACTGACTGCAAGTTCAGAAGGGGTGAAATCTGCAGTTGGTCCAAGCTGGATTTTTTAACAGTACCCAGCTGGGCATAATGGGTAAATACAGGGATGATTTGCTCCATGCACTTTTTTGTCACTCTATTTGTAACTTTATCTGGGAGGGGATTTCCACAAAAAGCCATGAAAACTGGGGTTTCCCACTGAAAAGCTTTTCATGTTCTTTCATGACCTTTGTTCAACAATGACCTAATTTCACTCAAACTCTGGCACAGACTATTCCTGAGGTGGGAGGAGAAGTGGCATTGAAAACTGGGTCAGTTTTCATTAAAAATGCTTCCGTTTACTAATAGTTTTTCATTTGTTGGAAGGACTTGGATCCGCTCAAAACGCCACTCGGCACAGAGGGGACGGCTGCCGTTCTTGACTTGAGAAATGGGTTAATCTTCATGGGAAATCACTCGTCAGTGCCGTTGATGCTCAAGGACTTTCTGGCTCTTAGCTAAGACCTTTCCTCCTCACCGAGAGGCTTGGGTGGATGCGGTGCCTCGGCGCTAAGCCGTGCCCGTGATGACTGCACCTTCCTGAGGGTCCTGTGCTGGGTGCTGGGTGCAGGGACTGGGGAGGGACGGGGGCTGCTCGAAACTGGGCTGTGGTGGTTGTGCCCACGTCATGGCTGGCGTGTAATTCGCCCTTTGGGTTTGTGAGCACGACCTACGGGTTGCCCAGGGCAGCTCGAGTTCAGCTGTGCCTTAGGAAAGATGCAGGATGGAAACATGAAAGCAACTGGGAGGCTGAAACATCCCATCCTCTGACCTAATTCAGAACCTAATCCAAAGCCTGCCCTAATCAGGGGGATCTGAATCTTAAAGTCTGATCTCCCCCCAGTAAAGCAAATGGGAAAATGCAGCAGGATTCGGGAGATGAGGGCCAGCTGCTGTGCATCTGCAGAGGCCCCTTGCTGGGGGTCCTGGGGATGGACCAGGGCTTGGGGTGTGGGAAGGGACTGTGGCCTCAGGTCTGGTCCCCGGAGGGGCGAGAGCCACAAGACTTCACTATTTGGAGTCATTCAAGATGGGACCGGAGGGAAGATGCATTCAGAGAGCAGCAGAGCCCACAGACCCTGCGATTAAACCCTGTGAGAGCTGCGGGGTGGGCGAGAGCTAAAATACCAGCTAAAATATGAGGGAAGGAAGCAAAGTAAAGCACCCAGCGCTCAGACGTGTTCCTGCAGCCCCGCTTTTCAAACGTGCAAATTATGCAGCCATTTCACGGGACACTTAGGAGTCAATTTGCAACGCGGCTCAGGGGGGAAATTGGGCACATAATTCCCCTGAACAATAACTAGGAGCAGCCCGCTTAATTTAACTCTGGGCCTGTACCTAGTTAGCGCTTGCCAAGGGGAGGATGCTGCGGGTGCCAGGGCCACGTGCCCACATCCCGCCGGACCTGGTGGCGAGGCCCCGAGGAGCGAGGGGCAGCGGGCGAGCCAGGCACTGGCCTCCCTTGCAAGGCAGAGCGGCCGGTGTGTCGCACGCCGGCTCGCACACGCGCCGCGCACCATCGGGCTCCGGCAGCCCGGAGCACAGTGGCAGCAGGCTGTTCTCATTACAGCCCAATGAGGCTGTTTACTCACCCAGCTGGAGACAGTTAGAGAGTGATAAATAATGAAAGAGAAAACATGATTTTCCCCTCTGTGGTTTCTATTTGTGTAACCATATGTCACAGCTCAATACAGCAGCATTTTTTTCTGCTTTATTCAGGAAAGAGTTGATTTTTTCCATAGAGCGGCTATTTTTTTCCCAACTTTTTTTTTTTTTCTGGTGCAGTGACAAAAGTATTTCTGTTTGTTTTCCTGTGAGACTCGCTCATATTCGGTCTCCTTAAAGTCTGGCTTGTCCCAGTAACTGCAAAGGTTTGATAGGATGATTCTCAGCTTCTTTTCAAATACCTGTCATGGGGCTGCGGGGAGAAGAAACAGCTGAAAACAGACTGGTGAAGGAACACCACCCTGAGCGAGGTCTGTGAGACGAGTGGAGCCTGCCTCTTTCTCAGGCTGCAGCAACTTTATACCAGAGGATAAAACGCATCAGAGTTTTCCCTGGCAAGGGAAGGGAGGGTTAGATGAGCGCTAACTATGAGATTTTTGCAAGCAAGGGTCTCCGAGTGCTTTGCAAGGGGAATAGAGCATCGCTCCTGCCATTTTGCAAGCAGGGAAACTGAGGCACAGTGCTGCAGAGGTCTCATCCAGGCAGTGAACCTGCGGTGGCAGAGCCTAGCACCCCGTGCACCCCCAGGCATCTGCGCTGACCTGTCCTGGAGCGGCAGAAGCAAAGTTTTAACTGGAGGAAAAGGGGCTGCTGGGGGCAAGGAGGCAGCAAGGCAGGCGAAGGAGATCTCAGACAAGCATGGCTCTTTCGCCAAGGAAAAACACTTGCAGCGCACTGCGCAGCCCGGGTTGGTGTCGGGGAGAGCTCGGCGTGCGCACCCAGCCCTGCCCGCCTGCCGTGCGTGCCCTGGGGAGGGCAGGTCCCTGCAAGGCCCCTCTCTCTTCCCGCCAGGTACCGTACATCTTCCTCCTGCAATTATCCCCCCCCAGCCTCCCCCAGCGCAGCATCTCAGCTGCCGGTGTCTCTTCTCCTGCCATGCCCCCAGAACTTGCAGTCTATTGTTCGGAGGTCTTGGCACATTCTGCTGATGAGTTTCCCCTCGGAACGCTCTCGGCCAGGGGTGTGCAATGTGTTTTTTTGCCCTAGCAAGTTCTCCGGCTTCATAACATCCTCTTCCCGCAAGATACATCGTTTGGGGAGAGCAATTATCTGAGTGACCTCATCCATGTCTGCGGCATGAGGTCACCAACGTTCGGGGAGGTGCACACCTAGCCCGGTCCAAATGGGGTGTGCCGGGGAGCTCGGCTCATCCCAATCCGGCATTTGGGCTCACTCCAGAGCCCAATCCCATCACCGAGGAAACTGGCAATTAATTGTGGTATAATTCCCAGAGGCCAAATCAGGTACCCGAGCATAGATGTGGCACTGGTCGGATGGTTGTACGATCTGGAGTGGCACTGATTACCAACATCTCTGTCTGATGCACTGCCGTGGGCTTTGGGGGAGCTGCACCGGGGCTGAATGTGCCCCTTTGTACTGAAATAGCACCAAGTATCGTATCTCTCTCACACAGACCTCCTGAAACGAGACCCACTGACCCACTGCTCGTTCTGCCTTCCGCGGGGTCCAGGTCCCATTACTTAGTGTGTAATCACGGTGTGTACATGATGTTAGCTGCGATACCTAATCTCTACAACCAGAATCCCAAAGCCTTTGCTGTGTTTGAATTACCTCAATTAAATTTAGCAAACACACCTCCTCATATGGCTGATCACTTTTTAAAACGTATGAAAACCATTTCTCCGGAGGTTTTGTATGTAATAATCCCAGCGTGCCTGAAAGGGAGAAGATCATCCTCTGCTCCCCCAGCCCTGCACACACACATACGCGCGTGCACACACATTAGACAGGCATTTGCACAGCACTTTGCTCTGCGGGTTGCTAGATCTGCTCCAGTGATACATAGCAGCAACTAGTTCGGAGTGAGACTGGCATTTCACTGGCTGCATCCTCCAGGTCTCAGAGGTGAGGTCCCACCAGCTAGACCATTGTCAAAAATGTGTGCAAATTCACCCAAATGCTGAAAACCCAGCTGTTACCCAGACTGGAGCCACCACGTCCCAGCAAAAACACGCCAGCTCCAAGTCTGAACCATATGTTGAGTGTCTGAACACTTGCAGTGCTGATGGAGTTGTCCTTTTTTTAAAGCAATTTAACTGAGTAAAATCAGTATCTTCTTGCTTCAGGTCATGGCGAGCTCTCATTGCAGGGCTTGAGCTGGAGACTGGGGGAAGATGGACCCTGCTGTTTCCCCTGACCCCCTTCCTGCCCCAGTAATTTTTACAGCCTTCCACAAGCAGCCCAAACCCACTCCTCGGGCCTCCAGGTCCTGCTCCTCTCCCCCCGCAAGCATCAAAAAATAAGGGCTGGGAATTTGTTGCAGGTTAATTGGGGTTATTTCATATTAAAGCCCCTTTGCCTCTGTAAACCGAACCTTTGCTGCACAGCATTGGTGGTTTCGACGTGCCTTGTTACACCTCTCGCGATGCAGAGGGGGTTTGCGCTCTGCAAAGGAGATGTGGATGCTTCCTCTCGTCAGCTCCTGCAGCCCCAGGTGGCTGACCTGGCCAACGTGGGACGTGCCACCTCTTTACCTGTGTCACCTCCTGCTGTGGATCACATCAGCCAGGAGGAGATGAACCACAAATCCTCTTGCTTCGTGTTGAACACCGGTGCAGATGCCATCCTGGAGACCACCTAGATGGCATCTGGAGGGAGTCTGCAGCCTCTGGAGAAGATGCCCAGCAGCTGGGAACTATACCTAACGCAATTGCATGGGAATATCAAACCAGCTCCCTCCGGGTAATATTTCTACCCACAGATCTTGTGCCTCCAGGCTTCCAGCCCCCACCTCCGCAGCTATGCCGGCCGACCGCCGTGCCAGGAAGCATAAAGGCTCTCCATGGCTTTTTCCACTCCTGGCTGTGCAAACACCAGGCCCCTGCTCCTGCTGGCTGTGTTCGCCTCCGCACCCCCCTCTGCCTCCCTGCTGCCCGTGCTTCTGCCGCCCGGCCCGGCACCGCCTGGGTTAACGGGAGGCGGTTGGATGGAAAAGGCCCTTTCTTATTGTAACAACAGATACGGAGAAGAAAAAGCGCTAGAATCATTTATCTGGCTCACAGTTTCACTAATGCCCTCGGCTTTAGGCCAACGTGAGATATTATGAGGTAAATCGGCCAAGTCATGCTATACAAACATTTCAAAAAAGAAAGATATTTTCAGGCTCTTGCAGGAATCCAGCCCTCCCCCTGCCCCACGTCGGGTTACTGCAGGATTCAGCTGGGTTTGTAGCCCACTTTATGTTCATCTGTGGGTGTTCGTAAGGCAGGAGAACTTAAGCCAAAAGACAGCACTCAAATTTGCCATGGGACTTGCTCGGCGGTACAACCACCTTGGCCCCAGCTAGGCACCTCGCAGAGCATTGCCAGGGCACCGCAGCGGCCAGCCACAGCCCGCACGCTTGTCCTGTGTGCCCGAACTGGACGGGATGCTCTGCCCTTGCCCACCTCCCTGCCTGCCGGGAGCTGGGGAGAAGGGAAAAGCAAAGGTCAGGGCTGGAGCGGGGCAGCAAAGGGAATTTCCCAGGGGAGAAAATACCTTTATGGTCCCAGATAGACAGTTCTTTCCTTGTAACATCCCAGGACTTGCTGTATGGTGCAGTGGTGCTCAAAGATGAACCTCTCCAGCCACACCATGCTGCCGGGCTGCTCCAAAGAGCGTGGTGGGCAAAGGCAGCCCATCCACCACCTCCATTCAGTCGCAAGGGACCGACCCTCACACTGGTCCGTCCTGCCCCGAGTGTGTAGAAGACCTCAGAGCCTCCTGCACTAGCAACCCCGAAAGCAAAAATATTCTTGTCTGCCTAGTGGGCACAGTTAGCTTTTTAGGTTAATAATGGATTTTAACTTCATAGGAACTATGTATGTTCAACAATATATACATATTTTTTATTGCTTACAACATTTAAACGGATGGGTTCTTTGTTGTTTATTAAAGGGCCATTGAAAATGTCTTTCCATTCTTGTTTCTGTGTCTTGAGCAGTTCATTAAAATGCCCACCTTTCCTGTCATAAAACCCACATACGCAGGCTAATAAAATCCAAACATGTACTATTAAAGTCCCCACATACAGAATAAAAAAACCCACCCACAGCCCATATTGCAAGTGCCCACATAAAACACAGTAAAAGCTTTATGCCGCTGCACTGACACCCGCTCAGATGCGTGCAGCAACGGCGATTAAAGTATGGAGAGAGGGTGCCAGTGCCTGCGGCTGTCCCAGCTGCCCCAGGTGGGGTTTGGAGGGGGACAGACCCTCCCCGTAGGCATCGGCGGTGAGGCAGACCCTGCCCGTGACCCTACAGCTGAGCTCTGCATTTTGTCCAGCTTGAAGGTCCTAAAGACATGGCTCCTTTCCTTACTGTAATGCCCAACGGGGTGCAGTTTGTGGTGGGGGCCTTACAACATCAGGAGTATCAGAGGGTGCCAGTCTGGGTCCTACTCCACCGCTTCCCCACTGGGAGCCGATGGGGAGCAGGGAAGGGGCCGCAGAGCTCGAGAGTGGGTGTGAGAAATCGTCATCCTTCCCAAAGCCAAGGGAATATCTGCTGGGGAGTTTGCAGTTCAGCTTGGCTAGTTTTTATTGAGGAAACCTGCCTGAACGGGGAGCCTGTGACATGCAGTTGTGGAACAAGCTTGGTTTTCCACCCGCCCGGAGGCAGAGGTGTTTGGATCCAGGATTTGGTGCCACCCGAGCTCTGGAGGTGCAGAGGCAGAAATCCCTAAACCCTGCAGCAATCCGGGGCCTGTGCTGTTGCTGCAACTGGACATAGCCGAGTAAGATTTCAGCCTACAGACTTTTTCCCATTCCTTTGCTCATCTCAGAGGGTCAAAGCAAGATGGGCTTAGCCCATGTCTCTGCACCATCACCAGGAGTGTCTGCTCCCAGTGTCACACAAATAGGGGAGAGCTCATGGCAACTGCCCCTCTGAATGCAGGGCTGGGAGACCCATCACGGAGAAACCCCCTTGCTCTCCTGTAGTTTATCCTGACCCCAGCCAGGCCATGGGCTCGCTCACGCCGAGGCCAGCTGCATGGGTGGGTGAGGGGAAGGGCAGACAGGCTCCTTCAGAGCTGCTCTCCCACAGCAGCCCCTGGCCTGGTGAAGTGTCTATCACCGAGCATTTACAGCCTCCGACTGATGGCGCATTGGGCAAAATACTCCAGCACATCATTACTGTAATGACCTGACAGCAAAATCGGTATACGCTGTCCTGGGGTGACGGTTTCATCTCCCCCACTGGGCACTGGTGCCCGCACTAGCAAGAGGCAGCAGCACCCTTTCCCTGCTCAACCCTTGCTTTTGGCTGACCCCTGTGAGATGACCAGAGCCTGCAGCCACCTCACTCACACCAGCCCCGAGCCCCGGCTGCCATGCTGGAGCATCCCCCGACACGGTATCGCAAGCCCCGTCCCCCCTCTGCCTGCGTTGTCCCCCGGGGAGCCCCAGTGCTTTGCTGGAGGGCACGGAGTGAATCATCCAGCAACACAGAAATCTCAGAGTCCTCTTTAGATGTCCCAGGAGGAGGCAGATCTGAAGGAAGGCAGTGGAGAAGATGCCTGCAGCAATGTCAGTGCTAGAACAGCCGGGCTGACAGGATTCAGAGTGGGGATTAAGGTTGGGATCAGGGATGCGGGGAAAATGAAAAAAGACTCTGGCTTTCAGGCGCGACTCCGCTGTGTTTGTCTTCTTGTTTGCTCGGGAGGAGGACGGGCTCCTGGCTTTAAAAGGCCTCCAATTGCCTTCCTGAAGAGGCCAGGGTTCACCTCGGCACTGCATCCGAGATGTTTGCAAGGGGGTGAGGATGCAGTGGGCATACTCTGCTGGCCCTGCTGCAGCTGGGCCAGTGGCAGCATGAAGAGCCTGGGCAGACTGAACGCTGTCCTGTGGGAAGATGCATTAAGCAGCACCGAGCAGCCATGGGTGCCTGAGGAGTATCTGCTTTTTCACTGGGGTTTCTGAAAGTTGACTGTTTCACTTCCTGACCAAACTTTTCCCACTTCCATTCTCCGCAGGGCTTCTCGGCCGGGACATCTCTGCCTTCCTCCCAGGCAGGGGCAGCAGGCACACCCGGGGTGGTGACAAATTCTTACCAGCTGCAAATCTCTGCTCTAAGGTGGCATTTTATTGTGCATGGGAAAGCAGACCAGCTGCCTCTCCCCATGCTCCAGCCCCTGCTAAAAGCAGGACTACGGGTCATGGGAACCTCAAGGAAAGCAAGAAAGGAGGAGGAAAAGCCAGGGCAATTGCGCAGCTTGTTTAGGTGCAGGAAACTTGGACCGACTGTAGGCAGGGAGCACCCCACTCCCCATGGCTGCTGCCTGTCCCCTGTGGCCGTGGCTTTCCACCACATCACCAAGAAGAGACCCAGCCACTTCTCACCTAGTATCACAACTTTCCTCTGCTTCCCCTAGCATTTCCCCAGGGTCGGCCATGCCTTTGCACCCTGGCAAGCAGAGCTGGAGGTCCACCTTTCCAAAGGCTGCTCTGGGGTCCTCCTCCCAAAGTTGCAGCTCTGCCAAAGGGGGTGGAGCAGCCCCCAAAGGGCAGGCGCTGCTGCATTTGCCCTGGGCAAGCTGGGGAAGAGAGGAGATAGCGAAAGTTTGATGCTAGGGAGAGCAAAACCTACCTAAAATTACATTTCCAAGAAGAAGTCCCACCTGCTTCTGACCTAGATGGAGCAGGCTGAGGATCCCTGGGCAGGCTCAGGGCTGGTCTCTCAGCCCCTCATCTTGCCCAGCCCTGCCCGTAGTTGAGCGATCCCAGGCGCTGGAGCAGGGCCCCCCCGCGTGCCCCCAGCCCGCTCCTCCGGCTCTTATCTCCAGGGGAGGGAAGGGGCTGCAGGGTCCCTCCGTGCCACGCAGCCAGAGGAGATGGCAGGCCCCAAACACTCTCCAGAGCACCATCGGGGGCTGCTTTAATCCACAGGCCCTGCAACCATCCACCATCCAGGCAATACTTCCAGTCAAAGCAAATCTGGACTCTCTTCCCTTCAGCCTATTTCACTCCCTCTTCTTGCCTTTTTTTCCCTTCTCTCTTATCTCCACACAGACCATTAACTTTCCCCCCAGTGCTTCCCACCCTCCTCCCTCCCCTCCTTGGGGCTCCTTCGCATGCTTTTTTCATGGTTTACACTGACCGCCCTGCTCACACCCCTTGCTCACACAGCGACTGAAGGACGCAGAGCCCCACGCAGCCCCGGAGCTGCTCATGAAACACCCATACGGTTTGTATACTCAAACATCTTTCTCTGCTTTGCCACTCCGACTCTCTTATTTCGAAGCTCCCTCTTTTTCCCTGTTGAGATACAAAAGACACCAAGTTTTTCCGTCACATCCCTCTTTCCCCTTCTCCCCTCCCCTTGATTTGCAGTATCCAACCCTCTGTTTTCAAGGGGTTTTTTTTCCTTCTTTCCTACCCCTCTCCCCTTTTTTTTTTATTTAAGTTTTTCTTTTAACTTTCAAGGTCAACACGGACAGACAATGCCACCAGTGCCTGTTTGATATGTGAGCGCTATTGGCGTCCATTGCCACGGTTTCCGTGGTAACACAGTAACCATTAATTTTCAATTAAAGTAGACAAAAAGCCCGATGACAGCTCCAGGTCTGCTGAAGATGTCAAGAATCCGTATTAATATACAGCAAGAGAGCATAATTGTGTGTCCATCTTCCCGAGCAACGAAAATGGAGGGATAATTACCAGCTAGAAAGCCACTCTGTAATTTTGTTCTTACTGTCACCACAACCCTACATATTAGCATAAATTAAAAGCAGGGTTTATTGTTACCAAAGTGCATTGATATTTCCAGCCTATTTTCTTTCTTTTAACTGTTTGTTGTTGATGAGTGACTCCTGGACACATGGTGGGTGAGCCCACAGGAGCAATCGAGATGCCAGAAAGTAATGGATGAAGCCTTGCAATGCCACCCAGGTGGAAGGAAGGGAAGAAGAACACGATGATGCGTGAAGGTGGGTAGAGAAATCCTAGATCGGTCTGCAGCCCTCTTCCACCCTCCGGATCCAGGATGAGCTCCTGTCCCCAGCGTGGTCCATCCCAGCTCAACTCCTCCACGGGCGATGTGGTGGGGGTTCTGCCATGTGTCCCCACTGCCACTTCCTCGAGCTTTGCCTTAGAGCTGAAAGGGGAATAAGTCCCTGACTGCTGCGCTCTTGGTGACAGCCGCTGAATTCATGAATTTAAGTGAATGGAAAAAAGCGGGTTCCTTGTATCATATCCAGAGAAAGCTGTCCTTCAAAAAGAAATTTAGTGTAATTACCCTTAAGGGAGCGATCCTCACTCAGTCAGTCACAACACTGACCTGCTGCTAGGATCTGACAGGGAAATTACAGGCTGTGTACTCAACAAAAGGGGCTTCCTTCCTTCTTAGAGGAAAGATGAAATGCTGAGGTTTGAAAAGAAAAGTATTGGCTTCTGGGTTTTAAATCAGTATCTCACAGAGGGCTTTCCTTTGCACAGAAATTAGAAGGGTGTGGAGGAGAACCAAGCCCGGGAGGGGAATGGGCGTTTTATGGACTGGAAAAAGAACCCAGAAGCTCCAAATTCCCACCGAGCAAAGAAAGTGGTTTCTCAGGATTTGCTTTCATTATACACGGCGAGGCGATGGGCATGGCAAAGAGCAGAAGTGAGACAGCCTTGCAAAGAAGTCTGCTGCAAGCAAGGCTGGCACATCTCCATCCTTCTGCAGGAGCAGTGTCATTGCACAGAAGCCAAGCCAAGCCCTGTGCACACAGAGCCCCAAGGCCAGGGGGGGTCACAAACTCCCCCTCAGATGCTGTCACCCCTCCAAGTGGGGCATACCCAAGTGGGGATGGGCTTGGAGAAACCTCTGTGGTTCCTTCTCGTACATAAGGAGGGACTAAATCCCTCTCTGATCCATTGGTTTGCATCTACGTGAATTCAGATGGTGAATTCCCAGAGGACTGGAAAAGACAATCATAACATCTATGATTAAAGGGGGGGATTAGTCAGAATAAATTGATACTCGGAAAAATACACAAATAGATTATTAAGCAATCAATTTGTAAGGAGCTAAAATATAATGGCGAGGAGATGGGTTTGTCTAGAATACTGCAACAAGGCAATTTCTTTCTGCGCTGGGGCAGCTGGTCCAGCTGAAATGGGGAGAGCAGCAGATGCGGGACAGGCTGACTGCAGGAAAGCTTTGGTGCAGCCTCCCCAATATTCTCATAAGCAAATAAAGGTAACATGGTCTCAAGATGAAATCATCATCCTGCAGAGGCACAGCTGGGCGGGAAACCACACTAGGAGTTATCAGCAGCTTGCTATCGAACTGAAAGGACTTTTTCAGGGCTGGGGCAGGAGGGATTGTCCCAGGCCTGGTTAATAGTTTCGGTAGTAAGTTAGGCTGCATGCAGAGACTACATGTGCAGTGTCTGTGAGAGCACCCTGGAGAGTGGCTGCCATTTGGGGAGACAAGATTGGCATTCAAAACCATCTCTATAAAAGGAATAAGTGACCTAATGAGCTGCAGTCAGGCCAAAGGGACAGGGAATGAGAAGCAAAAAGCTGAACTATAACTTTTTTGCAAAAGGCTGGAGAGCCAATGGTGCAACGAAGAGTGAGATTTATATTTGATTGCAAGCTTGGTAGGAACCAACAGATTGCCTAGTGTAGACAGAGCAAGAGAGCCTGCAGCAAGTTGCACAGAGGTGCTGCAGGGCTTTGCTCCACGTAGGGCTCAGCCGGCTACCCAGCCCACATTGCCTACCGTCTGCCAGGAGGGAGACTGGCAAACTGGAGGGAGTTCAAAGATGACCAGAGAAGAAATGATAAGAGGTTTGGAAAACATGACCCATGAGGAGAGATTGGAGGAGCTACATCTGTTTAGTCTAGCGCAGAGGAGGCTAAGGAAGGCAGATGATAACAGCCTTATAGTATAAAAGGTTGCTGCGATGAGGACAGGGATCAACTGCTCTCCATATTCCCAGCACAGGAGGAGCAGAAAGGGGCTTTGCTTGCAGTTTTAGGATAGAGAAAACTTTATACGAAGGTTCTGCACTATGTGACCAAGGGAGGTCACAATCTTCTTCATAACAAGACTTAAGAGATTAGAGGGAGGTGTCGATGCCACCTGCGAGAGAGACCTGAACCTCTGAGCATCTTCTCCCAGGCAGCACTGCCCTGACTTGCAGGGAAGTGCAGGCTCCAGACTCTGGCAGAGCAGTGTCAGGCACTCACCCCAAACTTGTCTTGAATGTTAATGTTTGTGGTGGGACTAAAATGAGGATTTCCACAAAAAAACTTCGAGGTGCTTCAATAGCCAGGTGATCTGAAACAGGCAGTTCAGCGAGTAATGAGGGTAAACGCAAAAGAAATTGATGGTTTTGGCCAAATTGAAGCATTTCAAAAGCAGGTCAGCTTTAGCAACTTTTTCAGAGTAGAAGAAAGGAAACAGGAGCAGGCTGAGAGCATCCCATTTACGCAGTTCAGAAATGGGGGGGCAGTTTTGAATGGATTTGTTTGGAGAACATTTAGTGCCTCTAACACTTAAAGTATGACAACAGTTTTAAAAGCTCAAAACAGGATCATCTGATTTTCTATAAACAAAACCCTCGGTCATTTGAAGGTTTTATTTTTCTTCTGAACTCTAGTTCATGCTAGTTAAAAAAAGTTTCTTTTCTATCTGTGGACAGAATTTTCTTTTTAAATTGTGGGATTTGCACTGATTATTAATCTGTATGATGCCTCCTGTGATATGCACGTGAACCTCATCCGTTTTATGAGGAGTTATGAACCACAGTGCCAACATACTGCCCTGGAGAGTGTAAATACTGCTGCTGGGAGAAAGACTCCATCCTTCTAGGGAAACACAACATTAAGACTGAGCCCCTTTTATCCGGGTACCCCTGGGCTGCCCATGGTGGAAGCTGCAAGCATAGGCTGGATTTCAAAACACTCTGGGCCAAACCAGCCAGTGTAAATTGGTGCTACTCCACTGGCACCACTGTTAAGATGCTGATTTAAACCAGCTGAGCTCTTAGCTCTCAGTGTTTAATTTCCACCTGACAGAGTCAGCTGTTAGCTGCATTTTCCCTTCACTTCCCATGTCCAGCAGATGTGTAGGACACTGATCCTGACCCCAGGATCTGTCCTAGAAGCGGCAGAAGGAGCATTGAGAGCATCTGGAAGATTTGTACATGCTCCCTCGGGATAAGGGAAGATGCTATAAGCGTTATTCACGTGCCCAGCTCAGCTGATGGATATTGCATACCCTCCCAGTCCAGGAAACAGGCCAAATTCTGCTTCTTGTTACACAAGGGTAAATCTAGAACAAGTCCCTTCTGACTGCATCTCCTTCCCAGAGACAGGCAGCTAAGCATCCACGATTTGTTTAGTTTAGGGGGAAAAAGCCATCCAAATGATTTACAGGGGGAGGTCTGAAAGGAAAGGTGACAGAACCAGCTTGTTGCCAGGAAAGTCTCTGCTCCCCTCATTGCTAGAGTGCTCTCCCAGCCAGGCAGGTGAGGGCAGACTGATCCCCCCTAAACCTCTCCCTTGCGGGCGTGCAGGAGGGACCCCGGCGTGGGACCCTGCAGGTGCTGAGCAATGGTGCTCGGGTGCATATGTGGCTAGGACGGACTGCAGGCAAAGCTGGCTCTCGGACCTAAACAGGCCCAACCATGATTGAAAGCAAGAAGTATGGAAGGCACCTCCCCAGCCTGGTATTGCTGCTCCACTGGGGTGGTACAAGAGCTTTCTGTCCCCTCAGTTCTCCGAGGATGGTCCCATCTCTGGGATCACTGTGGTGAGGACATGCCAGCATGCTGCTAACCACCTCTAGCTCTATTTCCCTACAGCCAATGTCAACTGATATACAACACACCTTTATTCAACTGGCCTTTTGCTAAGCTGCCGTAAGGCCACTTCCAGCTGCAGCTAAAGGCATGGTGTGGGGCTCAGGTGATGACTTTGAGCTCCCATGTCAGCCCCAGGCTGTCGCATGGCCAAGGGCAATCTAGGCTGATCTTCACCCATCTGCTTCCCAGGGTTGTGCATCCTTCCTTCCTCCCCTTCCCTCCATGGGGCTTATTTAGCTTGCAAGCTGTCCAAGGTGGGGAATCCCTCACCAGACATTTATCTACCCAGTGCCTGGCACGGCAATCTCAGCCAGGACCTCTGCACGCCTCTGCACAGCAGAGAAATGCTGACGCTCGCTCAAAGCCCTCGCATACCCTCGCACACCCGCCTGGCTTTGTCCCCAGCTGCAGCCCAGAGTCGTGTGTGACAACCAGCCAGGACCCTCCAGCTCTTGAAACACCCCACTTCATGCAGCCATAGTTAGCAAAGGGTCAAAAAGATCCTACTCCCCCCCCCGCCCCCGATATAAATACCAGCCTACCAGTCGACACAGAGTACATACATCTTAAACAAACACTTGGCCGGGCTGTTTATCTCCACAGCCTTTAAACAAACTCTTTCAAAGGTTTCTGCTGATATGAGAGATTTACTGAAAACCATTCGCCCTTCTTAAAAGCCTCTCAGTTTATGCTGCTATGGGTGAAACGAATAGTGTTTTAGCCTGGAGTTTTCTGTCTTCTGACCGCATGTTTATCCTAGGGGCCACTGCTGGCTTTGATACGAGAGCAGCATGGACACAAATCTTTACGAGGGAAAATATAAAATAAACCCAGAAACTCCGTATGTGCATGCATGTGCGTGTGTGTGTGGCACGGGTGGAGGGGACTAGGCAGGGAGGAGTGAATGAAAAGTTTTGTCCTTGTCAGTGTCATGCTCAGCATCTCCGGTCTGTGGCTCCAGCATCCCATGTTGCTATCCCATGGCGTACATTATTCCCATGAAATTTTTCATCCCAGCAATTGGTGTGGGGCTCCCTGAGATTATAAATTTCTAGCAGCTCTCAGCAGCGCCTGTGACAGACAGCTCAGCACCTCCATGGGGCACGCCACCATCACACCGGTCAGTTCGTAGAGCAGGTTTCATTAAACCACTGGCAAAAAACGAGAGACATCAGTTTCTGCCAGAGCAGTAAGGACATCTGTACAGCCTGAAGCACTTTATATTGTCTTGGTGCGTTTTCAGCCCCATTTCACAGGTGGGGAACCTGAGGCAGAGGGAAATGATGTGCTCAAGGACACATGGGAAGTAAATGGGAGGAACTGGACCTGAGTTTAAATACTAGATGGTCCTGCCTTGAGTAAGGTTGATCTGCTACTTCAGACTCCAACATGAGAAGAAGAAATGGGAGAAGACAGATTGAAAGTGCTTTTGGAGGAGCTGAACAATTTAGTAGGAAGAGCATTTGCCCACAGTGCTTAGAAATCACACTTTGATTTTAGCTGGGGCCTTTTGTATCTCACCCATGGCTTTGCAGTGACTGCACCAGGTTTCAACCAAATCCAGAGGTTCTCACACAAGTTGGGAGGGTTTGTCAAGCTGGTCTGCAATGGGCAGAGCTGAAGCCTCCTGAGACCTGGCAGTTTCAGCCAGGGATCACCCCACAGATGGTTTCATGCCTGGGAGCCCCTGGTCCTCCTGCCCCCCCCTGCAAGCAACAGAACAGCCCACCCCATGCAGGGAGAAAAGCAGCACGTGGAGGCACAGGGCTGGCTCCCAGGGTCCTGGAGCAGGAAGGCTGGATGCAGTGGGATGTGCTCAGAGATGCCTGGGGAAGGGGGGAAGCAGACCTGGCAGCCTGTGCGCTGGCTCCCAGCACCATGGCCGGGGCAGCCGGCAGGAGAAGGGACATTTTCTGTCCTTACTTGTACCCCTGTATATCCAGGATAGCTGCTTCAGTGAGGCTTTTTCTACAGACTTTGATGGGCTTTCTCCTGAAGCCCAGGCTAATTTCACCAAAGCCATGGGTTTGCCTGGCACCCACAGCAGTGTAATTAGGAGATTCTGGCATGGCTGTAATTACTGCTTGTTGGATGTAGCGCAGGAGAGGATGCATCGAGGCATGATCCAGGCTCCTGCCATGACCCCAGGTATAGGGGAGACCTTGGCCAGCTGGCTTGGGTGTCCTGGATCACCGTCCATGTGCCAGCAGCTATGGCACGGGGACTGCTCCAAGGGGGGTTTGCACAAAGTGCCTCTGCCCCAGGGCAGTGCTGTCTGGCTGGGTGCATTGTGGCTATGTGGAGCTGTCTCAGCAGCCCTGCCACAATGGCCCTGTATGCTGAGCAAACTCTGAATAAAGACGGCCCCTGCCCCAAAGACCCTGCAGTCTAGTTACAGGGTAAAACATTCTTTCTCCTTTTTTTCAAGCACTTTATGTCATTTTCTCCAGTGTTTTCCAAGGAGATGACCGAGCCTTCGATTTGCTTCTGCTGCAACGTGCCATGCAGAGGAGGAATCTGTTCCCTTGTTTCCAGCAGCCCCAGGCTTTGCAGCATTACGTGTCATTTCTTATTTACCGTCCTCCCTCGCTTATGACACACTCAGGTAGAGACCTGTTTGTTGTCAGTATGGCACCCACATTGGTAAACAAGACGAGTTTACCCAGCCATCAATCAGGGAGTTATCGATAGCAGGCACTGCTTTCCAACGGCAAGAACAACCTCAGTGTGGGTGAGAGCTCGGAGCCAGCATAGGTGATGCTCTGTCATCCAATATCCTTGGGGTCTCTGCCACACAGCCAGAGGACAAGGGTCTGCTCTTGCACCGCAGAAAATCAGCAACCTATGATGTGGGCCCTGCAGGGAGAAGGTTGCAATCAGGTCTAGGCTCCAAAAGGTTTTATTTTCTTTTATTGCTATATGAATATTTTTTCTCCTTTGTGGCTCTCTAGCTCCCTGGATCTCCCAGCGTTTTAGCAAGCCAGAGCGAACAAAGCCACACGACAGGTTTCAGAGTAAACACTGGCTACCACGAGACTCCTGATAAAATTGCGAAAGCTCTGGCCACCCAGCCACTCTTGGAGATATGGCCTCACTATCCCAGCAGGCCTGGAAAGCAGAAGGCAAATAAAGAAAACCCCAACAAATTTATCAGGGACAGCCACTAAAGCATCGTGACATAGGTTTTCAGCCTGTTTCAGAATAAGCTGGAAGCCTCACATGGTATTTGTGAATGCTGGCATTGATAGTACTGCTTTACCATCCCTCCTCCGGCCCTTCACCTCAAGGCAGGAGAAGCTCAGATGCTTCTGGGTCTGCCCAAGGTCCAAGGCTGTGGGGAGGGAGGAGGATGAAGACAGTTCCCAGATGTCTCCCTGCACCACCATGCACATAGAGACACAGAGATAAGGTGATTCGGGCTTCTCTGGGGATAAAAGGCGGTTTCGTATGCTCTGCATTTAGGAGAAACCCGGCAAAAGAGCAAAGGTCAGGAGAGAAATGCTGGTATTTATTTATACAGGAGAGCTTTGCGAACAACATGTATTTGGGAGCCTTTCGAAACAACATAACTCACCCTACAGAGCTGCTAAACCAGTTTGGTGGCAACACTCCTGCACATACACAGGCAGAGGTGCCGGCAGCACAAGGGACACCCAGGACAGCATGCGGAAGGGCAGCTGGAAAAGCAGCCATCCACCCAAGTACAATAACTCACCTCCAATCCCGAGGGGCTCGGGGCAGCTGGCCATTCCCTGGGTTCCCCCCAGTCTTGTTTCTAGTGCAAGGGGGAGCCCTGTTTCTGGGTGCTGGTTAACCAGGGCTGAGCAAAGGCCAAGCAATGTGGCCTGATACTGGGGTGAGGGGCAGGATAAGCTTAGCTCCAGGTGGAAACCAAGAGAAAAAAGCAAAAAGCTGCTTTCCCAGAGGGGAAACCTTGGAGCATTGCCCCCGGGCTTTTCAGACCCTGGATTTATGGCATTTAATTTAATGGGGCACGTAGGTGTTTATCCATGGGAATCCATGAGCCTGGGGTGCTTGCAATCTCTGCACCAAACCCTGACTGCACCCCAAATCAGTAGCCACTTTTGAAAACTCGTGGCTGTAATGTGGAGCAGCCTTTGTGCAGTCGGCCTGGCTCTGAGAGTAGAGCCCAGAACAGGTCCAGGTGGCAGCAGGGGCCCCCAGCCCGTAACAACCACCTCCCTTCAAATGGAAACTTTCCCTTATTTTATCACCATTTTACACAGTGCACAGATGAGTACCGCAAAGCACAGCTGGGCAAAGGGAAGGACATAAGCAGGAGCCAGGCAAGATGCTGCTAACTTGGTTGTGCTGATGTTTCTGGTAGCTTAGAGGGAAGTCGTTCATTATAAAAAGGGCTTTCTCTGAAGCCTCTCACTACTGTATTGGTCCTGCAGGAGGATGGGACATGCACCTGTCCTGATGGGTTTGCCTGGCAGCATTTTGGTGAGCAGGTTTCACCGTGGTAGTCCTGGGCCAGCCCCACTCTGTTTGTTGTTTGCCCTGGCTCCTGGGATGGCAAAACCACACTGGTGGGGGCTTGGGCTGTTTCTGGGCACTGTGTGAACAAATGCGAGCTGGTAATGGCAGCACAGTCAGTGGCCTTTCCTGGGCTGTGTCCATAAAAGCTCAGATTTGCCCTCCCCATCCCTTTTTTGGGGGGATCCTGCCTGCCGAGTGAACAACCAACACCCCGACATCTCAGCCACAGACAGGGCTTGGGAGGAAAAAATAAATGCAGGCAAAAGCTTTGGCCAAAACTTGGTGAGGCTGACTTGGAAGCACTCCTGCAGCGCCGCTTGGGATCAGTAGCTCCTTTTTTTGCACGCCCCAGCCCTCCCCTTCAGGCTGTATGCCCCGATGGGCACCTCAACCCCAAACACATCCCAGCCTCTATCGCAGCCCCATCCACAGCTCACGGCTGGCTATGAAGGTAGCGGCAAGGTGGCCACGATGGTCTCCGTGCGGGGCAGCCGCGGCGTGAGCGCGACAGACCCCTGCTGCCGGCGAAATGTGGGTAGCACAGACGGGCCCTTGAGCATAAACCGAAGAGAAGACTTTTTGTTCACATGTGTTGGCTCAGCTCAAATAACTCATCAGGGACCCGAGCTGCAGGCTGGAAAGGGAAGAAACTCTCTCCAGATGAAAGGATGTCAGAAAATTGTATTTAGTCAACTGCGTGTGTGTGTTAGAAAGAGGCGGAGGGAGGAAGGGGCCGCGGAGGCTGTTACTGTGACTGACTTTCTGACTTCTTAACTTGTCAGCATATCCTAAAGTTAAAAATGCACATGCACACAGGACTGCAGCCAAAGAGGCTGTCTAGCCGCAAATCCAGATGTGGGGGCCACTGCGCAGCCAGCCAGCCCCGCTCTCCCTGAAACGACTTTCAGACTAAACAATTGTGACTTGGCTGTGAGAGGCAGCGCAATTCCAGATGCTGCTTTCCTTTCACGTTGTTTTAATTGGGCTGGCAGGCGCAAGGGCTCTTTCAGTGAGAGGAAAGCTTCCCCATGGGACCGCAATGTTTTGGCAAAGCTCCCATGCTGCTACCTTAAGAGAGAGTGAGAGGGAAGGAGAGGGAGAGGAGGGCAGGCAAGGAGGTGGTGGTGGGGAGAAAAATTGAGAGCGACTTTCCAAGGTGTTTACTGCTGTGAACGGCTGCCGCTTTGCATTTTTATCTGCTGAAATTCTCACCTTTGTTTTTTTTTGGGGGGGGGTGTTCAGTTTCTTTAACGTCACCCTGGAAAAAACAAAATGCACAGGACATGGGGCCCTGCTTTGGAATGGGGACTTGTCCCATTGAGGCCTAGGGTGTACCTAGTGGCACAGGCAGCCGGTGCCAGCAGTAGTGCTGGGACAGCCCAGCCATCCTGGGAAGGGAGTACTCAGGCTCTGTGCCTCAAGCAGGGGCAGCATCCAAGAGCCACAGTGGGTTTCTGTGCTGGCCATCCTCATGGCACTGCCATAGGGATGCTTCCCCATCCCTTTCCAGATGTTTACAGTCACAACAACCCTGTCACCAATCAGTGGGAGCCAGCAGGTTCACCCTTCCCCTTGCACTGGCAGATTGGGAAGCGATAAGGGCTGTTAAAGTCACTGCAAATCTAGTCCTAAGTAATGTACGTGCTGACATCCAAACCGTGCTCCAAGGGTGAAAACCCCGTGTCTGGGTGGTGAACACCCTTGTTTTGTCCTGCCCTAAATCCCCCAGTGGCGAACCCAGACTGGCTGGTATAAACGGGTTAAATCAACCCATTTTGGTACCCCTCATTACTGTCTATGCTGCTCCCCTAGTTGTCCCCCTTTGCCCGCAGCACACTCAAGGGAGAGGGCTCTGCCCTTGCAGGGTTAAACCAGTGTGGTCCTTCCTCTGTGGGGTGAGACCCCAAATGCTCTTTTAACTGCCTTGAAGTGGTGTGCCGGCCTCGCAGCCCGCTGCCAGCGGGTGAGTCAATAGCACAATTTTAGCCTGGGCCGGGCTCCTCTCCCAAAGCCAGGCTGAGCCAAGGGAGGCACAGCCGCTGTCGAGATGGGATTTTAAGGTGGACTCTGGAAAAAAACTTGGGAGCCCCATGGGGAGCACCGAAGGCGAGAGCAGAGTGTGGAGCTGGAGCGCCGTCCCCACTGGAGAAGCTGCAGTGGTGGGGTAAAGCAGCTCCTGGGAGCACTTGGCCACTTGCAAAACACACAGCGCGGTGGAGGTGCAAAAATATGGCTTTGCTACTTTTGCAGGGGGATGCTAAAATCCTGGGGAACGCTGCCCAGCCATGGGGAAGGGGTTGGCAACCTTGTCCCCTTCAGTGGTGCCACCAGGACGGCTGCCCCGTTGCCGTGCAGCTCTGCGGGCACTGCCCTTGCCACCTTCCCCTGGTTTGTTTTGCTTAAAATTGGGAGGTCTGAATTCCTCCTGGATGCTGTCGCTTGAGATTCAGGAAAGGTTGGTCAACGGCCTTCTCATCCAGAGCTTCCAGGAGCGACAGGTACTTCCGATTCATGAAATGCAAGGCAAAAAAAAAGTGCTTTTGGGGTCGGGGGGCTCTGACAATGCAAACACAGCAAGGAACTGAAATTGCTGTCCCAAACCCAGCCTGGCTTCTGGGCCAAGTGCACTGGGAATGTTAAAAAATAATCAGGAAGGTTTTCTAGACAGGAAAAAAAAAAGTCCCAAACACATCCTTAGCCTGCGCCCTTACAAGTCCCTTAACTCTTTTTCCCCCTCCTAGATGGGGAGGGAAATAGTGTGTTTTTTTGCTTTGGTTTGTTTGGGGGGGTTGTTTGTTTTGTTTGTTTTAAAACTTTGGCCTCATTAATTTCCAAAAAAAATTTCCCCCCAATAAAAGGAAAACATGGAAAGAAAAACAAACTATTAGAAAAGAGAGGAGGGAGGAAATGTTATTTAAAAGGTTACCAGACCACATCATTTTCCAATGATATTATATACTCCCTGCAGTATCCAAAATATATATGGGCCTTAGGCCAAGAATGTAAAAAAAAGAAGAAGAAGAAAAAAAAGAAAAAAAAAACCACCCAGAGTAGACACAACATCTGGACAGAGGCTGAACAAAACCTCCATTTATCACACTTAATCCTGCAATGAAGCAGTCAACAGTTTACTTCTGTTTTGCTAATTTAGCTGCTTTCATGCTTCCGAGGTGGAAAAGCCAAAGTAAAAGCTTTGAATTAAGTGTCACTCTGTGAAGCTACTTCTCCTTTTTCTCTTCTTTTTTTTTCATAAAACTTTCTTCTCCATTCTTTTTTAAATCCTGTTCTTTTATTAATTCCACCTTCCCTGCCCCCTCCTGCCCCCTCCTGCTTTTTTTTTCTCTCTTTTTTTTTCTTTTTTTTTTTGCTAGGATCAGCTAGAAAATCTGGTGGCACAGCTTGTATGGACAAACCCACTGAATCTTGCCCCCATTTCTACCCAGACACACACAAATCCCATGCAGGTTGGTGCCAGCCTGCCCAGAACAGGTCCAGCACCAGTGGGATTCACAGCTCTTAAGTTCCTCTGAAAACGAGGGTACTGGTTTAGCTGCCCAAACCCAGATGTGTGTGCCCAGGGCCAGGCCCCCAGGTTGGAAAAGTTTGAGCCATACAGTTTTTGTGACCCAAGAGGTGTGTGCGTATAAACCTGCTCTCAGCTAGAAACTGTCTTGGAGGGGGTTTTCACTGGAAAATTGGTTTTCTCCCATGCCAATATAGGTGGCAAGGGCTTCTGTGTGTGAAATGTGCCTTTTTCCCCAGGAATCATTCAACTTTTCATTGAAAACCAAACCATACTGGGGGAATGGCCCCTGCTTCCCTTCCAAAAAAGCAGTGGCCACCCTGGGAAATTCAGAGACTGGGGTCCAGGCTCAGCCCCCCAGTCTCCTCCCACTGCCACATTTCAAGGTAGCTCTGAGACTTGATTTGTCTTCTCCCCTGAAAAAAAGCTCACGTTTTCTGTAGAGAAAAACCCCATTTCCTGACCTACTGCAGTGCAAATATGAGTACGTACATATGTCTGCCTGCTATCTTCCACACCCACAGCTCCTACAATTAATTACAGAGGCAGATTTTGCTGTCCTCAGAGAAGATACTCTTCCTTCTGAACAGCTATAAAGTACCCGACACCCTGTTTGGGGGTTGGTGATGATAACAACAACCACAGCATTAACCACAGCACATCTCCATCCCCCCAGGAGTTGCGGACTCCAGAGGATTCTTGTTCAGCTGCTTAAATACAGATTTGTGAGCCTAAATTCAGGCTTTTGAGTTGGAAAAATTTTGGCCACTGAAGCTGTATTGCCCAAAGGATGTGTGGTTTGGGGCTCCCGGGGACAAGGCTGGTTTGTCTCATCCTAATCGCTAAAGTTAAGGAGCAAAACCTAGTTTCTCTTGGAAATTCAGCTGCTTCCATCGCCGGGACAGCATTACACAGTGTGCAGCTGAGCCAGTGCTGGGCACAGCCTTTGCCGGAGAGGAGGGCAAAACACCCCTGTATATTCAGCTGGGCCAAGGTATTTGCACATATTTAGTAAACACAGTTATTTGTCTGCTCTTGTAGCTTCTTCAGATTATTTTTGTTGTGTCAAGAGCAAAAGATACAACAAATATCCATCCTCAGAGGCTTAATTAATATTTGTTAAGACCAAAATAGCCTACATCTCATGCACTGCAGGGTGTCCTGCCTATTTTGAGCTGAACATGCAAAGCTTAATGCAGCGTGGGGAATTAGGTTTATTTTTGGGTCTGTCTGGTTCTCTGCTATTGTTATATGTACGGTATTGCCATCGTTTCCCTTGACTTGATGTGGTTTCATGTGTGTGTCAAAGGCTGGCTTGTCTCTATAGACAGTACTTATTACTGTTTTATAAACTGGAAGAATAATGAACTAACTAACTGAGTGCTTTAAGATCTGCAAAGAAAAAGCCTTGTGCAGTGTGAAATGCAAAAATATTAATAGCTTATCCAGAGCAGCTTGCTGGTCCTGAATGCTGGTATTCAGAAGTGACACATGCTGCATACCTTGTCTAACAGACACATCAATACAAGATTAGATAAGGAACAGCACATTCAGACTCTCTAGAGAAAAAAAAAATGTACCTAGCTTTGAAAAACAGGAGTGGAAAATTGCCGGCATGCATGATATTGTTACGGCCTCCATTCCTGCTTCAATGGACTAATTTTATGAAAACATGCATTGGTCTGAAACTAAGCAACAAGTCACCCTTCCACGTCTGACTTAGTAAGAACCATGGGATCTCCCATGCCCTTTTGGGGCAGATGTGCTATATGCAGAGTCAGTGTCTGCAGATATTTAGTACTTAAACATAATAGTGTGGGGCCCATAATATTAATATGATTAATTTTCTCTGTGGGAGGGCAAAGTAACATAAGTTAAGCTTTTTGAAATGGGAGTTATAACAGCCAGGCCTTTTCTTTTTGGAGGTGTCTATCTCTGTTCACAGGGTGGCAAGCTGTGGGCTCCCTCCCACATGTGGAGTTTAGTCCTCACCTCTTATTTCTGGACCCAAATGACAGGTCAATCAGGCTGTGCCGGTCAGTGTAGCTTGGCTTCCCTTGGTGCGTGGTGTGGTCATGCCACCAACATGTCACCTCCTCCATGCAACCTCCCAGGCTGCTGCCTCTTTCAGAGCACAGCTACGTCCATCTGCTTTGGGTACAAAGCGTAAAAAACTGCTCAGAGGCCTTTGGGCTCCTGGAACAGCCCTCTTAAAATCCACAAAACAATATTAAAGTATAACAGAACAAGCCCTGATTTGTTGCTTTCTGGACCTGCCTGTTAGCTCAAAGAACAGGCGTTTCCCATTTTGCTCCATCCTAGCAAACTTCTGCAAGGCTTTGAGCTATTGCCCTGTGGGGATTTTTCCCATTTCTTTCCAGAAGCTTGTCTTAGATGATGGAAACAAGAGAGCCATACTGCTGTGCTAAAGTTGTTCCCTTATGTATCCTGCCCAGTTCTGCCAGCTGTAGATGTTGAAGGAGATTTTGATATAACTTAGCTAGCGTATCTTAGCATCCTTGCCACCAGCTTAGCAAATGTCAATTCAATACATCCCAGCCAGCTGCTGATAATAAATAATCACATTATCTTTTCCTCCTTGCAAAGACAAGGTCTGGCAGCCTGCACGCGTTTGCCGCCCAGGGCACGGCCGGACCAGAGACCCCCCAGCCCTGACTCTCGGAGGCCATGGCTATGCCCGCATTCCCTGAGGCCACGCCGTCTCCCCGGCGTGACGTAACCGCCGCTGCATTCCCACGGCTCTCCAGTGCACAGACAGACTATTTCAACCCTAGCATGTCGCTCCGGGGTCATCCGTTCATGTTTACTGTAGGGGAAGGAGGCCGCTGCAAACATTCCTCCTTGGTGCCTCACCCAGGCGGGAGCTCTCCCACCGCGTCAGGCAGCCCAGGCGCCCTGGGAAAGGCTGCTGGACGCGGTGCCCAGCTTCTGCCTGCCTGGCACAGGTGCAGCTGGTAGGGAAAGGGCCCTGGATGGCCTTTTTGTTGCAATGAGGTTGGTGGGGTTCAGGATCAGACCCATGAGCCTTTGGATGAAGGGCCTGACCATGCTGGCCCCTTCCTATGGTTGGGGTGGGCAGCACTTCCCCAGAGGCACAGCCGTGCCAGGAGCTCAGCACCGATTCTTTTGCACCCTCACACTGGGTCCACTGCAACATCAGCACTAGGCAGGGGGTTATGGCCCCCAGCTCCCTCCCCAAATCAGTGGACAAATCCCCTCCTGGGGGTTTTCTCACCACCCCACCCCACCCCCCCAGCACCTCCTGCCCCAGCATGGCTGATAAAGGATAGTCCAGGAACCACTGCGAGCTGCAGCACTGCGAGCTGCCATCGGCGTCCCGGCAGCGAAGGCCCCCCTGAAGCTTTCCAGCACGGAAACCCCCACACATCTGGCAGGAGCCACTGTCCATCCCCGCTGCCCCCCCCTCGACGCGCCGCGGAGGAGCTGCCGAGCGAGGATGGGAGAGCAAACATCCTGACTGTGCCAGTGAAGCCGCCTGCTTGTGCTCCAGCCGCTGCACAAAGAGACGGCTCGGACTCACCTTGGCTAGAACCTGGCTCAGCAGGGTTTTAGTAGGAGGGGCTGTGCTCATTGGGAGCTTTGGGGAGTGGATTTGGCCCTACCTGGGAGAGGACCTCAGTCCCTGAGCCAGGCTGGGAACATTGCTCCTTGGGCTGGTGCAAAAGGGATGCTCAGCTGACATTTGGTAACCCCCTGACATGGAGAATAAATAACCCAATTCCCAAATCCACCCGTTCCCCTCCATGCACAAAAAGCATCAGTGCCCCAGAAACAGGGTCTGTCAAATTACAGTAAAAATAAGCCCTCTGCTCAGCTGGGAAGCTCCTCTCTCCTGCGCTGGGAGGGGAATTGCTTCCCCTCCTGCTCAGCCAGGACTCCTGGTGGGAGAGGGACCTCTGGAGCTGCCCGGCTGCTGTCTGCCCTGCGTGGCTGGTATTTAGAGGGGCGGTGCGGGGCTGCTGGGGCAAACGTTGTGCAAACAGGCTCGGGGAGGATCCCCTGCCTTGGACAGCCTACAGACTAATTGGAACAAAGGAAACCTTCGCAGAGGGGGAAAGGGGACAAAGAGCCGCCAAGTGCTTTTCCCAAGGCCACCTGTGGCAGGGACGGAGCTGGGGGGACACTCCAAGACCGAGTCGCAGGCTCTTCACGGTGGGCTCAGGGCCACCTTCCCACCCAGGCAGCCCAGTAACATGGTGGGGATTTAGCAGCCCTTGGCTGAGTGAGGTCTGGTGAGATGCTCCGTGAGCTGAAGGCACGTGTAGGGGGGGAAACAGGGAGTGAGTTTCTCCATGTGCCCATTTTTTTCCTGGATCCCCTCTTCCCTCCGCTGTGCTGTGCTGTGCTGTGCAGACACACTGCTCCCTCCTTTCTGGCCTCCCTTATAAAACATCTCAGCTGGGGGAGACGCCACTAAGCCCAGCCGCCAGCCCCGTGGCCTCATCCAGGAAAGCCCCCCCGAAGAGCCCGAGCAAGGCATAACCCAGCTCCTCTGCTACCTTACACATCCCCACGTATGCCAAGAAACCCCAGTTTTGCTGTTCTCTGCTAAGAAAAGTAAGAAGAGAGCCTCTGGCTCAGATAGTTTTGTTGGATCAAACGCTTTGGCCCAAAGGGACAACTTGCAGGCAGACAAACTCCTCCACTGGCAAATGTCGGCTGAACATCCCTGGAGAAATACCTCCTTTACCCCAGCTGCGAATCTGGCCCAAGCCACCAGCTTTACCTCCACGTCTGCTGATGCTTTAAAGCAGCCTCTTTAAGGTTGTTGTCTCATGCAGTTTTCTTTTTTTGTATTTAATATTAATAGTAATGACTGTGGCAGTAAGATAATAAGCTTCAGTCAGATTAGAAGGGGGTCGGCTCTTATCTGTGACTGCTGAAGACGCATGTCTTTCACCTGCTCCTTTAATATCCCCCATCTTTCATTCCTACCGCCGAGCCCCCTCCCACTGTCCTAGAACAAAAGGGGTATTATTGTCCGGGGTCTTTTCAGGCTGGAGCCAGGAAGACCTCCTCCTCCCCCAGCCGCTCCCCGAATGTGCAGCAGTTTGAAATGAGCCTTTTTCCTTCCCCGGCAGGAGATTAGCTCGGTTTGACAAGGCGGTGAACTTTAGGCAGGGTGAAATAGGGTCTCCTTGGGGAGTGGAGGCAGTTCAGCCCTGACTAATTCTGACAAAGAGAGGCACTAAAAAAAAAAAAAAAAAAATCCCTGAAAAAAAAATTAAAATAAGAAAAACAACTGAGCTGGAGAAGAGGCAGGGAGGGGGAAGCTCTAGGGGAAGGAGGGAGCGTGGAGGCCGCAGGGAGGAAGGAGGGATGGGAGGCCAGAGGGCACGTTCCCGAGCGGGGCTGGGCTGGAGTTCTGGGGTTTTCTTCCTTGGGTCTGGCCTTGGAGGAGGGAATTGCCTCCCCGTGATTCCCCAGCCAGCCCCAACACAGCACAGTGCAAACGGCCGCCGGGATTCACAGGGATCTTACTGCTCTGGGTTCACTTTCTCCTGAAATCTCCTTTCTTTATATTTTTAAAAGTTCTTTTGAAACCCTTTAAAATTAAAACACTATGGAAGCGGTAGCCAAGACTCACAGCTTTCTTTTAAAAAGCAAAATGAAGTGTCAAGCTGCTGTGGCCAAGGTAGACAGTTTAAACAAAAAATCCCCAAACCCCACAAAGTGAAAATCAGGATTTGAATGGAAAGAAACAAAACTGATTTCATTTAAAAATGCTGTTTGTCCATCAGAGGCCTGAGTTTGTGCAGAGACTTGTGGTTGTGACGTGACCAGGGTGGAGAGGGTGTGGATGGAGCCAGGGAGTGACGTAGGTAAGGAATTAAAGGAGAGAGATTGGCAGAGGAAAAAGCAAACCGTTTCATACTGTGGTATCTAGTCCAGGGGTGTCTTCCATCACAAAAAGCCTTCAAAGTGATGCAGAAAAGAGTCACAAGAACTGAAAGAGGGAAACTTAACCTGCAGAGTTGGGAAGGTGGTGGGGGCTGACAGAAGACTGAGGCACTGTGTATCTTGAGTGCTCAGGGCAGAGAAAAGGGAAGCTTTTTCTGTGGCCTTGCACTAGCACAGCAACAGTGCCCTGTGCAGGTGGTGCCTCGCATAGTGGTTCATGTAATATGGACAGAGAATCAACCTGGAAATATCCTGGAGTGTTTTCCTGGGTCAGGGGGCATGGGGAAGGCACCATGTTTGTCCAGAACTGAGAAACTTTTCTATTTAATCAGGCTTTTCAGTTGCAAATGTTTGCAGATGAAAAGTTCTATGTCAGTCTTCCCCACTCTGCATATAGATACACACAAATATTACATATATATCTATAAGTACACTAATGCACACATGTGCATGTACATCTACACCAAGTAGGAAAAGCAGGCATATGACATGAGGTCTTGGCATTCTGAAATCCTCCATCAAAGAGGAAAAGAGGAGGAAGAGGCTGTGCAGCCAAGCCTGTGCACAGCAGAGGTCTGACCTAGCAGCAGAGATGAGGACAGACCTCAGGTTCTGGATTAACTCATCTCAAAAGGACTTTTGAGCCCCATGGAAAAGGGACTCTCATGCCAACTTGTCTCTGAACACACCAGTGAACTGTCTGTCACTCGGGATGTTCCTATCAGAGCTCTGAGTTTGGATTCAGAACCTAGACAGCAAACCAAGGCTGCTGTCATCAATTCTTGCTGATGTCCTGGCTCATTTGTGCACAAAGGTGTGTTTTCCTTAGACAGCACCAGCCCTTCTCCCAGCCTGGTGCTGGCTGCCTTTGCTACCACCCACCTCCAGACTCAGAGCACGCCTGTCCCATTGCTGCAGGCTGCAGGTCGAGGTAACGACCTGCAGCAATGCATCCCTGCAGGCATCACCCCTCTGCCCTTCCCTTTGCTCCCAGTGTCCTAGCCCCTGTCCTGCAGGACATGCTGCATTGTGCAGGACATTTCCTGCCACTGGCTCAGCAAACCCCTGAAATCTCCCCGTCCTGCCAGGAGATTCCTCCCTAATACTCATTAAGCCTCTTGCAAATCCCTGGCTGAACATGGCTGCACAAGTTTAATAAAGCAAAAGACAGATGCCATCAATCATGTGGGCCCGCCACACATCTGGGGGAAATCCAGGGCCATTACTCTCCTTTCTTCTCCCACCTTCATGTCCCAACAGTCAATATCCTAGGAGTTACACAAGACAGGTCTGCTCCCCTCCTGGGCTTACTGCACCTTCTCCATCCCTCGGGGTCCTTTCCTTGCCCCTGCTCCCCATCACCTGAGGCCCAAAGCTTGCACAAGTGCTAAAGGAGCTTTACACATTGCATAAGCTGTTTTCCTTTGGGCAGTGGGATTTCCATCTTGCAGTCAAATTTTTTGCTCTTTGAAATGACCAGGGAGGTCCCCACAAAGGGCCAAGCGCAGAGGAAGAACCTCACAACCCCATTTTGGTCATGCAAAGCAAGACAGGGGCCAGGAGGAGGACGGTGAGGAAAAGGCACAGGCAGGGGAGGAGAGCAGAGGCTGGCATTTTATCCTTGTGGCTTCGCATTGCACTCTCTTTTTCAGTATTGCCTCCTTCTTGGAAGCAGCGGGAGCAGGGAGGAAGATGATACCTTCAGCAGGGCTCAACATGTAGATTTTTGGTTTGAATTCAGATGATGGCACCTATGCTCCCCATCTGGAACAAATCCACACCTTTATTCAACTGCTTCCATCAGGTGGGAGACAACATTTATTGAGCAGATGTTCACTTTGGAGGAGTCAGGACCTTGCTAGTGTGTCTGAGCAATGCACAGCCCGAGCATGCACTTCATTTAGGAAACGCAGCTTTCTTTTAGCACAGCAATCCTCTGCTCTGCTTTAGATGCAGACTTGCTAAGAGCTCCTATTTATTTGTTTTGCAAGTTCCTGCCTTTCTAAAATCTTTATTTAACAACACACAGTGCAGCTAACCAACTCATCGTGGTGCAATGGAGCTCACCCACACATTAGTACTCCAACAGACTGGTTTCTTTTTGCATGTACAGCCCTGATAGTAAGGTGAGAGGCAGGTGAGAAAAGCATTGTTGATGGGTCGATCCACTGATAGATCTGCCCCACTTTGGTTTTGGGCAATCAGAGATAACTTGTCATCTGAGGGTGACAAGGGTGCATACCCTGCAGATGTTGACGTGTTGGTGTGTGCACATGGGTGGATATGGTTTTTGTAGGAGGCTCTGTCTCAGTGGTGGGAGATTAGTGAAGAGCCAGTGGTCATTTGAATTTGGATAGGTACTCTCAGCTGTGCTTATTTCTCTAGATCTCTGGGTTGAGCTGGTGTTAGCAGGAGGACACGGCCTCCTCAAGGTCTTTCTTATTTCCAAGTGTGGGTGGAAGCACAACTTGGGCAAGGAGAAGCTGTCTGGGATGGGGAATAGTGGGACAAAGGGGCATGTAAAGACCCTCATTAGCCTAAAATCAGGCCAAGCCACATGTTCAGACAGACACAACTTCCACAGAGCCTTGAGGCCACATCAAGGATGGCAATTAGCACTATAGGACAACGGGCATGTCCTGCTTCTGCCTCAAACCCGCTTGAAAGCGAGGATTATACCTCTTGTCTTGCCGCATCCCTGGGCTGCAATGGGAAATTCCTGTCTATTTGCTTGGTGTTGAGACCATAGGGAAGCCAGGAAAATAGCCCAGCAGGAACCACTGCTTAACTAAAGCTATCTGTTAAATAAAGTGGTCTTTAAAGGTTTAGTGAGGCTCTTCCCCCATCAAATCTCCAGGGCTCATGCTGTCAGCCGTCCCCTGGGTGCTGGCGGTATTGCCTTGACTGGCAGCTCCGAGTGATAGACAAATAGATCTGGCAGGCAGGACGGCACTTTGGCTCCCGCACAAAGTTCTGCCAACTGCCAAACACACTCCTCACTTCTGTTTTGCAAAAGCCTCGATATGTATTTATTAAAAAAAAAAAAAAACAACAAAAAGCCACACAACAGAGACATGGAAGGATTTGATAATCTGATCTTTTTATGCATGCCCGTGCTTATGAACAAGGATGTGTTATTGACTAATACAGTATCATGGGACTGGAATAATGCGTGGGGTTTACTTCATCTTTGTCTCCATCAGCCACAGAAGGATCTAAACATGTTAGAGCTGAACAGTTTAGTGCATCTAAGTGGGATGTCAGGGCTCCTGGGTCCCTCCCTCAGCTTGTGGAGAGTGAATTCATGTGTGGCTAGAGGGCATGCAAAATCCAAGCTCTTCCCTCAGCCCTGTGAATGGCTCAGGGTAGGATCTGGACAAGTGACCCCAACTCATGCAGTGCTGTTTCCCCAGCAGTCAATGGGGAGGATGGTACCTGTTTCCCAACAGGCTGATGTTGAAGTGGAAAGCGTTACCTAAAGGTGTTGAGATGAGCAAAGATCAGCTTCATGGCATCTTTCAGCTCAGCAAGGGGACTAAAGATATTTAGATGTGCTTGGGACTTGTCCTCTCTTGTCCTCCTCATGGTGACCCCTTCCTCCCCGCAGGCTTCCACGTCACCCCTTATGCTCAGACCACACCGTCAAACTGAGTACAAGAGGATGCAGAAAAGACCCAGATGGCCCATGTCATCCCTGGTGCTGCTCTCCGCCAGCACAGGGAGGGAAGTGTCTGGGCCGGAGCCCGTAAAGGGCCAGGCCGATTTCAGCAGGAGCCGCGCAGTCCAGTCGGGCTCTGGCGTGGGACGCCCGCCAAGTCGCACATGTGGGATAGATTAGCCACAGTGGCTTAGAGGGGCTTCTCTCACTGCCACTCACCTATCCGCCCGTGTGGCAGAGGGGATGGCAGAAAGGTTTTCACAGCTGGAATAAATTGCAGGGAGGAGGAGGAGGAGGGGTTTGGGAGAGACAAAAAACAACATTGAACTCAAGATGGAAGAAAGACAGTATTAGCGGAGGTAATGGAGAAAATATGTGTGTGTGTGAGAGAGAGGGTATTTTATTTACAGTCTGTTTGTTTGGTGTTGCCCACACACGGTGAAAGCTGGGCAGTGGCTGGACTCCAGAATCCCAGCAGGCACTTTGGCTTGGAGAGGTAAGGAGAAGAAGAAAGAGGGAAAAAGAAGGGAAGAGGAAAATACAGAAAGAAGAAAGAGGTGGGATTAAGAAAGGAAACGATCAAGTGGCACTCATTTGGACAGTGAAGGCATTTAGTGGATGGGGTGATGGAAGATCACTGGGACTGCCTTTACCTCTACTTGTGGTGGAGATGGCTGGCTCACCCACATTGCCACCTGGCCTGCAAGCAGAGGTCCAGGAAGCCCTACCCCAAGCCTAGTGCCGTGCTTAACCCCAGGGTGTCCTTGCAGCACCGTAAGTACTGCCTCTGTCATGCAGGGCCAATATCCCAGCTCTCTGACCTTGGGTTAGGGGCAGCCAGAGCTAAGCACCAACAAGAAAACCGGGTGCAAGCTTTGCCCTCCCCAGGACATCCCTGGATCCAGCCATGGCTTCTCCCAACACAGCGAAAGTTGCTCCTTCCCAAGCCCTCTCTACCTGCTCCCCATTGATGGTGGCACAAGCTTTAGATTGCTGGTCATTAGTCAGCTTTATCCAGCTGTCCCCTCTGAACCCATCACGCTTTAGACACAAATAGCCACCCTGGGACTGCGTCTCCCACCAGGACCCTCGATGTTTGCCATGGGACAAGGGGAGTGCAGAGGAGGAGGGGAAGGTGCATTTGGTGACAGTGGCATTGATACCCAAGGAGCCCCAGCAGCCTTTACTGACCCCTCTGTGCATCCCTGGGGAGGGATAAGACAACCCAGAACTCCCCAGTGAAAGGTTATATTCTTCACCCTTTCCCCCTGCCCCATCTCATGAAATATTGGAATTAATATAATAACACACCTTAATAATATTATCCCTTGTCGAGTCCATAAAAGTCCCCTCTTGCATTACGGCATTTGAGAGACTATTAAGTTTTAAGGCCACGAGACCTCCGTGAAGGAGAGAAGTAATTTCCATTTTTTTCTCTCTTTTGAGGGCGCTGGGGTTTATGGGGCAGTCAGCAACTGGGATTGACAAGGCTTCTGCATGGCAGCACGTGGGCAACCATGCTCACTGGGGGGGCTTGGGCCCAGGGTAGCAGTGATGGGGGTCCTGGCATGATCTCATGGATGGGGCTTGCAATAATGTGGGCTTGAAGTGGCCGATGCATTTTTTTTTGCTCTTAGTTCTTCCCAAATCCTAGGCTTTCTTGCAGAGACAGGTATTCAGGGGAAAATTAGACAATCTCTTTGACATACAACAGTGTGAGGATGTGGGATGAAACAGGCAATGGGCTTGAGATCCTCCTGTGCATTTTTATCCCCCTACATGTCTGAGCATGCAAATATCCCAGCTGAGCACAAAGGAACTGGATAAATGAAGCACCCTTTGCTCCAGAGCAGACCTGTTTGTTATTTATTCTGTATCTCTCTAACAGTACGGACAGAAAAGTGGTAAATATTTTCACTTCTATCCCATAGGAAAATAGCCCACCTGTCTGCCTGTGCTGGTTCAGACCCCATGTGAGAGCAGAAATAACGCCCTGGTCACCTGAACAGTCCTGCATGGGCTGGGCAAAGTGACCTTGTCCTCCAGAAGGCTTGGTGTACTCATAAAGATTGCAGAGACAGGCAGAGCTGGGAGACAGCTTGGTTTTTTCCAAAACTCAGTCCAGAAGTGAGCACAACTCCGTCCAGAAGTGATCTGAGCATTCATTTCCCAAAATCCAAAGCTCTAAGGATTTTGGATATGGTCAGGTCACTGCTGCTGGCTAGGATTTGGGGGCTGTTTGGCTCACATCGCTTACTGCTCAGCAATGAGGCACAGAGCTAAGCAACACAGAGGCCTGGTTCATGGCGCCATTTGCAAGCAGGTACTTTGGCATGTGCATGGCCTCACTGTTTATGCAGCCCAGAATTGCATTTGGCTTAGATTTAGCAAAGCACTTTGTCTCAAGTGCTTCACTAAGCAGGGATGGACTTCACCCCGCTCTCCAAGTTAAGCAGGTGCTTATGCACTTTGCTGAATTGGAGGCACAGAAACCACAGTGGCTGCAGAGCAAACACAGGCACCTGCTGCTGAGTTTTCCTGAAGGCAGGATGGTGTCCTCCAGCCAGCCCCAGGACACGAGCTGCTGTCTGGGCAGGCTGGTGGCATCCCCTGACTCCCACTGCGGTGAGCAGGAGCGTGGCTGTGCTTGCCATGGTGTGCCACTGCAGGAGAGGGCAACAAAATGCAGCTCTGCGGTGTGGTGGAAGTGAACGCTCCCCCTCTGGGGCAGGTCTTGCAAAAATGCAGAGAGGGTGGAAAATTCAGCACTTTGCATCAAAATGGGTGCAGTGACTGCAGCCAGTGCAGCCCGGGGTCCTTTCTGCTGAGAGCAAGGGGCCAAAATACAGGGAGGGGTGTTGTGCACTCTCCCTTTCATTTCTGTTCACCCTCATTTGAGAGTAAAACACCAAAAGGATTAAAATGCGAAGACCTGATCCTGCTCTTGCAGAGAGCAGCGCAGAAGCTGTTGGTGACAGTGGTGGTGACACAACGCTGGCTTGTGCTAACTGGGGTTGCACTGGTTCAGCAAGAGGCACTCAGATCATGTGTGCCAGGAGAGAAAGGCATTTGCAGAGCTTACGGTTAATAATGTGCTAGCAATTGGGGGTTTCCTTCACAATTTTTATGTGCTGTAAGAATTTCAGGGATTCTCCCCAAAGAGAAGGAAGGGTTCGCAGCTCAAATCTGATGGCGCGGTGGGAAGACAGGAGGACCTTCACTGAAAGGCAAAGCAGATAAAAAGCAAAGTGAGAAGCGCACATCAGTAATGGTGGTCCCTCAGTGAGCAGAAACAAGAGGAAAACCAAAGTGAATGATGAAAGGAAAGGAGAATGTAAAAATTTCTTCCCTTTTAGCAGGAGTATCATACTGATTTTAAGAAGCTGGTTAGATTCAGAGAACTATTTACTCCAGATTTCTGCCTCTGCTGAAGGCAGCAGAGTTGTTTGTGATTTACTCCCAAGTTAACGAGCTCTGATTTGCAGTATTTAACCTGCCGTTTCCTGGGTTGCTCCCCCAGCCTGCACCATGCAGTGAGTTCAGCATCAGTACTGGGATCTCAGAGTTTCAGTTCCCTTACTTCTGTTTGCTGTGCTGCTAGAGAAGGGGCTCATGAGAAATGTGGGTTTTTCCTAAAGCATAATTTCACAAAGATACGCTGTTACAGAAAAACCTCCACCTTCACTAAAAAACAAATAAAACATCTTTCCGATTGCCAAGAAGAGTTTGAAAATGTGACCACTGCAGGCTCAAAAAAACAGAAGGCCAATTAAAAAACACCCCTTTCACATTAATTATTATGTAAAATCTCATGCTCTTTAGGGCAATCTCATGATTATGAAGGGGTCAGGGGAACTGATTTATGATTAGAGAGCTCTTGGCATCGGCAATATTGTATATGTTTTAATTTTGAACCTTAATAATCCATCCAATATGCAGCACTTGATCATGACACTCATTTCTCACGTATAATTTTCCAAGACTCTACACATCCACCTTCACCTCCTCTCTGACATATACACCCGCCTGCGCAGCACCAAGTAGCTGTTAAACCTGTTCCCTGCGCCAAAGTCAAATGCAATCCAACTTTTCCTTTTTGAATCGACCCTCCCTAAAAAGCCCAGCAGGACGCAGTGCCGATGCCATGCCACACAGCCCAGGTGTGGCAGTGAGCAGCATTTCATTCCCCTTTCACAGACCAAAAAGTCCTGCTTTCTGCAGCAGCGCTAAAGCAGCCGGTGCTCTCACCAAGTGGACGTTTCCATGTAGATGAGGGGAAAACCAGGCATTTCTCTGGATTTTTTTGTGAATTCTTCTCCTGAAAGCAAAAAAGAAATCCTGACCTTTTTTCTAAAATCTTACATTTGTAAAGACGTGTTGCTTTTGCTCATTGGTGTTGATCTCAAGGTGCCTTGTGCCTTGCACAGAAGCATCAAATACCAGTTACTGCCCAGAGAGCATCTTGGGCCACGGTGCCCCGACATGAATCAAATTATGACCTGTGTCCACTGGGGTGAAATAAGGGGAAATCAGGGCTGGTGGATTAATACTAGGCTGAGGGATTAATACCAGGCTGAGGAAGAGACCCCTGTGCCCTGGAAACCTTGATCGGTGAGGACACATGAGGCTGATGGCGTATAGCTGGACAGAGGTGGCTTGAGTTCTGTCCCGCTCTGATTTAAAAGGATTCCCTTTCAAACGAACCCAAGCTGCGACTTCCCTGCACAGGATGCCCTCCTTGCCTCCGTGGCCGTCTCCCCTCTCCTTCTCCCATTCGAGATGTTTATTTAATTGTTTTCCCTACTCCTTGGTGGCAGCGCTTCCCTGCCATTAAACCCTGCCATCCACGTTCTGACTGTGTAATTTAAAGCTATAGTTAAATTATGACTTCTCTGAACCTGTTGTGGCACTGACGCATAACCCTAATTAAATGATCGCATCCATTCTAAAGCCAGTCTTTTCTCCCCTCAAACGTTAATTACAACATAAGAGGCTTTAATGGCTCGCCTCACCTCCAGCTCCTCGAAAGAAAGGTCATGCGATTAATTTTCGTCATTAATCTTTTCCCAATGTGGACATTGTGCTGTCACTGGAGCCTATTAAACCCCCTTTGTCCCCCTCCCCTTCTTCTCCCTTCTCCCCCCTTCATTCCTCCCCCCACCTCTAAGTGAATGAGAGAACAAAA
>JANZLQ010000055.1:4142241-4244168 GCA_026212715.1 Elanus axillaris
CTGCCCCCCCCGCACACTCCTTCTTTGCCCCCTCCCTCCTTTTTTTTTTTTAACTCTCCTTTTTTCTTTTTCTTTTAATACTCTGCGTTCTATCATGCAAATCCCCTTTCAAATTATGAGAGTATTAGAGCCATCAGCGGTAATGTCACCGCCACAAAATGAGAGCAGGGACTTAAGCACCTAACGAACAATGAAATGTGCGAGCCCTGGGACAGGACAATTAAGAACTGGGCTTAGCCAGCCAGGGAAATTTATTGCTATCAAATCCATATTTCTATTTTCCCCCTGAACAGTAACCTATTTGAATATGATTAAAGGGTTTCATTAGAGCTGAGAGAAAGGCCCGTGTCCCGCCGTTCCCTGTGAGCTCACAAACACGCGCTCTGCAGACCGCGCTTTGGGGAGGAGGAGGACGGGGAAGGAGGGGAGGAAGGAGGGGAGACACGCGTGGGATGGATGTCCAGGGTCACTGGCTCTGGAGAGGGATGAGGGTGCTTGCTGGGAGCTGGTCCACTGGCACGGGCCTTTCCAAGAGCAGCAGTGTCCCAAGATTGCTCTTGCTGTGCTGCTGGCATCCCTAAAGGTGCTCAAGTGCCGAGTGGAGGAGAGCTCGCAGGAGGCCGTGGTGCTGGGGAAAGAGGGAGGCGAGAAAAGAGCCGTGGGGCACGCAGGAGCCAGCACCTACTGATCTGCATCGCGGGGTGCTGCTGGATAACAGATAAATCAGGGGGTTTGCTGTGAGCTGGCAGGGTAACCCCCCATCCCCCAGACACCTGCTTGGTGCATCCTCAGTTGTATGCACTGAGCTGTGACCGTTCTCATGGACACGGCATGTCACCATCAGCTGTGTGACTTGGGGACTAGGTGCAGTGCAGCCAAGAGGACAGGGGGTGCAGACAGACATCCCTTCCTCCCTTACCCACACACAGGGTTTGTCTGAACAATCACTCGGGAGGTGAAACAGAAGAGAATAAGGTTTGGCCAGACCCGAATGAGCATCAAGGAATACCTGAAACCCCAAACTGTTTCACAGTTGTTTCCCTGTCCCTCCAAGGAGGGCATTTGTGTCCTGGGCAAACTCATATCATCATGCAAAACTCTAAAAGCACAGTCAGAAGAGCTCTGCAGTCTAAATCACCTATACTGCTTTTTAGCTGGAGCCCACCATTATCAGCACTGGAGCTCACAATTTTTGCTATGAGAGAAGTCTTATGCTCTGCTATACTATTTATTTACTCACTATTCCCACACCACAGTATATTTATCACAAGAGCTAAGTCCCAGTTCACTAGACCTTTTTTCAACTGAACAATATTTTCTGGCATTTGCAAGCTCAATTGAGCCATTCATTTTTTGCACCTCAGCTTTTAGTCTTGCTGCAGAGACCACATTACTGGAGTGAACACAGGAGCTGGGATGGACAGAAGTGAGACGGAGGGAGCAAAGCAGAAGGTGTGCTGGTTTCTTCAGCTTAGCAAATTTGGGGAAATAAAGTACAAAACTTTTGGAGAGAAAAAAAGAGAACAGGTCTGTCCCCTTGTGTACCAGCTTGAATCATTCAATACATGTGCTCTTTGCCATTGATATTTTGCTTGTAATTAGTCCAGAAAGCACCAACAATATAAGGGTTTGTGACACTGTTTTGCTGCTGTTATTTCTGGAAGAGTTTGGCCTTTAAGAGTGAATTTCCCACCCTTCCAAGGCAGTTTATCCCTGAGTCACTGTTCTGCCAAGGCACCCTGAAATGCCTGGCTGCCTCCTTCCCCTGTGCCTGCAGAACTGCCAATTTAACACATAGGTATTTAATTCCAGACTATTGAGTGATCTGAATTGCCAGTATCACTTTCCATCTGTTTATATCATGTGCTTTTAAAAGAACAGACAGGATTTGAACTCAGATTTTAGTTTTTCTCTCTGTGTCTCTTTTCTGAGCAAATATGGATTACTTTCTCCCCAGTATTTCTCACTCAACCTGCCCTGCATGTGCAAATCATGGTGGGTATTGAGGCTAGGGCTGGCATGGAGTGGATGACCCCATTCCCTTGCTTTAGGAGTCCTGAGGGAGCCCCAGAACCTCTTGGGGAGCCCTGGACCCTTACAGGGTCCCTATCCTCTGACCCAGGCACTGGAGGTGCTGCAAGCTTGGAAACTGCAGGAAGATGCTGCTGATCTCTCGAATGAGAGATGGCTGCATGTCACACTGTGGACATGGCAGACACCCAGACAGATCCGAGCTGCACGGCTTCTGGGAAGCTCTCACGTTTACTATGGCATTGTTGTGAATAATTACTGATTTAGGAAAACATCAATATTCAGGCCAGCATTTAAGCATGTAGTTAAGTCCCATTAGAGTCAATGGGACTTATGGACATGCTTAAGTTAAGCATGTGTTTAAACACTTTCCTGAACGGATGCCAATAATAATAATTAGTGCATCTCCTGGCAATTACAGAACCATAGGTTTTAAGGCCATGGAAAAACCTGCTGTCTTTCTGGTGTGACCTCCTGTGTTGCACAGCCTTGAGGATGCAGCACAGGATTTCCGACACAGGGCCCAATGTGAAACACATGTCGACAGTCCATGGCAGCACATGGGTCCTTCCTCCCGTGTCCGTGCCAGCTGGTCCCAACACCTCACCTCCCCTTGCGACAGAAGCATGCTCCTCTTAATTATAGCTCCATAACGAGCTCGCCCTGTGCTGTGCTGCACTGGCTGGCTCTCCCTGACGGGTGTTGGGCAGCAGGGAGGGCTGGCAGAGCCCGGCAGCCCCCTGGGACCCACCACCGATCAAGCCGGCAGCGTGCGAGGCAGCTTTGTTTCTCCGGCAGGTCGCCCTGCGCCAGGGCCCTCCTACTGCTGCCTCCCCTGCCTACCCCCACCCCGGTGAGGCATCACAGCTCCTAACGAAACGGAACTGCTGCCAGATGAAATATATTACTATTAAATACTTAATTCTTCTAGTGAGCGGAGAGCAGCCAGTATGAATACGATTATTAAAGAAAATTACTTTGGCTGATCAGATATTTCTGCATACTAATTTCTGACCCTTCTTTCCTCTCTGCTTGCTTCTCATCCCTTAGAGACCAGGACAGATAAAATTCCATCACAAATAGCTGATTACTGGGGCTTGCATTAAAATCAAATTTTTTTTCCTCTCGGCGCTAATGTCCTTGCCTAAAGTAGAGGCAGCAGCTGTCAAAAAAAAAAAAAAAAGCCTAGAGATTGGTCTAGATCTGAATATCCCTGAACTTTGAGGCTGCTGGTGTTATCATCTGGATCCAAATGTTGAAGTTGTCTCTCTAACCAGCCAGGCTGGCAGGTTTCAAGTGGCAGGGCCAGCAAGGAGGGTTGCCTGCAGCTCGCAGGCAGCAATGCTGCAAGGGCAGCGGGAAGTTCAGTCCCTGCTGCCAGCTCCCCATAGCCCTTGCCCCTGCCCTACTCCTGCTCCAGCCCTGCTTGTGAGGTTGCTTCCCAGACTGCTTCAGCCAACGTTATCTAGTCACTGGTGAAGAAGGTAGAGGATAAATTGTGCTGATAGAAGCAGGTGGATTGAACAGGGCAGGCAACGGGATGAGGACAGCCTTGATACTCAGTGGGGAGTTCAGACCCACGCAGCTTCACCCCCCTTCCCTGCTCTCCCATACAGCCATTTCAACAGGTGGACCGACGTAGGAGCTACACAAATACTCTCTCCCCTCATTGAGTCCAACCAACTTCCTTCAAGTTTCTGCATCTCCCACCCATCACCCAGGCCACAGTCAACCTGTCACAGCATGAGGATGCCACTAAAAATAATTCACTCCTGTCTTACCCCTTCCCCACCATCATCACCACCATCTCCCCCTGCTAACGTACCCAACCTGGAAGCCTCCAATTTACCTGCTTTTAAATAAAGACACTTGTAAGGGTGTCACAGTGCTGAAGCCCTAATTACAGCCTAAGCATGTTAATTCCCAGCTCCGGCTCTGCAAGTGCTTGTCATGATGGGGGATCCTGTCTGCCCTCTTCCTCTCCCCCTGCCTCTGGGAAGTGCATGTGGGAGTTGGAAGGGATCAGGCACCTGGGCAAGCAAGGGCAATGGGGGGATTCAAAGCTCAAATCTGCCACCTCTGCAGCTTGCTGGAAAGAAGTCCGTTTGGGAGGTCAAGCCCATGAAGTTTGAGTTTCATGTCTGACCTTGCTGAACTTGCTACCAGGGATGTGTCCCTGCACTGGGGAAGGGAAAAGGGAAAATCCCTTTGCAAAGGTAGCGTGTCCTCCTTGGCTTCCCAGCTGCCCTAAAGCAAGGCTTGAGGCCGTGCCCACCAGCCCTGGCTTCGGGCACCATCTGGGAGCCCTCGGTCTGCCATGCACAGCAGGCCAGCGCTGCGGCGGCCCAGGGATGTGTGTGCACAAGGACGAGGAATGTTTGTTTTTCCCTTATTGACTTTCTCCGAATAAACGCAGGGCAGGCAGAAAGGGGCTCCGGCGGCAGCTGTTTACCAAGTGTTTGTGATAAAAAGCCTTCTCCATAGGAACAGGTGGCAACGGGACTGTCCCCAGGAAGCACTGAGAGGGGCCTCTGCAGCCTGCCACAGCTAGCTATTTAGTGCAATGGAGAAAATATATTTTTTACATGGCTCTGGTTACAGCCAGGAAAGGGGTCAAAGCTCAGGGGGTTCAGACGAGTCAGGTACGTGGGCTGAATATTGCTGGAGACAAATGAAGGCTCAGAGGAACCGTGCCCAGAAGGAGAGAGCCCTGCTTGGACACAGCCTTGTGCAATGCCACACTGGGGGGATTCTCCCTTTTTGCATGTTTTTCCCCTCTAATGTCACACAAGCACAATGAGCTCTCCTCTAAGGGGCCTTCCCCTGGGTCAAGGGATCAGTCCCAAACCACAAATTCATATTTACTTCAGCCTGAAGGAAGAGGAAAGCAGTGGCCTTGGGGTTACTATTGGGGTTTTGGTTCACAGTGGCAGAGTTTGCTCCTCATCCCAGGAGCTGGGGGACTCTGGGAAGCGATGGCCCTTGCACTGCTCCCAAATGTGCCTCAGCTGCACCCTGACCTGGAAAACAGGGATGGCTAAGCTCACAAACACAGTCTTCCTTTCCCACCCCTTCTTGCCCCTGGCTGCGGTGCATGCCGGCTCCCCTCCACCTTGGCAGGGCACCCAGCGCGTGACCCGGCTCTCTGGGATTTGCGCAGTCCCGTGAGCAGGAACATAGGGTTGAGAGAGTTCAGTGGCGGGTGGTTTCATGTTGCATTAATGCCGCCGGTTTTGTGAGGCAGGATTTGGACTTTGGTGGGACAGGCAGAGGGCTCACACTTTGCTGCTAACCAAAGGCTGATTTTATAGGGAGCAAGGTGCTGTGATGAGGTACCAGCACATGAATCCTAACAGCTCAGCTGGCCAACTGCACAAGAGGTTGGGGAAAGCTGATCCAGTCAGCTCTGTTGCAAAATTAGCCGTTAACAACCCAGCAGGACTGATTTTCCTTCCTTGGATGTAGACACATCCATACTCCTCCAAGGATCCTGCCCAGCGCAGGTGAGCAGAGGGTGGCAGGAGCAGCACACTGCACTGGCAAGCCCCAAGCCCCACCTCAGCACTGGCCAGACCTAAAAATCACTTAGCAGCAACATGCTGGCTAATCTTCTCATCATCTTCATCTTCATCTTCATCTTCATCAATTACAGGTGTACCTAAACCCCAACAGATGAGATGTAGGATGCCTGATGGTGTTGCTATTATTTACAGATGCTGGCAGGTTTGCATATCCATGGTTTGGTTCAGTTTCTTTATCCAACTTGCTGAACACTCATCCACAAAAACTCCTGAGCATGCACTGGTGTAAAAAAGTACTGCCTTTTATTGCTGTTGTGATAAGAGATACAGAGAGCGGGGTTTCCACTCCTCCTGCCTCTAAACCAGTCAATATTTTATCTATTGTTTCCTCTATTAGCTACTATACATGGGAATGTCATTATAACACCAGACCTACACTTGTTTTGGTGAGTTAGCAGCAAAGAGGGATGGTGGAAGAATCACAAAGAGGTGGGCAGGAGACTGGGGAAAGGAATTGGAATAGGAATAAAAAAAAAAAGCCAGTATCAGAGAAGAAAATACAGGAAAGTCTGGTTCTCTGAGGCAGCACTGATATCTCTTTGCCCTGCCTGTGTTGGGTCCCACTGTAAAGGTAGAAGTAAGGGGAACAAATATTTAAATGAGCAAGGAGAAGGGATAGGAAGAGAGATGAAGATAGGAGATGACATATGGAAGATATTGGCATCACCCAGGAAAAGACAACAAACTTTGGCAGCTGATGGACAGGGCACTTGGAGGATGAGGAAAAGCCTCAGGAGCAAATAATCCTGACCTGGGGAATTTGTTCCAGCCCCTGGAGCTCTTGGCAACAAGGTCTCAAGAGCTTGGCAGGATTAAAACATAGTTTGGACATTTATGTGGATAACAAGAATGTCCAGTGTGGTGGAAATTAGTCAAGAGGCTGGAAAGATGCTAATCCCCCCTTCTTTCAAGACATTTGAACTCTCAAGCCTCTCCGCCTTGTTTCATCACATTTGTCCCCCACAATTTTGTGTTTTGGGGACACCTGCAGTACTGAGCACCCTTTCCTCCTGGTGTGAAGGGGAATTGGCTCCTGCTTCACCCACCCCCAGAGCTGATTTCACCCAAGGCCTGGAACATTAATTTTGACACTGAAAAGGGGATATTCTATTATCTGGGAATATTTCTGCATCTTTTAAAAATTTGGCCCCTCACGCACTCCCTTCCCTACCCCCATGACAATTTACAGCAGTTCTTCCACTAACTCTTTGCAGCTTGCCTGGCTGCAGCCAGAGGGACAGCGCTTCTCCCACCTGGCACCATCTCATGACATTTAATTATCCTCCTTCCCGTCACACTGCTCATCTGCCGCTTGCATTTTACTGGCTGCAGTGGCAGATTTGCCTGAACCCAGATATGTAGCTTTGTGTTTGATGTACTTCAGTCACTCCTGACACCGTGGCCTCCTGTTCGAATTTGAGATTGTCTAAACTGATCCCTTTTCACTGATTTATTCCCTGTTTGCACCAGGCTGAAATGAGGGCCTAACCTGGAGAAAAAGGTTTCCAGAGGATGCGATGTTTTTCTTTCTTTGTGCTGTGAGGGGAAAGGGTGAATTCCCAAACTCTTCTCTTCAGCAGCTAAATCTAGTTGGGAAATGCTATCTTTTTGTCCTTGGGGGGGCGGAAAGAAGACTAAAATAATAATAAAAAATTTACTCTCATTTTTATGTGTTTTTGAGTGCACAAACACGAGAAACAGTCCTCGCAGAAAAAGATACTTTTTCATTTAGGAAAGGAGACAGGGTTTATGTATATTTTTTTACAGACTGCTGAAAACCTGGAGATTTTGATTTTTGTTCTGACAGATACTCCGGCTAAACCTAAAAGTTACTTTCCACCAAGGGTGGAAGAGAGAACAGGAAGAACAAAAACACATCACTGGGAAGAGGAGAGTTTGATGCCTGGTGGCACGGTCTCGATGAGCCCCGTGGCTGCCGTGGGGCTGCTAGCCCATGTGTGATGCATCCACGGCAGAGATTTTTCCCAGGGCCCCTTCCCCGTGCCTCCACACTGACGGAGGTTTCAGCCTGTCACCTGCTTCCCTGCCAGGGAGCAGGACTGTTAACTTCTGCTGACAGGGGCACGGAGCCGCCCCTCCCAGTCCTTGATAACTCATGGCAGCAACACTTGCACAAATCTTTAATTGTTTAGTTTAAAGAATTGTGTTTTGACCGCAAGGGGATTTTGGCTGGAGCTCAAGAACTGATAATGATATTTTGCTGCCAAGACGTCTTCTTGGCTCTGCCTGTGTTAATGTTCACTTACAAGAAGCTCCAATTAACTGCATCAGCTCTCACAGAGCGAGAGCAAGCAAGAGTGGGAGAGAGAGATTATGTCTTTTTGCAAAAGGAAGAAAGATAAAGCAAGAAAGAAAGAGAAAAAGAGAGAAAGAAAGACAATCAAAGCACAATAATCAACGCAAACAGCCTCACATGCAGCACTTGGCCCATGGCAGATGACTTCCAAAGCATTGGTCCATGGAGTATCAGCTCTGCTCCAGCCAGAGCCGCCTCCAGCCAGCGGCTTCATCTCCCTTTGCAAGGCTGTTGCAATGCAAAGGGCAATGCAAAGAACAACCCCCAGCGAGCTGGTTCCAGTGACAATACGGGCACTGGGGGGCTGAGCTGTGCTGCCCTTTGGGAGCACCTTGGGACTCTGGGGTGTCTGACTGGGTGGGTGCCTATTGACCCCTTCCCATCCCCACTTTTTGTGGGTGGCAGAAGCAAGGAGGTAAAACTGAAGTGTGCTGGGACCGCTCCTCACTGCTCCCTCCAGCCTTAGATGGGGCTGATCCACAGGGCACCACAGAGCCATGATTTACCCCCCAGCACGGACACACAGGTTCAACTTTGCCCACTTCTTTCTCAAGTACAACATGGGGAGACAAATGGCTGGGGAGATGCATGCTTTTGGCCTGCCACATCTGAGCAAAGACCAAATAAACACGGTGCAGCAGAGCTAAATGGCAGGGAGGTTTACAGAGAGCATCTTTCATAGGGAGGCGGGTGGGCACAGACCCCAGCCCTGTGCAGCCAATTGGGCTGCAAAAAGGGGCAGTTTTTGCCTGCACCCCTGCAGCGCTGCTCCTGTGCCAGCATCACCCTTTGCCTTGCAGGTACTGGGTGCTGCCACAAGGTTTGAACCCAAAGTCCTGAGAATCGGAGGCTGCAGCAGCGCTTTGGACCAGCTGCCTCTCCCAGAAGGACACGTTTCAGCTTGTTCGGTGGCTTTGGGAGATCCAGCTGGGGGATTTCTCTCCAGAGCTGAGGCTATGCCCCGAACGGCTCGGCGAGAGGGTCAGATCCTGCCCTGCCGGCTCACATTACACGAACCCGAAGACAGGAAGATTTAAGAGTGGAGATGCCACACAGTACAGTGTGTTGTTTGTCTGCCTTTGAAATAGGAGTTAGCGAGAGCGGGAGGGAGGGTGCGGGGCACCAGCCTGTTCCCCTGACTTATAGTTCCTTTCTGGCATTGAGGGGAATTGCATTGACTCTCTTTGCCTCTGTTGCTTCAGGTGCAGCTATGTTTTTTTACATGTTAATTTTTTCCTGTTTTATTATCCTGTCCCTCAGCTGCTACCAGAAACCCTCCACCAGCTCAGGGAATGTTTCCTTCAGCCAGCAGCTGGGATGCATTTGGCCAGGGAGAGCCCTGCCACTGCTGCTGGGAGGGTGGGTGCTTTTTGGGGTGCAGGAACGGGTGGCTCCTGCTGCCACCAGCCCTGAGATGGACCTGGGCAAAGCAGATCTCTTCCCAGAGGCACTCAGGGTTGGCTCTGACCTCAGGAGCACCAGTGTGAATAGGGATTTCCCCTGAAGTCTGTGCATCTGCCTGAGATGAGAGCATCTCTTGCTGAGACACTCTCTGCCCTGGGGACCTGTGCTAGCCACCACAAACCACAAGCAGGATGGTGCCACCTTGAGAGGGCACTCACACCCTCAGGTATTTGTCCTGTCAGCTGCTTTGCACTGTCAAAACGGGTTGGAAAAGCAGCCATGCTCGGAGGGCAGAGCTGGGAAGGGTGAGTCAGGAGTGGGTGTGCTCCGGTTGTCCCTGCATCCAGCCACTGGCACATCCAGGATGTCACTATCCCCCAGACCTGCTATGTCACCCCTCTCCTGGTCCCTTGGGTGCTCTGCGTTGCCTTTGGAAAAAAACTCTCCCTATTCTTTGACTACACGAGGAGTATAAGCAGATTAAAGTTGAGTGCTATGGATATCCCCCAGCGGGACACTCCGAGCAATTTATTCTTTCCCTGCGTGGCTCAGCTCCCCGGGCAGCAGGAGCCCTTTCCCGGCCCTCACCCTTTCCTGGCCAGGTCAACAATTCTCCAGGGCAGAGTCTCTCCTCTCTTACATGGTTGTGCAGCACCCAGCCCCACAGTCGGCTGGGACCAGCTGGGTCAGTGCAGGAAAGTGCCTGCGATGTGCAATGGAAGAAGCGGCAGATTCAGTGCAATTCCCAGACACAGGTCTGAAGCCTGTCGAAGCATAGATGGACTGGGATTTCTACCTGCCGCCAGACACAGATCCAGGTGGGGGTGGGGATGGGATGTGAGACAAATCTTCCATTTACATTTTAATTTCAATAAAATTGTTTTATTTTGTGTTTTATTACAGTGCTGGTGCAATAAAAGCATCCATTAGCCCCAGGGAGCCTCTCTTTGCATTAGAAGGTTTCTCAATCAGAGTTTGGGCAGGACAGCCACGCGGCCTCCTGGTTTATCACCAAACCTGCTTAGCACTCCACAAAAGAGAGGTCTCCTTGATGTAAACCCAGTGCACAAGGGCAACTACAAGCCCTGAAATGCAACTTGGTCTCCTTTATTTAAATAAACCACAAGGATAAACCTCCTGCAGGTAAGCACTGGGTGTTCCCTACTTACTACATTTCTGTACCCTCCCTTCAGCTTTTAAAACCATGAGTCAGATCTAGCCCAAACACAGAGACTGACTTTAAAAATCATGAATTTTTTGTAAAGTATAAGATGCTTATTCTGTGGGGTTTTTCTTTTTTTATTTTCTCCCTTTCAAAATGGAAAACTTCTGGATGCACTTTTCAAGTTTTCCTCTTTATTTTAATGGAAGGTGTTCTCCTTCCAAGTCAATAAAGATACCTAGGACACAGATTACCATTTGGCCCCCTGGATTAATTTTAACTAAATTATAGGTAAAGAATGATTGATTATTTTGATGATTAAGAATTTATCCTCATATAATACTTTTCATCTGCAGAGGCACACCAGATATTACAGCTATAAGGACAGGAAAAATTAATGTGTTGGTTCGAATCACAAGCCATTGGGAAGGAGTACGGATATCCTGATCCTGTTTCAGAGATGGCAGAGCCAGGGGCAGAGGACAAAGTGGTGGAGGGAGCAAGGTTTTACAGGGAGTCAGTATCAAAGCAGCACTGAGGCAGGTACCATACTCCCAACTAAACCTTTGGATCAGCTTTGACAATGTGAAGGTGTATAAAACCCCAGCTCAGTGGTGCTCAGAGCTCAATGCAGCAACTCCGCCATGCTGCCCTTGCACGCTCGTCTCTGCCTGGTTGGACTACACACCTGCACATGCTTGGTCCACCCTTGCAGCCCCTGCAAACATGAACATGCCAGTCAACCCAGTAATGAATGATGCTGTTTTTTCCCCCAGGTTTGGAGGTACAGGAGAAATTACTGCTGGTTTGGGTCTGAAATGCTCGGGAGGTGCTGGGTGCCATGGTGCAGCCTTAGTCGGACAGGTCAGTTCTCATTCAAACCTCCTGAACCTGTCAATCTAGGCTGCGAGTCCACACAGACTTCTTGCTCTTGTTCATACCTCCTATTTTGTGTTTCCAACAAACAGGCCCATTTGTGGGCACCAGCTCAGACACAGATACAAATGCAGGGCATGAAGGCTCTAGCCCAGTGCAGTGAAAAGGGAGTTTTGCTGGGGAGTTCAACAGTCAAGGCTCCACTTGGGAACCCATCAGCGAGGACCAGCTGATCTCATGGTCCTCACTGGAGTGAGCTCTCTGGTGGTCCCTGTCATGGAAGGAGCCCACATGTGGACAGCCCTGATGGGTCTTGGCCATACCTGCAAGGTTTCAATTCCCTCTCAGCATCTCTGCTGCCCACCTGGAGTCTGGCAGGGTTTGGCATGCTGCAGCCAGGCTTTGGGGGGATACCCCACCTTCCCCCCCTGTTCCCATTCCTCCCCTTCCCAATGCTGATGGATTTATTTCCTTAGCGGAAAAGACTGCCCATTTACAGTTGGGCTTTCACGAATGCATCTGATAGCGGCGCAGTAGGACAGGAAGATCCCACCCGCGGGGCCACGGCGCTCCCCGCAGCCCCCTGAAGCCAACCCCCCTCTCCATCCCCGGCCCACCACCACCCCTTCCCCGGCCTCAGACAGTCCTCAAACAACAACTGTCTGCCTGCCCGGCTAATCCCTCACAGGTGACCTCAAGACAGCCGACGCCTCTCGCTAAACTCTCACATTCCTCCGCGCCGCGTTAACCCCTCCGGCACCGCGTCCCGGCCCCGCGGCGGCGGCTGTGCCGGGGTCCCAGCTGGGGGGACCCCTCCTCACCCGCTCCCCTTCCCTCCAGGGCTGGGAGCTGCCCGATGCTGCCTGGATCATCCCCTTTCCAGAGCTCCCGGTCAGAGGTTAAAAGCCTAATGTATTATTATAAAGCCCAAAAGAAAAAGCCTCGCATTCTCCCCTATAAATCTTCCTAACAACCTCGGCACATGTGGGAGCCAGACGATGCCCCAGCCTCTCCCCTCAACTTCGCTCCTGTACCCACCCGCCATGCTTCATTTCATCACCACAGCAAGGGGCAGCCCTGGGACGGTGCCCGTGACCGGCAGCAAGGGATGGTCTCGCCGGCACAGCGGGCAGAAGCAGCAGGCAGGGCTCTGCCCTGTGCCACCTTGGTCCTTCTCCCGCTGTCCCCGGCTGTCTCCACATCAGCTCCTTCCCCATCGCCCTGGAGGAGGGAAAGATGCTTTCGCCTCTTTGACCAGCAGTGGGTCTCCCTCTGTGTCCTCAGCAAGATGTCACAGGCCAGGCAGGCCCCTTGGCACAGGCTTCTGATGTCCCAGCCCCGAGGCAACGGGACTGTGGGAGCTGCAAGGCTGGGGATGATGAGGAAGCTGAGAGGGCTGAATGTTTTTGGGGTACCCATGGGGAGTAGTGGGGCAGCCACATCCCAGGACTTTGTGGCACCTCATGGTGCTTGCAGCCCCATGCCTGCCTGGACAGAGCTTCTGTTCTGGCCCGCAGCATCCCCAAAGCATCCGGCCTGGGTCCCTCTGTGCTATCTGGGGGGATGGCAGCTCTTCCATCTCTGCTCTCTGGTGCTCTGTGCTTTTATTTTTTTTCTTTTTAACTCAAGCAAGACCTCAGGAACCAAAGTATTTCTAGTGTAAATAACCTGGCTTCAGCAGGTCCGTGGCGGTAACACTGGACCACCGGCTGTTTGATCAATGGTAAGCATTTAATACCTGTGCAGAGATTTGCTACAGCATGACAACAGCTGTGGGGAACAAAGGCTCGGCTTTTCTCTTCTTCTCCTTCTTTTTTTTTCTAATATATACATATATTTTTTAGGACTGATGCCAAAGTTTCCGGAGATCAAAGTGAAACCAGTGTCCAGAGATGATCGAGACAATAAAACGGAAGAAAGAAAGAGAAAGGGGGGAAGAAAAGTGGGCTGAGACGGGAAGACTGCGCTGGGAGCCGGGAGCTGCAGCCGAGGATGCTGCGGGAGCTGCGCAGGCCGCACCGTGCCCTCTGCTGGCTGCGGCCGCCCAAGGGCCGGGGCCGGATCTGGATCCGACCCTGCCCGGGGGAGCAGCCCTGGCTGCACCCCTGCCCTGGGCTCCTGGGGGAAAGGCCCTCAGAGAGCCCTTGGCAGCCTGCGCCCCATCCTGTTGTCCCGCTCTGGTGGGCAACGGCAGCTCCCAAGCAATTGCCAATGTGATAACCCGCCTCCAGCGAGACTCCCCAACGCAGGCTGAGGGGTACGAGGGGTTTGCCTTCTTGTCCTGACCTGTTCTGCACCTCCCTAGGAGGCGGCTGCAAGGGGCCATGACTCCTGCTTGTGCCTCCTGGTACAAGTTGAGCCCAGGGGTTAAGGGAACAGAAACACAGAGGGGAGTCTGAGACTGCAGCCCCAGCCTCTTCCCACTGATACCGGCCCTGGGGCAGAGAGCGCAATGGGAACAGGGCAAGGGGAGACATTCGAAGCCTGGCAAGGTTGAGTCTACAGGCAGGGTGGGTGAAGAGTCTAGGAAGGTGTGCCTTGCAGCTGGGGAACAGCTGCTGCTTTACATGCTGCTGCCATGTTTGTACACAAAAAACCAAAGAAGCTTCCAAGGTGGCTTCCTGAGGAGCAAAGCAGAGCAACGCTCTTTCCCCCTTCATAGACACCTTTCTAGGGTGGGCAGCAAAACTGCTTCAAAAGTCAGCCCTAATGCCCAGGGACCCCAGGAAGGATGCACAAATGGAGCACATGGCCCATGCCTGAGTTACATCGCCATTGGTTTCAATTAGCCAGGGTTTGGTTTTTTCCTTCCTTCGTTGCATCCTCCACATTTTCCCCCAGACTTCAAGCAAGCCTGAAACTCCAACCAAACAGAGGCCTATAAATCATGGCTATTTCCCAAGCTTTTGCATCCGAGCCAAGAGAAGCCATTGATTTATTCTTATTTTTGAAGCAAACAAGTCCATGGGCAAACAGTTGTTGGTAAGCCAGGATAAACCCAGACCAGAGCAAACTGCTGTCGCCCCCTTCAGCACTCAAACTCATGGGTTTGGGTCTCTAAGGAAGCTGGCTGAGTTGGCGAAGACCTGGGGAACAGATGAGTTTTTTACTCAGCTCCTCCACCTCACTGGGGCTCCAGTTGGACTCTTCCATCATTGCACCAAGGAGCAATTTGCACCCCTTGTCTTTGCCTTTGCAAGCTGTATGGAAACAGCCTCTCCTGAGCTGAATGGAGAGGAGAGGAGCACTTCTTGTTACAGCTCAGCTCTCCCCTCCATCAGAGCTGCCTTTGGATCCCCTGCTTTAAAGGCCCAGAGTGGTGTGAAAATGACAGTCTCACCTGGACATGCTGAGCAGGCTCTTTCAGAGAAGAAAGGCCCACAAACAAACAAAACAGCAGGATTTGTCTGTGAACAAACTGTGAATTGCGACGGAGTGTCTTTCAACCTCCAAATCCACCTAAGCACCAAGTGCCAGCTGCAGATCGATCATGCTGATCAAAAAAATGAATATTTGTTTCAAGGGCTCACCAGATATCCCCAAGACACTGGTTATTTGGTAATTTATTCTGTAAACATCCAGGGGTGGCTCGCTCAACTTTCACAAGGTATTTGCTCTCAGCTCTCGGCTCTACTTTCTTAAGGCTGTTTTTGAGCTTTGCCATCCATCTCTTCTCTCCCTGCCTTTGGCTTAGCTGAGCTCAGCGGCTGCAGTAAAGCAGATATTTGGGTTGGGACAGAGGCTTGGTCCTGACTGCTTGATCTGGGCAGAAGTAGGGCTTTAATCCTAACTATTAGGAAATCACAGCTCATGTGTCCCCCACCTGAGGTAGCGAGCTTAAAAATCATCAAGAAAAACCAGTGTTTACTTTCTGGGTTTCACATTGCTCCAGCTCATATTTTTGAGCTTTATCTCAGCCACAAGGACAAGAAAATATTTTTTTTATAAAAAAGGAAAGAGACGAGATTTTCACATAACCACATGATTCCAGAGTCTTTAAACATCTCCAGATTTTGGGAGACTCACAATAAAAATTCTAAGGATTGGTAAGATGTCGGGCTGCTTAGTTTGGCTGGTCAGTGTGGCCCAGAACTGTGAAGATCCCACATGGAAAGGTCTGAGTCCAGGTTTTATCCAAGGCACAGGACGTGTTTGCAGCTGGGGCTTTGGTGTTGGCTTGTTTCTTGGAAGAGCCGAAAAAACCTATTGCAACAGCCTCTGTGAACGCCAGTGTGCTCTGGATTTGAGAAAAGCAGTCCACCAAGGTTTAGGTAAATTGTCTCAGTCCCTGTGAGCTTTTCCCTCCCAGCTCACTCGTGTTGCACCATGAGTGAGCAGCGATGAAGCACCCCCACACTGGGTACCCAGAAAGCAGGTCCCCAGCAGGTCAGGACAGCCTTGCCCAGGCGATCAGGCTCCGTGTACCTGAGCTGGCCCTGGACTGCTCAAGGGTCCAGGGTAAGTGGGATATTCACCTCCACAGACTCAAGCTCAGGCATATCTCCTTGCCTTTCCCCAGCCTGAGACACCCACCCTGACCTGCTGCGAATGAGACGTGATGGAGAGAAGTGATGCTCATGAGCTGGTCACTCTCTACGGCCAGCTGCCAAGTCGCTGACTGGTGCTGGCTTCTAGGGTCCATGTATGACTCTCCCCTCCCTGCAGCCACAGTGCCCAAGGGAGGACTGAAACCAAGGGCAAAAGGCTTATTGCCCTCCAAGCCTGACGCTAGATCCATGGATATCAGTGTCTTGCCTTAGCCGATCTTGAGAGATAAGTGAATCCCCCGCGCCGTCTGACAGGCGGGTAGACATTAATAATTATGTACTATTTAAGGCTGATTGAAAATGAAGAGGTGGAGGTGTTGGGACAGATGTGGCAGTGCCAGATGGATTGTGATTAGATTAGCACCGTTCCATTTGACGGGATCTGAACCATGCTTTAATCATTTATTGTGAAAGCTCAGCTCCGCGCCAGCACACAGGCGCGCGTCGCCCTCCCTGTTGCTCCGCTCTTGCAACATTTGTTAGTTTGGATCACCCTGCTACAAGTTGTCTTTACTTGAAACGTGTTGTGTTTACAGCCAGTATTTCAAACCCCGATCCCTTCCCTCTGCCTCTCATCTCCTTGTTTGTACAAAGCCTCCTGCAATTGCCGAGCTGAGCCTGTTAGTCACTGCTGTCGTATAAACAACACAGGCGAGCAGTCATCTCCTCTGCCATGAAAGTCACGTAAGTGATGAGTGGGACCCTGACCAAAGAAGGGCCCAGCGGGCAAAACTCAAAGCAGAGCTGGACATACTCCTGGAGCAGCATTTTCTCCCCCTCTACTGCCTCCGCTCCTGGCTGGATTCAGAGCACATGTACCCTCAAGATCCCAATGGCACTTGGCCTTTGGTGGGGATCCTGCTCCTCTATGACTGGCCTGTTTGCACCAAATACATCAAAAAGTGCTTTGCCAGATCATGCCATGGGACAGAAGCTGTTGGCTGTGTTGCAGAACAATGCAGCAGTTCAGGAGGACAAGGGAAAAATAAAATAAAATAAAATGCCACTATGCAATTGAGATCCCTGGAGCAATAAAGAGAGGCAGAACAGGATTACCTGGGTAACTGGAAACTAGCTCAAGACCCTCACTGGCAGTGTCATGCAATTTTAATTATCATAAGTGGTCTGGATCTCAATGGATGGAAAAACTTATTATTGTTATTATTCCCTTCAAACGTGATAGGTTTTAGTTAAACACACATCTATATCTATTAATCATGCAACATTTAAGATGGAGCCAAAGTAATTAGCCAAGATTTAGACTGCAGGGATCACCTTAAAATAAAACATAATGCAGTTGTCTCCCTGTAGTCCTTATTCAGCCATTTGTTTTTAGATTTTACTGTTCCCTGGATGTTGAACTTGGGGTGTGCAGGGGATAGGAAGCTTTCAGATCCTGAAGTCTGGCTTTCCTGCATCCTGACAAGGATTTCTGGGTGGACGGCTGTCTGATGCTGCTGTGCTGATCCAAATTTGCAAAGATGCAACAGAGGTGGTTGCATCTCAGTGGCAGTGAAAGAGGCTTCTGCATCTATGTGACGTTTGTGAAGCATGTCCAGATGAAAGGCAGACTAACTGTAAGCTATTATTATACTGTCTAATATAGTTTAATATGTGTGCACTACTTTCTATAGAGTGCAATACAATCAAAACCACATTACTTCTCCATGTGGGTAGTTTTCCTGCATTGACTGGTTTCCAAAACAGATGTGAATTCTTAGCAAGGTCTCCCGCCCCTCTCCTTAAAGAGGATAAAATGTCATCTTTGCTTATGTGTGCAAAACCAAAAGGCCCATAGGAACACAAAACTGCCATTTCCACGTAGGTCAGGGGCTTGTGTGGCCCAGTGTCCCACCCCAAACCTCAGCTGTTCCCACATGTTTCCAAAATGGGTACAAAGAGGTCTCATAATGAGTGAGAATGGGATAATTCATCTAGCTGATTGCCCTAACCTCAGCCCATCCATGCTGGTGCATGCCCCAAGGCACAAAGTTAGAGCTTGTTATTCTCTCTCAACTTCCGAAGTTTTGGGGTTTTTTTGGTAATGCTTTCTGTCGCTTTCTAGACCTCTTCCTATCCCTGGCCTTGAAACCTCAAAGTGTGCACAGCTTTAGCAACTGCAAATAACTGGGATCCCCTACAACTCTACCCCTCATTTTCCAGAGTTTGGAGAGCACCATTCTGCCAGTTCTGCCCCAAAACACTTGGGTTAGGCTAAGGAGGCTTTCCCTGAAGGTTTAGGACTTGTGTCCTGGTTTGGGACACCTCTCATTACACTGTGGCTCTTGCAGTGTCCACAGATGGCTGCAAACCATTAACAAAGCATGACCAGAACCCCCTGCCACTAGGGTCTGTGCCAGCCTCAGTGGGTCTCATTGGGTTTCTGTGCCTCATTTTAGCTGTGTGAGAAACAAGTGCTGGAGGTGAGGAGGTGGGAAGCTGGGGGGGATCCAGCCTTGCCCCACTGTGACTGAGCAACACTTTTGCCCCCACCATCACTGCACAGGCTGTGTGCCCTGTGATCAGTGTGGGAGCGTGGGGTGCACCCAGCAGGACAGCCCTCCCGAGCAACCCAGCCAAAACCTGCCGCACACTGTCTATGGATGCCTGTTTCCACATAGCTAGCAAGGAGGTTTTCATCAGGAAATGCAGAGTTCCTGTCTAAGGGACACTCCCTTCTTCCAGGCTGGGTTGATATATGAGAGGTGAGGACTGGGCAGATCCCTTCGTAAGTTTAGAGCATCCCAAGACTCAGGGTTGAGCAGCTGGTGTGAGTTAGGAGTCAGCAGCAGGGCAAAGAGAGGAGCTGGACTCCAGTGAGCTTCCCAGGAGAAAGATCTCACAGAGGGAGGAGTTAGGACAACAGGAGCAGAAGATGTAGGCTGTCCTAGGAGGGGACAAACGGACAGCCAAGCCCCACATTCCCTCTTCCCTGCTCCTCCGGGACACAGAGGGCTCCAGCCGGGGCAGCTCTCGGCGGCTGCACCTTGCACCGCTGCCTGCTCCCAGCCCGCCTCCCCCTGCTCCGGCCGGCTTCCCACCGGGCCCCGGCCCCGGCGCGCTCCCCGCCACACGCTGGCTGCCGGCCCAGCATAGCGGCTGCAAGCAGTGGGTCTTGCCGCTTTACTCCTGTTTACAGAAATGGGAATTTGCATGATGAAAATAACCTGGGACGGATTTTGATTTTACTGCCCTTGGCAGAAGGCTTGGAAAAAACCGGTGCATAGTCAATTACTGGAATTTTTAAACACAAATAATATTTTATGTGATCAGCAGGCTGGCTCAGGGCCTGGGCACCGCGCTCCAACGGCACTTATGAAAGGAACAAGCCATCAATTGTGCTGCCGCGCACAGGAGCCTGTGGGCAGGTGCAGCCTGTGTTGACCTTAGCACACACAGCCCTCTCGGCTCGCTTAACCCGTGAGGTATGGGCTGGAGATTTGCGAGGCACAGACTTGGCTCTTGCTGCCTTGTGCTGCCTGAAAATTTTTTTCCTCCCTCCCTTTTTCTCCCAGAAACCCAGGGAAGCATCATCTCTTGCTAGACACGGATAGGGGGGATGCACGAGGCTGAGACACTCATTCTTGGGGCTGGTGGTGCAGAGCAAGGTGCTGTCCATCGCACCTCACCAGAGCCACCCTGGAGAGATGGGGCCCATCCCTGTGGTAGCTTCCAAACCTGTTGCTGGTGGGGAAGGGGTTAACCAAAGCAGGGGCCCCATGCATTTCCCCCAAATCCCCACCATCCTGGCAGGCTCCCCAAACCAACAGCCCTGGGACCTCATTCCCAGAAACGCTCGAGCCGGGAAGGCGGGTTCCGGGAAGGACCTGCACAAGCCAGCGAAGCCATAACGTGGTGCAGGAACCTCCCTGGCAGCCACAGACCCTCCCGGGACGTGTTACTGGGATCAAGGGAATTAGGGGAATTACACTCCCCTGGCTGTTAGGCAGCTGGGGCGAGGACAAGTGGCGAGCCAGTATCGGCAAGGCTGGGAGTTGTGTTTATCCATTGAGGTACTTATATGGTTTCTATCCCCAGAGAGGGAGAGCGAGTGAGATGACTTAGCAAGGCAGAACAATATTAATTCATTAATTTATCACAAATACTTTTTATTTTAAAGCACTGGGCAGTGAAAGGGCTTTAAATTTCCAGGACTATTGCCAGTTTCCTCCTTCTCTGCTGTACTCACTTTAAAATCTCGCCCCACGGGTCCCCTTGGCAAACACTCGGCTGTATGGTGCATTCAGCAGCATTGCTGCTTTCTGCAACTCCATTGTGAAACTGCCCCAGAGGACCAGAGCCCTGCAGCAGCCGGGGTTGTATGTGTAAGAGCTGCTGGCAGATGCTGGAGGGTGCGATCCCTTGGCAAAGTGATCACTTCTGACTTCAAACAGCTTCAGATAACAATGACGAGGATGATGATGATAATTGCCTGCCTGCTTTGTTCCGAAATAGACTTTAAGAAAAAAAAAGTGCTATTGTTGTTGTTCCAGGGCCAAGGGGAAGAAAAATTCCTTCCCTGTTTAAGGATCTCTAACACCTGGGTAGAGTTTCACTTCTCTCAGCTGCCTGTTTCAAGGTTTGATAGCTACTTCCTAATAACTCAGGGCTGGATCCAAAGCTCACTAAGTCAGCCGGATTCTTTCCATTCATCTAATGCTGATCAGACCTTTCTTGGCTGATTCAAAATCATTTGACACCCTGACTGTGTGTGTACATGTAAGAGTGAGAGACTGTTTTGAAGTGGCTTCTTGAATGTCTTTTTCATGTGCACTTAGCTGGGGCAAAAATCAATTGCAAAAAAGCTTCCCGTGAGTTTCCATGTGTCGGTAGCATTATGCAGGGGCTGTTGTGTTTGCCTCTCCCAGCTGAAGACACACATAAGCATTTCCTGCCTGGCACATGGGCACTCCTTGCCTGCTCGTGGCTCCTGCCTGCTCCCTGCCCCTGGGAAGCCTCTGCCATCAGCTGGCCGCGGTCGATCTCAGCTCTGGGGAGGAGGAGGATCTCTGGCACATCAGACAGGCTGTGCAATGCGCTCGTGGCCTCCGTCCAGTAGATTTCAGCTGTTTGTTCTCGGCTGGTGCAGGTGAAAGCTGCTGGAACTGAGAAGGCAGCTTGTGGCTCTGCAGGAAGTGGTCTGGGTGACTAAGCTGGATGCTCCCCTCAGAGTCACAGCCATCCCCGGTGCACTCTGGCCGGGCCACAGGGATCATGGAAACTGTGCTCACTGTGGCTTTCTCCACACCATCTGCACTGACCCTGCCCAAGTGTCGCTCTGTTCCTTGGATGGCTCCAGCTATTGCAAAAGCTAGAAAAGTGTTGCAGGAAGAGCCATGTGAACCCCCTGGCCTGGCTGAAACTGCGTTCCTCTCTATCCTTCAACCAAATTGTTAAGCCTGGTTGCTATGAGCTGCTAAACAGATGCTACAGTGCCCCTAGCAAGGGCTGCATCTCATTAGAGGAAGAAATGAACCCTTTCAACAGTGGTCACAATCTGTAAAGGCTTTGGGATCTGTCCAGACCCCGGTGGTGGTCAGCAAGGGCTGACCCTACACCCATAAAAGAGGCTTTGGGTCCCAGAAATTCAACACAAGGCAGTCTTTGAGGGAGCATGGCAACATCTGAGCTGGGTTGGGAAAAACAGCTGGGACGGAAGAAAGCTGAACAACAGGTCACAGACATGCTTTGCCCACGCGAACAAGAGTCTTGGCAAAAGCGTGACCCCCGGAGCGGGCTTCTTCACTTTGCAGTGTCCCAGCCTTGTTGGACTTGTCCACAGCACAACAGAGGTGACTAAAATCCATGTATTGCCTGCCCTATGCTTGGATGAAAACATGTGCAGTTAAGTCTGTGATCATTTATGCGCCCAGTACACCCGATGGGTATGCAAGGATTTGGGTCCAGGGGCACAAGATACATAATGAGATTTGTCTCCTGCATCATGCAGGCTTGGCATGGGCAAATCTGTCTGTGGCATGTACAATGGGTCTGTGACAGCAGTGTCTGTGCCAGAACAGTGATGGATACTGAAGTGCTGGCAGGTGCCTGTGCCTCACTGCCCACTGGAGCCCTGCCATGAACAGGGAGCGAGGTGCTACCTCTGCATGCACACTGACAAGTGTGTGTGTGCCCAAGGGCTGCTTGTGCCCGCACATGCATGTGTGCTGTGCGTGTGAGCCTCCATGTATAAACATGGCAGCAGGAAGAGCACTTGCAGCACCCAAACTTGGCATTCCCAGAGCAGCACAGTTGCAAGGTTAAGTAAATATCTGACTACAAGCTGAGGAAATGAGTCAAAAAAACATTGAGAAAGAAGAAACCCAGATCTCTGGAGAGACAAACTCCATGCGCAGCCTGTCCTTATTGTAACTGCATGTTCCCGGCCTTCCTTCTCCCAACCAAGCCTCCTTGACCTGCTTCTTTTCAAACTGCCACCAATTCCCCATGCCAAGGGGATAAGCAGAAAGAAAAGAAAGCCTAGTCAGGTCCCTACCCACCTCTGCAATCAACCCACCAGGGCCCTGCCTGCCTCTTGAATCCTTACGTGCCATCCTCTGTGCCTGGGTGCAAGGAGAGGGCTGCATCTCTTCCCTGAATCGCATTTTCATCTGGAACATGTTAAGGCATGAGGAGTTCCCTGTTTTACCTGGGGAAATCCCAGAGCTGGGAAAACATGCCCAGGTGATGACAACCGCCTCACACTCTCTGACAACCGAATGGGAAGCTGGTGAGCACTATTTGAATGGCATCCAGGAAACGAGATGCAGTGTCTCGAAGACATCTAAAAAAAGGCTGATTATAAAACAAAAACAGCAATCACGCCTGATGGGAGAGGAATTGGATTCTGGCCTCCCCTCTGCATCTCCCCTCCTCCCCCAGCCTTCTGGAGGACCAAGTTGAATGCAGCTGGCTTAGTTTGGCTAATTGGCTCTGTCAATCACCTGTCAATCAGGTTGGATCACACAGCCGCTCCCGCCCGGGTGAGAGAAGTGTTAAATCTGAGGGACTGCTGGCTGGGAAAGCAAAGGTGACCAGCAGCTTCTGATGTGGTTTGAGGAAGGCGTTAAAGCTGATGAGTTTTTACAGGGAAGTTGTGCTGGAGTTGGTCTCTAGCACTGCTTTGCTGTACGATGCTAGATAACTTGGTGCCTCAGTTTCCCCCTTCCTTCCTAAGGGGACCAAGGCTGACCAGAGGGACCCCAGAGGAGCACTGCTGGGTACAAAAACTAGAAACACAGGGCTGAAAAGCCCCACGTTTGCCTGACCACACAGCTTTAAGGTTTCATTCTTTGTTCCATGCAAGGTCCTGGGGTCACTGCCCCCTCCTCTGGCAATGTGTACTTATAAAGCCAGACAAGAAGTAAACGCCCCCTTTCTCCTCTGGGAGAGTGAGCAAAGAGTTAATACGAGGAAGCTTTGAGGGGAGGAGATGGCAAAGTTTGGCAGAGATCCCCCTTCTGTGTCACAGGAAGGAAGTGGTTAAGCTGGAAGTGCCACCTGGGAAGCAGAGACAGGTCTGAAGATGCTTTGCCAGTTACTTCACTGTATAAACAGCTTTTCCTTCCTGTCCCCCAACACTATCTCTCCGTGATACACTAATTATCCAAAGCATAAACCAAACAAAAAGAAAAGAAAAAGGAAAGAAAGGAAGAAAGAATGGATTCTGGTGATGCTTTTCACTGCTTGTTGAGAGATCTGGCAGCAGTGCAGGGGAGGGGACAGATGCTGCTGCTCTGTTTGCCTGAAAACAAAGGAGGAGAAGATTACACTTGGATTTCGAGTTTGTTTATGGTGAGATCAAACCCTCTGCAATCTCTTGTCTGGCTTTCAAGTAGCAAGAGCCTCAGGCTTTGGACTTCAGGGATGCAGTCTCCTTGCTGTGGGCCTAACGGGGAGCGTGTGCCAGGTGGATACTTGCCTGGACAACGGTGGCACTGCTTCTAGCCACCCTCTGAGGACTGATGTCATGAGCTGGGCACTGCTTTCTGCTGGTGCTTTCTCCCCCTTTTACAGGAGGGGAAAGAGAGGCACAGGGTGATTTGGCACACACATCCCAAGCAATTGGGGGGGAAGCAGCATAAGCGGACAGGGTTGTGGGGACCTGCTGAAGGATGCTAGGGGTTTAATTTCCCGATGCTGGGAGTTAAGGGATGGGCTGATGTTGCTGTGAAGGACAGTGTAGTGGAAATGCCACATTTGCTGGTGCTGGTCCAAAGCTGGCCCCCGACCTGTACCAGTACCTGCTTGGCTCACACACCAAACTCTTCTCCCCCAGCTGTCATTGGGCCCATGGGGAAAGGCCCGAACCCCTCCTTCTTTAAAGCCTTCCATTAAGCATCAATCAGGGATCCCTACAGAGTCCTGCAGGAGCAACTGGCCTCAAGTGGGCCCTAACAATCCCCTAAAGCATCTTGTGCAAAAATCCTGCCCTGCTCCCCAAACTGGAATTGTGTGCATAAGTGCTATGGGAGGGCCGGCTGGGCTGGCACATCTCTCTACAGCACTCGTCCCGCTGCAGGCAGGGAAAACTGGCAGCCGTATCCAGACCTCCAGCAAAACTCTCTGCTGCTTTAACAACAAACTCCAGCCAAACAGATTTGGCAATGAAGGAGTTAAAAGCTCTGGGCCAAGCAGTTTTCTAGCCTGTGGCTTCTTTCTCCCCTCGCCCTCCCTGGTTTACAAAAACCCACATTATCAAAACCTGCCTGGAATCCTCTCAGCCAGTGACACAGAAAATTCACATTGCGGAGGCTGCCAGGGCGACAACAAATAGCAACAGTAAATACAGCTGCCTGGAGCTCCCCGGCTGGTGCCCTGCCCGCAGGCTGGGGATCAGGAAGGGCGTCACGCTTCAACACGACACGCACTGCCTCCAGATTTCTACAGGACACTCTGCTTTCTTGCTGCCTCTCCTCTGGTCTCTGCTCAGGCTTCTGCAGCTCCCAGGCTTGTCCTTTGGAGGAGTCACAGAGCCAGCCTCGTGTCTCCTGCCCCACCAAGTCCAACCAGCTGGCTGTTCCCTTTGAAGCATCTCACTCCTTTTCTCTTTTGTTCCCTTGCTTTCCATCTCTCCAGTGTTATTTTCCTCTCCTGAGCCTGTGTGAGCCTGAGGTGGGGGCACTCCAGACCCCACTGCCCCCCCCTGCCCCCACCCTGAGCAGCTCTAGCACCTGCCCCAGGGGGTTGTCCACTGGCGTAGGGCACTGACCAGTCCCTGAGGCAGTCCCTGGGCACTGGTGGTCACAGCAGCATCAGGACACACGTGTCAGCATCATGCAACCCCCTGCACAGAGGTGGGCCTTGGCAGACTCACTTGACCTTATTGAGGTTCTGGGCAGAAGAACCCCAGGGGGCCAGGGAGGGACATGATTTCAGGGAAATCACTGTCCTCTCCACTGAGGAGCAGCTCAGCTATTCCTTTGCTCACCAGCTTGATGCTGCATCTGTACCTGCTCTCTGCACGTTATCGCTGTCTTCCCCTTCCTCCTTTTTGTATATTCCCCTTTTCCGTCCCCTTCCAGCTATCCCTCAGCAGTTCACACATCTGCTACACTCACATTAGCAACAGGTAACCAGGCCAGGTCTGGCCTGAAACCGGTAATGCTAAAGGATATATATTTTCTTCTAGCATCACTTTTTTTCCAAGTCACAGTGGGTTCCCAGCCCCACTCGCATATCTGATGTTTATTTTAAGTTGGTTGCTGGGTGGAAGCTGTATCCCTGCAGATCCTGTTCTTAATCTCTGCTTTTTTCTCCTCTTTCGCTTTGTTTCCTCACCCCCTCAACCCCCATGCCATTTGCAAAGTTTAATTTGTCATTGGAGTCACTGAGGCAGCCGCAGGAGGAGGTACGGTGGGACTGAGACGGCCCTGCTGCTAGCAGGACACCAGGGGATCCCCAAGGAGCAAGAGAAGGAGTGACTGGAGGACAGGGGCTTCGGAGCCTCCTCCTGGCAGGTCTCAGTAAGCGCTGGACTGGACTCCTGCTGCTCCCCACCTCCTTGGTGCAGCCCCAGCACAGAAGATTACTGAGCCGGAGGGGCCATGCTGGTGCTGTCTTAATTGCTCATCTTTTCCATGCTTTACACCTTGAACCTCATCCATGGGAATGAACCCGACTCCACTTAAAATGAGCACCACAAACCCCACCATTAAGTCAAAGCAATGAACAGAGAGGTAGAATTAAAAGCCAATTATATAAAAGATGGGAAAGCTTCCTTTTGGCTTAGCAGGAGGGCATGGGGCAAGCCTGGACATCAACTCAAATAACTGCCTCTACTGGGTGATTTTATACCAAACCACTAATTGCTGTGTTACCCAAAAGGGAATCCAGTGAGTGGCTGCACAAGTTCCCAATGTTCCAAGAGGGGCTGGTTGCTATTGATCACTTGTATTACAGTAGCCCCAGGAGGATCCAGGACAGCCCCTCTAAGCCACACTGTCTCCACCAGGAAACCCCCCACACGAGGGAGGGAGAGGCACTGCCAGATGCCACCAAGGTCATAACAGGCACGTGGCATGGCAGGGACAGAAAGGCTGGGTTCTCCTGCCTCCCACCTCAGGCACTTGGCATTACACATCTGCCTCCCAGCACATCGCAGTGGGAAAAAGAAAAGAAGATGGAAAGGATATAGACAACAGGCTGCCTGAGGGGTTTGGGAGGTGAGATTTATGAGGCTCTGTCTTGGAGAAGCTTCCAGGAAGGGGAAAAAAAAAAGAAAAAAAAAAACTCCTTCAGGTGGCTGGACATCTGTCTTGCTGGTGATAGCAGAGATCTTATCCTGCCAGTCTGCAGAGAGGAGGGTCTCATCTCTCAGGGATGTTGCAGAGACTTTGTGAAGGTACCCTTTACTGCTAAAGGTGGCTTAGTGCCATGTCCCAGGTACAGGCAAAGGGACTTTCCTTGCTTGTGAGGAAAATCTCTTGCAGGCCTTGCTTTCTTGCCTTGGACACGGTGCTGCTGATGTGGCTGCTGGTGCGCTGGGCAGAGGCGATGCTCTAAAGGGGACAACCCCAGGGTTACCCAAGGCACAACCCTCCCAAGAGAGCATCAGCTGAACGTCCCGTATCTCCTAGGGTGCTCTGTGTCCTACTCTCAAGGATTTGCATGGCAGCAATTCATCCTGAAAGCTGAGGACAGGAAGCAGAGGAGGCCTGCAGAAGGACGATGGGGAGGTGAGGGCAGGGCTGCATGCCCTAGGTCTCCCTGCTCATTCCCTGGCTAAGCGAGGGCTCAGCATAGTGGAAGGAAGAAAGAGCAAAGCCAGGAAAACTCCTTCCCCATCATATTTACTGAACTGCTCTGAGTTATGACTGGAGGCCAAGATCTGGCTTCAGGCGATTGCCTAAATCATTTAGGAGCTGACAAGGTAGGGAGGGGGGAAAATGTTCTTGTAATTCTTCAGTCTGAGGTACATTAAGGAGCCATAAGCCATGTCGAGAGCTTGAATTACATTAGAGAGATTATCCTGTTACAGTTCATAATCCTGGATAATATACCATCCCGCAGCACACCTGCCAATGATAAATCTCGCCCCGTAATGGGGCAGTCGTGACCCTGGCGGTCCTGTAGCCCTCTTGGCATGGAGCGGTAGCACCATGCAGACAGATGGAGTCAAGAGGGAGAGCACGGAGGAATAACAGCCTGGCAGTGGTGTCTGCACTGAGGGAAATTCATAGCCGCGTGACTCTTCACAGTTCACATTGTGCTGCGATTCACCGAGCCACGGCAGGTCCTTGTCGGCCTGTGGACAGTGCAGTCATGAGAGGAGAGGGATCTATGGGGAAGGACACCTGAGGTCACCTGTCTCCACAGGGAGCCATATCAGGCCCCAGCAAGCATATGCTGGGCTCCACTGATGGAGTTGAGAACATGCCCTGCACCAAAGCCCACAGAACAAGGAGGGGAGCCTGGCAGCCAGATGGAGAGCAGCACCCAGGCCAGAGCAGGATGTCTCCACCAAAAGAGGGGATTTCTGGCACAAAGCATCACATGACTTTCAGTGAGAAATGGGGAGGGATGGGGCTGAGTCCCAAAAGGATGAGGGAGAAAATCAGCCCTAGGAAACAGCTTGTCTCTTTGGAGCAGGGTACCACGAGGAGTTAAGCTGTCTCGGCCCCTCTGGAAAAGTGGATCAACAGGTGGGATTTGCAGCCTGCACTTCCTAAGGGTGGTGGGGTCTCCCAGCAGGGCAAGGCAGGGCACTGACCCCAAGCCTTTAACTCTTTATGTCAGCAGCATTTGGCTACCGTAAAGCTGGATCTATGCCAGTGGCCAACTGCTGCAAAGTGCATCTCTGGGGCCCTTGGGTTGCAAGTCTGGGGGATGGAAACTGCAACTGCTCCATTTAAGTCTCCCAACACGTCCCAGGGGAAAATGCTCTGTCCCTGAGGCCAGCCTGGCTCCTGATTTTGCCAAGGGCTGCTCCTGTAAACTGCATCAATCCACTGACTGCAGAGGGATGATGCTGATTTACACTAAACCTCCCAAGGAAGGGAATGGGACTGTGTCCACCCACCCCTGGATGTCTTCTTGTCTCCTCTTCCCTCCTGCCTTTCTCCAGACCCACATCCTGCTCCCTGTGCCCTTGATCTTTTCTTTAATAGCTACTCACTTCCAGGCTGCTCCCCTCTGATCTGTGGTTAAGCAGCTCCCATGAATTACTGTCATCTCTACACTGGCTGCCAGTCTCCAGCCAAGGTAAATCCCTCCTGCCCTCCCTTCCCCAGAGCCCATCACCTACACCAGCCCCAGCTCCAGGGTCTGTACAGTGTAAAGAAAGAGCCCCTCTATCCTGCAGGGATTTGCAATCTCCCCTATGGCCCTGGCGGATACTTGACAGAGCCTCTTCTCTCAGGCTTGTGTGTTTTGTTTAAGTGCTTTGAGATAAAGCCCTTTTATCACGTTAAGAGCTTGGTTGCCCCGGTTTCTTCCTCTGGCCTGAAGGCCATTCTTTTCCTCCCTCTTGTTTTTGACCTCAGGTTCAAGAGTGCTAGACCTCCCTGGTTTAGAGGAGACCTTGGCGGTGAGCAGGACAGCCAGTGTGGGAAAAGGCAGGGCAAGGGTTGGAAAGGGCTGCCAAAGGCCCAGCTTGCTCAGGGAACAGCTTCCAAACCATTTAGGGAAGTAGGAAAGGAAGAAACATAAGAGCAGAGCAGACTTCCGCACTTTTCCAAGCCTCTACTGCTCTCCTTCCTTTTATCTTTTTCTGTCTGTTGCTTCCTTTGATTTATACCTCCATCCTTTCTTACTCCTCCTGCTTTTCCCTCCCCTCCTTTCCCTGTCTGTGCCTCCCTTTCCCCCTTTTTCTCACCCTTGTTTTGCTTTCCTTCCCTCCTTCTTTCTCTCTCTCTCTTTCCCTTCCCCTGCGGCTTGCCAACTGCCAGCAGATGACATCTCCTTTCATGTTCGGGGCTGAGCGGAGGCTCTGAATGTTCGTTTGATTCCGTTAAGATAATAGCTGGTTCACTGTCAGACGCAGACTGATCAGTTAAAACCTTAATCACTGCCTGTCTACTCACATGGCACTTATTTTTTAAGAGATTAATCCCCTAAGCACTGCACCAGCATACATTCAGGCTCAAAGAAAAGGGTGGGTTTTTATTATTATTTGATGCGTTTACTGTTTCTTTTTTGCTCTTTTAAAAAAAAATGCATCCTTCCCCCCATCTTTTTTAATCTGATGCTCAGAAGACATCTGACCTCTGCCATCTCAGCATGGTGCCTCTCCCCTCACATCAGGCACGGGATGCCAGTGGGAGATGGAGGTGATGCCGCTCCTGCCTTGGGCTTTGGGGGCTTTGGGGAGATTTGCAGGACGGCATGGTAGGCTGTGGATTAAGTCTGGTTGGGGACTTGGGAGAGCTGGGCTGCATCCATGCTTCCCCATTCATTTCCCTTCCCGATTCAGATGCAGGAAACGGTTCTGGATAAACATCGCAGAGCAGCAAACGCCACAGCTTGAGCAAGAGGCCTCTGTGATCACATCAAAGCTGGCTGGGGAAGTTAGGTGTCCACCTCTGACTAGGATTTAGACAAAGCTTCTTTAAAGCACCTCGGCTTAGCACCTGCCTGCATTAAAGCAGCGCCTCTCCAGGCAGGCTGCTCTGGCACCCAGCTGTGGCGTACCACTGCAGCCCTGGCCTTCCCGGCCACAAGGCAACTGCTGCCCGAAACCACTGCCAGCACCACACTGGCACTTGCAGCACCTAATCACTAAATACTAAGATAACGGCAAGCGTAAATCTCCTCCTGAGCTAGGATTTCAATTGATGGAGGACACCACATTCCCCTCAACCCATTAGATGTTGCAGGAGGCGCAGAGAAAGAAATGGGACTGTGCCCAGCTCCTCATTTGTCCTAGGGCAGCAGCAATAACCTGCTCTTGGGCAGCATTTTGCATTCACGGAGCTCTAAGCATTTCACAGAGGAGGCTGCCATCTTCACCGCCATCTTCACCTCCATCTTTGAAGGGAAATGGGTGCTGAAAGCTCATTTGCCTCAAAACCACCCTGCAGGTGAGGGCAGAGCTGCCAGGCCATGTTTCCCAAATCAGCCAACTGCAGCTGCTAAACAAGATGCTGCTTCTCTCCCCCTGCAAGACTCAGCCCTGGAGCTGAATGGGGCTGGGGAATGGGGTGGTCGGAAAGGCAAGGGTTTTTCCTTACTCCTTCAGCATCACCAGAGAAGTGAGGCAATGTTTTCTGAGTGCTAAAGGTTTGTGAAAATTTTTCTTTACGTTTGACTTGTGATCAAAGAAGGAAGAAAAGTAACATCCCCAAGCCCAGGGTTTGCTTTAGCACTTGTAAAGAAAATTCAAGAAAAGCAAATCTTTTACTAACTCCTACATGACAGTTTTCAGACTCCCATTCCCTGTAATGGCCATGAGAAATGACTCATTTCTGCATCCAGCCCTGTACGGCCACCACGCTCCTGAGTGCCCAGCGTTTTGACCTGCCTCTTGCTTGAGGTCATGGCTTTATTTGCATGATGTACAGCGCTAGGGACACAGCAATCCCGGCACACGCGAGGGGTCCCAGAGGTCAGTCCTCAGCTCAGAGGGTGCTGGCGGTCCCCATATGCTGACCGGCACAGCAAGAGTAGCTTGGCCGTGCAATATTGCACTCTTCCTACAAAAGGGCTTCTCTCTCTGACACCCTGGTGCTTGGGAACCTCTAGCAAGCTCTGCAAAAGCCGCTCTTGTGACAAACCAGCTTCCAGAAAGCAACTTCTTAGCAGCTCCCTGCAAAATACAGCCAGGGTTTTTCAGCCTCAGCTTGTGATCTGGCAGGACACTCGGCCCTGGAGCCTTCATTTCCACGTCCTACTCCTAACCCCACACCTGCAATTCCATCAAAGCAGCAACAGCAGTGTCACCAGCTCCTGGATAAAAGAGGTGGGATTGCTGGCAGCAAATGATGACTCAGAATTTGGTAAAATAAAGTTGGAAATATATGAAAAGAGGTTTTTGTCAGCTGCCTTTGGCATTTCCTATTTAAAATGAAAATGTAGTGAGAGAACAGGCTCTGAGTGTATTTTGGCAATTTTTGGTGAAGTAAAACAAAGCTGTCTAAAGGATCTATAGTTATACATAAGAAGCAGAACTCACCTGCAGACCTTATTCTGCTTATTCCCCAAGATATTCCTGAGGCCAGGGTTCAGTAGACTTGGAAAAAACATAAAGAAAAAAACAACCACAGAAATTGAAATAAATGATACCTAGAATCATAGGGATAAAGTTTAAGAAAAGAAAGCTTACAGAGGAAAGGGATGCAAAATTACTTGCTAGAAAGGATAAAGCAATCTCTAACTGATAGAGATTAGGAAGAAACTCTCCCAAAGGACTGGTTATTGCATAAGTTATCAATAGTGTCACAGACCTCAGTCACAGGGTCCCAAATCATTGTACTAAGTGCTGCAAGTGCATGAGCACCCTCCTCTGAAGCAGCTGGGGCTGGCCACTACTGGAGATTACACCATGGACAGATGGAGCCCAGATTTGAACTGACCATTCACATGTTTCAAAGCAATGCCAAAAAAAGGCCATAGTGGTGAATGAGTAAAAACACATGAATCTTTTCTGGTGGAAAGGGTGCTAGCTCTAACTCAAGCCTGACTTGACTTTGATCTTGTATGTTAGACCTGGCAAGAAATTTCCTAGGATGCGCACAAGTCTTCAGACACACTAGAAGCAATCACCAGTGTTCATTCAGGCCAGAAAGAGTTACTGCCTCCACTACCTACATGGAGAAGGTTAGGTGGAGCTCACAGCAAATGCTGTTCTCCTGCAGGTTGAAGTTAACACACCAGCTTGCAAAGCGGCTTAATTATTTTTTGTGGAAATAATTGCTATGCAGAGTGGTAGTCAAAGCTACAGGTCCCAGATCTTCAGGTGGGCATATTTCTGGGCCAGCACTCCAACTCAGCCCCATAGTATGGTCTGGTGGGAGAATCGTTTGGATTTTAATCTCTGGTCTCAGGTATATGGGAGGCCGGGTGGTGGCATTAGTTTCTTTCTGACCTACAGTCTAAGAACAGCTGGCTGCCTTGCAAATATAGTCACAGGGTTATTCAGAGCACTCAATTGCTTAGTGACAGTTTAGCACACTATTTCATTAAGGAAATTCAGGTAGCTGTTCTATAACAGTTACACCTTCGCTCAGAGATCTCTGCTCTGTCAGGCTAACACTGTTGCATAGCTACAGTCTACAGAGATCCTTAATCTACCCTGGAAAGCAGATTAAACTTCCTCTTCTCTTATCAAACTGCAAAAGGGTCCTCCTCTGCCTGACCCTAAAATACATGGGCTGTGCATCGCACTTAGAATAAACAGCCTGATACACTCAGAAAGAGCTGCCTGCTAACACAGAGCCCACAGGGACTCTGCAGAGACACCTCATTAATAAAAAAGAAAAATTCATACTCATCCAAATAAACTCATGTTCTAAACTTGCCAGAATGAGAGACAGCCAACTGCCTACACCTCCCTCTGCCCACTATCCCTCAGAAAGAAGAAAAGCTACAACAGGCTTCCCTTTATACTGCCAGCATGGGATGATGTGAGCCCCAGCTCCTAAAGCCCCAGCCCCTCACAGCTGACTGTTAACAGGGCATAACTCCATGCTTAGAAGGAGAACTGAAAACCCATAGCAGCACTTGCAGCTCTGGTCTCTTCTGTTCTGGATGATTTTTACATCTCTCCCTTTATGCAAACAGGGCCTTCCCCTCCATACTTTGGAACATGAACATTTAAAAAAAAAATCTTCTTAAACTTTTAAGATACCAAGGAAACAATTATCCAATTACTTTGTTGGTTATTTACTATTGTTGCTCTGGCTGGGCTTATTGCTTCACAGCTAGAGTTGAGCTTTGCACTTAAGGTTGATATTAATAAATAATAGCCATGAATTAACAATATGCCTCTTGCCACCTTAATTATATATGTGATCTCCATTCCAGGGCCTTTACATGCCACTGTGCTCACACCACTGCTGGGCAGGGTTACTGGCTCCCTTGTACAGAGGGGAAATTGCTGCACATGGAGCTTATAGCCAGGCTTCCCAGGGATATTTAAGAGTTTAACTCCCACTGAAACTGCAAATTGCTCCAAGGCTCCCAGCCTAAGAGACTTGCCCAAGCCTGTGGTGGATTTGGGAGTACAGCAGCGTTTCCCTCAGTTTCACACCCTAACTGCAAGATCCTCCCTTCGGTATCTCAGGATCTCCAGACCGTTTAAAAGCTTTAATAAACAAACTAATGCAGAGAAGGGGCCATCTCTGTTTCTCAAAGGGGCACCGATGCAAAGAGACAGATGAAGTAACTTGGACAAGATCGCATTAAGGTTTGCTGGAAGCTCTGAAATTCGAGCGCCTGTCTCCTTGTTCCCATTCCAGTGCCTTGACCTCCAGGACCATCTTTGCTCTCTCAGCAAATGAAAATAGGCAGGGTATGACAGATTGACCAGCCAAGCTTCCTGGAGGCATTTCCCACAGATCGTTGCTGAGACATACAATGAAAGCGATAAATATCCCAGTGGGAAATATATGGCACCTCATCTCCCACTTGTGTTGCTGTGAAGAGCTGGGGATAAATTTTAAAAAGGCCTTTTCCCTCTTAGGGGATAAATCCTTCAGGACCAATCCTCTGGTGGGAAGCAGAGAACAACTAGAAAACCCCATGACCCTGCCTGAAATCGTGGAGTCAACAAGTGGTCAAGCAGAGGTCAAGAGGCCAAAGTGGGGCCAAAAAGGATGCTTTCTGCCAGGCCCATCTGCTGGCAAACAGACAGCAATCACCCAAAAGGTGCAGCATGGATCAAGCTTCAGGACTCAACTGTTTCTTCCCCCAGACAGTAGCAATTATCATAATCAAGCAGTTGACTCCAATTACGCCTTCCTCTCATTACAACCGAGGGGATGGACACAGCCACAGCAGCAAAGGGAAAGTTCGCAGCTGTGTCGCCTTTGCATATCTTAATCTAAAATGACAGGGTGTGACACGGGGGGCCGGTGACCCTGCCAGCCTTCAGCTGTTCGTGTGGCAACAATTTCCAGCACCAAATTACTCGCAGGCAGGGCTTGATTGGAGGTTCAAGGCAGCAGGAGAGAGAAGCCATTTAGGGGACTGAAACATTCTTCACAGCCCTATTTAAATACAATTTACATTCCAGGCTCTGCTGTTTGTGCATTGTTAATTGCACCTTGTACCTTAGTTTATTTTATAGTTGAAGGGTTTTTTTCTTTGCTGTTGTTCTTCAGCATGCTTTCTTTGTTTTTCTTTTTTTTTTTTTCCTAAGGGGCTGTTCTCAGAATATAGTTATATTTCCTGGAAGGGAAAATAGATTAGTAGATTTAAAGGCCAGAAGGGACAAACAGATCATCTAGATGACCTCCTGTAGAAGACAGGCCAGGACATTTTACTCAGTAATTCCTGTATCTTGATTTGTCCAGACTTAACCCAATACCCTGCGTTGACTAAAAAACCCCTTCCAGAACAGCAGTCTCAATCCAGATGCCCGGAGTCACGCAAGTCACTGGTTCCTGGAGTAGATGGTTCCAGTACATAATCATCCCTTGCCTGGAGCAGTCACAAGCAGAGATCTGAACAGCTTCTGGGCTGGAGGGACAGTACGGACACTCGGATCCAGCCTGTTTTCATGGTGTCATCTCACAGCTTCAGTTGAAATCTGGTACCCACTGAGCTTGGTGCTTGAGAGATAGAGAGCGCCAACCCAGAAATGCTCACCAGCAAAAATGGACAAGGCAGGCAAGTAAGAAGCCCTGTTTGATAAAGACACTGCCCTGAGAGACCAGCATTTTGCCTGTGCTGAGGTCAGGGGCTTTCAAATTCCAGCACTTTTGATCTGAGTTTGTATCAAACTTATGATGACTTGGTCACTCTTGGATAGACATATTGGTCTTCGTTCCCCAGGTGTAATGATGGTGGTTCCTCACTTTTCTCCAGTCCACTCTTAAACATTTACTGCCCTTTGTTTGCTGGGTCAGACTGGCAAGCCAGTGGAGGATGACATGCATTGGTTAGAGCTTGGTAACTGGACAATGCATGGACCATTTTCATCATCTTTCCACTGACCAAAGAGTTGTTGGTAGATGTAACAATATGGGAACAGAAAATGATTTAGTTAAGAGTTGGAAAAAAATAATGCAAAAGACAGAGTGGTTCTGGTTTGAGTCAATTTTTTCAGTCAACTGAAATGGGGCATATAACATTACTAAAATATGGTGCAGAGATCAGATTTACCCCATAGTCCTAAAGCCTGTGGACACTGGCAATAAACCCCCTCTTCTGGCTGGTGCCAAACAGCAGGTCAAATCCAGGCAACACAGCTGACTTTCCTACTTTAAATCCTGTATTTCTGTAATAATTATGCTTTAATGCATGTTATCACACACTGTGGAGGCTAAGAGAGAACCTCATTTTCTAATATTACTTTAACATGTACTGTGTTACTTGCCTTACATGAGGTTAATTCAATGCAAGTATGGACAGAAAATCCTATGCAGCTGAATTATGGGGCTGCAGAGATTTACCTCTTCTAAGATGAACTCTGTGAATTGACCAAAAGCTGACTTCTAACCTGGTGGTAATCTAAAGTAAAAAGTTTTCAAAGTCCTTTTTCCTCAGCTATGCAGAAAGGGTGATTGCAGAAGTGGAAAATGGATTTTGAATTTCCAAACTTGGGTGGAACTTGAAATCTCAGCTCTGCCTGCAGAAAAAACCATAACACCCAAACAAAACATCTGTTGGGGGAGCACAGGGGTAAAGCATTGAAGAACTTTTCACTCCTCTTTTCCAACTTGTTCTGCTATTGGATTTGAAAAGCTAATGTCTTTTGCAAGAGTACTAGATTATTTGTGATTGTGGGCTTTCCACCAGGTTAAGAGCCAACTTTGGATGCCTACTAGCTGGAGCTGGGACCCATTTCTGAGTCTCAAGACTGCTTGCTTTAGCAAAGCCCTGAGAGCTTCAACTTAGTTGTACAAGTCCGAAAACAATGAACAGGTGACAGCCAGGAGGAAGACAAAATCACCCAGTGAAACATCCTGCCACATGGGAAAGGTTTGATTCTGCCCTGAATGACACCAAGCAGCACTGTCAGTTTGCAGCTATTTTGGCATTCTTTTCTTTGAGCCCCATCTGCTGGAGTCCCGTGATTTCATGACACATTTCATCTTTCACTCATTTTGTTCATATTTCAAAAGCACATTTTTAGCCTTTGCAGCCAAGGACAGAAGCTGTAAGCCCCCAAAAATGAATGAAAGAAAAATGACCAAATCTGAGGAATTTCAGGATAGTCCCATGATTTCACAGTTTCTGAATGCTTGTGGCTGGGAATATCTGGTGCTGCCACTGGTAAAAATAACCTCATGGGCCTGGTTCTCATTTACATGAAGGTCCCTTCACACCATTCTGGCAATGCTGGAAGCTAGTGTGATATAAAAAGAGGTGTTGGTGTAAATGACAACTAAGCCCACTTGACCCCAGTGAGCCTACTCCTAATTTACTCCAGCTCTGGGGAGGTCTGAGTCAGACATCAGCTTAGTAAAACTTGACGGAGAGACAGACAAATGTACGCCACAACCTGCTGCTGCTCCAGAGGCCTCCAAGCCAATTATTTTGGTGATCTCACTCCTCCCATCCCTCTTTTCTCTCCCCCTTTTCCCATCACGTGCTCGCTTCCAGCACATGCACGTCCTTCTGCAACAAAAAGCAGTGCCGCAGAGGAATGTGGAGAGTTTGAAAGCCCCCTGAGAGCAGGTAGATCCATCTGAGTGAGAGTGCCTGCCTCCTCCAAATCAGGAGGGGAAGGCAGGAGATCGGTTTACATAAGTACTTTGCCATATGAAGAAATAATTTAGTGGTATTAATAGAGGTTAAAGTTTCCCAGGAATCCAAAACAGGCCCCACAGACACAGGTGGGTTCTTTCACTCACAGGGATAGGGAGGGTAACCTGACTCCCTCCAGCGAAGGGGAGATTGGAGGGCATTAAGGGGCAGAGGCTCTGCCATGGTCTGCAGAGGGTATGGTGGGTCACGCTGACTGCCGGCTGATTTACTATGAGGTTTGATGGTCTGTGACACAGGGGCTTTGCTGAGGGATGTGGTAACCATGCCGCTAACCCCTTCACCTGGCTGCCTGGGGAGGACAGGATTGGCAAAGGCAGGGGGCGCTGGAGATAGGAGCCGAGTTTCAGATCAAACCTGTGATCAGGAAGGGATCTGTGTGTATGACACTAGCAACACACACATGCACACAAGCATTGGGCCAAGCAGTGCCCAGCACATCTGCCATGGCTTGAGCACATGTGGGGCAGAAAGACCATGTGGCCCTGCAGACACGTGCAAACAGGCATGTGCTGCTTCTTGGATGGAACATGCACCAAACATGCTCAGCAACGTGTATGGAGCATGCTGCCCCATTATCTGCACTGGAAATATCTGCCTTTTCAGAGCTCAGATACCACAGACCAACCTGAAATCACCTCCCACTTCAGCAGAAAGCCCCAGCTGATGTCCAGCCATGATTCATCTCCAGTGCCTCCTGGAGAGCAGGAACTTCATCCTGACTAAATGGATAAAATGGCATGGAGCACAGAGGGAGCTACGAGTGAGGATCTAGCAAGCCCAAATCCCCCTTTGTTTAGATGAGAATCCTAGATAATGTTGCTGATTCTCAAACATGGAACTTTTTACAGCCCAGGGAGTTTTACGCCACCCCAAAAAGAATAATTTCTCAAAACTCTAGTGATTGTGGTGCTTTCACCCTATAAAACACATGGGACCAAGCTCCAGTCCACCCTACATGGGGCTGTGCTGCCTTGCACTGATTTGGGATTTGGCCCACAGCCTCCAGATCACAGACCTTCCCAGAACACGTGGCTGCTGTTCTGCTCCGGAAGGGACTAACAAAGAAATAAGAATATTTGTTAATATTTTTTTTCCACTGAAAAGCAGTTAAACCTCCTAAGACACTTTTTCCAGACATCTAAATCCTTTAAAAATATTCTCTAGACTCCATAAAACTTACATTTTCCCTGGGTTCTCCCGTGAGTTATTAAAAAACTGAAGTCCCTACCTTAAAAGCTTAGAGTTTGGTCATGATCAGAAAACCAACTATGTAGAATGGCACCTTCTTGTGTATTCAGAGACACATCTGCTAACTTAGTGGGGAATATCAGAGTGAACTGCAGGACCAGCACAGCCAAAGGAGAACAGCCAAGTCACCAAAAAGAGATAAGTGATTTTTTGAGTATCCAGGCTAAAACAGATTGAGGGACGTGTGTTTGAGATGACAGAGGCTCAGCACTCTCTGAAAATGCAGGGTCCTTTGACTGATACCCCAGACTGGCACAACAACATTTGTAGCTGTTGGAAAACAGCTATCCCATTCTCACTGTTTATTCTTTTTCTCAACAAACACCTGGCAAGTCAGAATTTTAACAGCAGCATCTTTGGTTTCTTCCAAAGAGGCTCTTAAAAATCAAGATTTTTTCAAGGACCTCTTGATACATAGGCCAGAAGAAAATCTATGTATTCAGTCATCCATCTATCCATGCATCGCCACAGCATCAGAGTGCTGCTGTTACTGGTACGGCACAATGTAGAGCCTCTCCCAACACAGGTACCTGTATGGAGGCTGTACGGTTCTGTATGGACAGCAAGTCACTCACACCAAGCTGTGGTGGGTGGGTACAAAGCCTCACCTGTGCATCAGGACAAGCAAATTATGTGGCTTGAAAGATATCTAGCATGGAGGGGCTTCAGAGAATCAGAAGAAGGTGTTTTTTTTCTGTAGCTAGACCAGAACTGTGCTCCAACACTGCTGGAATCAAAGGGATCGTAATACCCTCCCTGGTTCATTTAAACATCAGTTTGTCTGGGGTATGAACTCTGCCGACAGCAGCTCCTGCAAAGTGCTTAGCTTTTTCTACCCCCCCCTCCTCCCTTTCCCCCCCCCTTTAAAAAAGCCTCTTTTCCTCCCTGCTCTTACCTCGCTCCCTGTCTACCTCCCCATAGCCTCCCAGAAGCACTGGCGTGTTTTTAACCCAGGCATGAAACAATCCCACAGCCACAGATTGTGATGTTTCAGATAACATACGGAGAATGTAAATCCTGTCAGCAAGTGCAACAGCCATAAAAGGCTAAAATGGATTCCTGCGGATTAGAAATAAAACACAGAAAGGGCCCTGTTCTCTCACTTTCCTCATCTCACAACCTCCTCCGCCTCCCCTAGCCCTCCCTCTCCTCACTCCCCCTAAAAAATTGCCTGGAAATGCAAGGGGTGGGTTTTTTTTTCATCAACTTAAAAGAAAAATAAAATACATTCCAGGAAAAGGACTGCTGCTAAGAAAACTAAAACCAGAAAATGCTTAAAGATGTTTTAATGACTTAAACACAGGGCCGGGATTGTGTCTAAAAGTTTCCACATTTTCAACAACAAAAAAAAGCAAATTCAATATTAAATGTCCCCCACTACCACTGCTGCTGTATTTCTTTCTTGAACTATCTGATTTAAGCAGTGTATTATTAACACGGCCAGCACGAACAGACATGAGCCTACATTTAAGCAAAGTTTACTCTTCTGTTCCAAACCAGAAAGGCACAACTGAAAACACTCCTAAAAATAATGAAGGCCACGTGAGTGTGGGTCTGAGAGGCTGTTAACAAGCAGCTGACAAGTTTCTGCTCTAGGAATTAGACCCTCATTTAGAGGGAGATTAGCAGAAATCTTCCTTCTAATTACAGAACAAACCCAACGATCTCTCCACTCCGAATTCGCTGTGTTCGGCTGGAGGCATGTGTGGGCTCAGCAGACAAAGAGCCTCCCTCCAGCCAGAGGTGTGGTTCAAGTGCTGCTTCAAAGCCTTGGGATGAGGGGAGCAGGGTCAGTTCTCAGCTCCCTTCTGAAGCCAACCCATGTAATTTGTCACGACCGGTAGCTTGTGTTGTGGAGGGGTCTGACTGCTGATCTGGCATGAAGGGCTGAATCAAATCCTTTCACGGAGCAGACAGTGCAGTTCTTCTAGGTCACAGCAGAGGTTAGGGCAGGGCGCTACAGCTGCCTGCAGTGTATTTGGCCTTCGGATATGTTCAAAGTGAGAAGTGGGGAAAGCCCCATGCTAAAATGTTGGCTTGCATGCAGGAACAGGAGAGACAAACCTCCTGTTCAAACCAGCAGCTGAAAAGTTAACACACAGATATGCCATCTGAAACACACAGTGTCAAGAGCATTTTGTTTAAGTGACCAAAATCTAGAGTATTCTGGGCAGAATGTGAAAACCCCAAATTTAAGTTGCTGCTTTGAGACCATATAAAGGGTAGACAAATCATAAGACAGGCCGAGCTTTGTTTATTGAATGTCACCTGTCTTATTGACACATATGTAGACACACATACAGACACAAGATGTACCCACAGGTACAGCTGCTCCCCAAAACAACCCTGTCTCTGTCAGCAGTGGGGTAGGGAAGCTATCAGTATTGCAGAGCAAAACATTGCCTGGATGGGACCTCTAGACAGTCCCTGTGTCCTCTCTAGAGTCAAGCTTCCCACCCCTGCTCTCACATCCTACCTCTATCCCCTCCCAACTTTGCTATATCAGTAACAGCCTGCATCTACAGGGTGATAGCCTGCTGACAAGCCAGAACTGCCCAGAAGTCTTGGAGAGATGAACAAATTCTGGACTAGGGGCCCGGACATTTTGACTGAGGCTGAAGAACCATCCAAAGGTGCACATGTCCCTCAGGAATTCCTAGGGGGGAAAGGCAGGGAATCAAGGGAGCTTCCCACTTTTCATCACAGTTCTCCAACCATTTCCATGGGGTCTGACCCTCTGTTTCCTTCCAGCATATCTAAATCTTTTGGGGACAAGCAAACAGACTGAAATAAAAACCTCCTGCCTGCATGCAAAAGACCTAGCCAGATCATCTGAATGGAGCCTTCAATGGGGCCACATCAATTTGCACCCACTGAAAACCTCCCTTTCTATTTGCAGCCTGGCCATGAAACCAGCTGCAACAGGAGCTGTTATGGAGAGAAAACAAAATGGGCTTAATTTCTTTTTCCTGAAGTCAGACTTGATGGTCCCAAGGCTCTACTCACAGCTTTGAGAGGTGGAAAGCCCTCTCCTGCAGGGACCTCTGGGAAAATAAACCCATGTGGGACCAGGGGATCTATCAAGACTCAGCTGAAAGTGAGTACCCCTGCCCTCCACCTCATCTCCCCACTGCATGAAGGAGCTGCTGAGACTCAAGCCCAAAAAAACTCCTTAGCAGCCACTCTGACAACCTCTCTCCATCTTCATCCAAAAGCTCATTTCTCTTTTCAAGTCAGCATTGGGGAGGGGTAGTGTTGTTTTTTTTTTTAATCAAGAACGTGCAAGCATGTTTCAAACCCAGATTTCCATCCAAAAGAGTAGGAGGCCATAGTCAGACTTCCCAGACCACAAAGACACACAGCTAAATCTCTTTCCAGCCAGAGTTTCCATTGTATTCTTCCCCAGATGAACTTTTAAAATTTGTGTGTGTGTGTGTGTTAATATGTGTCAGTGTGTGCGCAAATGTACATGTTTTTACTTCTCTTTAAAAAAAAAAGAAAGAATAGAAAAAAGGCAAACGAGCAAGTGAGGCTTTTAGGAGGTTAATAAACTGACCTGTTGCCAAGTTGGATATGTGCATGGAAGGGGGGAGTTGAGGGTTTTAATCCCAGTTTTTGATAAATAGAAGACATTCTAGTCATAATAAAATGTGTTTTACGCTTGAGGGAGGGAATAAGGGGGAGAAAAAAGGAAAGTTTTGGCCAGGCACTGCAAGCTCCTGAGCCCAAACAATGAGGTTAAGAAACATAACTGTAACGCATTAGTAAATTGACAATGAAATTGCAGTTACTTCACTGGCTCTTTATTAAATAAACACAGCCTGAAATGGACCTGTCTGCCCCGGAGGTATTTGTATAGGGTTCATATTACTAACTCAACACTGCTGCTAACGCACTCTCAGGCCCTGCACACCCTGGAGTGCAAACACATTCCAGAGCAGACCCTGCAAGGTGGGGCCGACCTTGCTTTTCCCCTTGTCACTTTTTCCCTTTCGTGTAGACCCCAGATTTTATAGCCACTGGCTGCTACCATGACATTTTATCCCCAATCACAGCTCCTTTCAGGACCAATTGAGAGAACGTCATGCGTGAATACATGTGCTAAGAGCACGCTCGTGGACTAGCACTCTGCCACACACTCTGCTCCTCTTCCTGCCCCACTCTGACCCCTTGGAAAAGGTCCTCCTCTCCCAGGGCTTCTTCACAGCCTGCCCCTAGCTCATGGTGGCTGCTTGCCCCCAGCTTCCTCAGCTCTTCTGCTCGTGATCAGCAGTCAGCCCTTCCCACCTATTCACAACCCCAACAACAAAAAAATCACACACCCTGTGACAGCATGCACAGTTCAAATCAACAGCCATTTACCCCTTGCAGCTACAACCCCAAGCAGCAAACATCACCACTTTCCGCTCACTGGCTGTTATATCCCTCCACCACTTTCCGCTCACTGGCTGTTATATCCCTCCACACAAGGGACTTTCGACAACATGTCTCCATCCTTGTCCTTGTATATATATCAATCTAATCAACAGTCCTGACACTTGTGCCATAGCCTTACCTACAACTATCCAACACTGCAGCTACAAGTGGCAACTGTAATCAACAAGAAACATGCATTTGGAAATACAGCTCCAACTCACATGGAAGGTGAAAAGCCACCTTACAAAACCTTCACCTGTAGTTCTACCTAACCGTTGATACATACTACTAGCCCAGCCAAATCCCAGTCCCACTCACACAGGCAAGCTCAGATAATCCATCCCCGCACACATGCACATGTTGGAGACAATAGGAACTTCAGCATGTTCAGCACCTTGCAAGGCCTTGAACAGCTGCCAATGTCCTTTGGAGATGCGCCAAACCAGTTCATAAGATGTGAATGATAGAGATTCTCAGCAGCCCATGGGGTCTGTAGCAGGCTGTGCTACTGTTAGCTTGCATGGTCATGACACGCTTTTCCCCTTGTTCTAAGACATACCTCCTGTGGAGTCAGGTTTTCTCAGTGAGGAATTCTATTCCTGTCTGCAAGTAGAGTGAAAGCACTCTGCTCTTCTTTTATATGTGACCAAAACAAAAAGAAGCAGTGGGTTAAGCATTTTCTTGCTCCCACTGTCATCAAGAGCTTTCTGGGAAAACATCAGACTGTCACAAAAGTAAGATAGAGAGATAGGACCTAACGAATCATGTAGAACACAGAATTTACCTGTCACTAATTCCATCCAACTAGTCTTCACCTGGATTTGAAATTTCCTCAGATACTCAAGGCTCACATTTTCAAACCTTCATGCAGAAGAGAAGTCTGATGTGATGAAGTAGTGCACCAAAATTCAATTTTTCTGGAGCAATTTCTTCAACAACTTCTACACAAACCTGAGCCTTGGAACAAGAGCAAGGCCATCCAGCACAAGCTGAGCAGCCTTCATGCATGTTCCTGCAGAGTGCAGCCAAAGTTAAGTGGATGAAGAGGAAGCAGAAAGCAGAGATGCAGCTACTGATGGGAATTCTAGTAATATGGAAGAAGACATGGACATTTTGTGAATGTGTCTCACTGACACGGAAGACAGCATATGACAAGGTGACTGTAAAAGCACAGTACAGTAACACGATGTGGCTTTACTAAATCTAAGTGGCAAAGACAAGGGTAGGGATACTCTGCAGCACACTTAGAGATGGGTGTAGGGACCAATGGATAGTGGTGATTTGGGCTCCTCCTCTTTGTCCCTTCTCCTCAGGTGCCAAACTGCATTAAAATCCACCAGGATCAAGCTCGCACTGGGTATTTTCTTAGTCATCCTGTTTTTCCATATAAGCAAATGGTGTTGTTGGCACATCTAGCCTTTGGAAGAGCTTACCAAGGGGGGAAAGAGGCAGAAAATCCTCAAATTGTTTGGAATCCTTAAAGCAAGCCTGGATGTCTCTGCCTGAGACACAATGCCTTAGCTCCACCAGGGACTGTTTGGAGCATGCAGGAGCAGCGGGTGGAAATCCCTGGCCAGCTGTATGCAGGAGGTTAGCCCAGCCACTCCAAGGGAATCCGTCTGGCCTTGCAGCTGAATGTGAAATCAGAGAGATGTCTCCTGCCTTGCCAAAAGCAGTTTTAATTTTTTAAGGGAGTGAAAGGGAGAGCTTTCCACTGAGTTCTTTCATTCATATAGACTGGTGGATTTTTAGCCTCTCCCCCCACCCCCCAACTTATTGAAGTCTCCAAGTTTCCCTCTGGAAATTCCATCATGGGATGGTTTTCTCTTTGAGTTACCTTTTGCAAACTCCTCAGGTGCAACCCAAAGGCCTCCAGGGGCCAGGATTGAAAAGTTCTGCAAATTTAAGTGGATGCAAATAGGAAGATGCCCTGTTCATACATTCGAGCTGCCTTTGACAGGAGTCTTTTGGACAGGAGTCAACCTTGGCTGTGGATGGGAGGGAACGTCTCTCAGAGAACATGGCTCTGCCCTATGGTGCTACTTGTTCATAGAGATATTGTTGAAATAAAAAATAAGAGTAAAGCAGTACCATATGTATCCAAATATTATTTAAAGCACACAAATATTGCACAAGGGTCCTGAAAGCCTCACATTCCTACTCCTATTAACACAGCAATTGCCAGAGTTGGAGAGCTGGAGCCAGTGAGCCCAATATCCTTCTCCAGACACATGATGTTTGGACCAGCTATAGCAAGTAGCAGTGACATGGCAGCATCAGCCTCAGATTTCTTGTTAGGTTACCTTAACTGAAGCAACATCCATCATTAGTGGCCAACTTGTGAGCCTCCAGCAATAAAACAAAGAGTTGAAACAGCTTGGGCCAATATCTGATCTTCTCTTTCCACAAATAGAAACATGGAGCACCCAGGTTTATTGCTTACCTTGTGCAGCTCACATTCCTCACAATAGGTATAGCAGATCCACAGGCCATGCTCTTTAAAGGGGTCCCAACCTTCTCCTAACTGAGGTACAGTAAAAAGTTTCACTTTAAGAAACTCAAATCCTTTGTGGACTTACCCTTCTTGGGGTAAATCACAAGAGAGAGAGAGAGAGATTGTAAGACACACTTTACATTGAGTTTCACTTCTTGAAGTTTTCCCTGTCCATCCAGGTGGTTTTACACATCCTCTGTTCCTCACAGTGGTTTGTCACTGCTTTCAGAAAGCCCCCACCTTCCCCTTATCCATTTTCAAGCCATTCACTTGACATCTGGTAAAGAGCGATATAAGCCACTCTGCAATGAAATCTTACCCTGCCTCTTTTTCCAGCCTGTCTGACAAAGAACAAGTCAGCTGTGGGCCTCACCAACAATTTTAAACAAAACCCCACAATCCAGCAGGTCAGGCCATTTTAGCATATGTACCTTTTATTTGTAGCGGACTGTTAATAATTAAGTGATGCCTTTCATACAGACATTTACAATAATTTAACCTTGCCCTTGCTGTGTAATTTATTCTTTGCAGAAGCCAATAAAAATAAAGGCCCCATATTTTGTGTGTGTCTCTCTCATTCTCTGTACATATATATAAATATATATATACACATATATCCAGAATAGTGTAATAGGTTTCACATATTGTTCCATAGGTATCATTAGGATAACAGAGCCAAGTGTCTCAGTTCATATGACTCTCTTTATAGGTGCCTTATAATCCACATAAAATTGAGTTTATGTTTTCTCTCCATTCACTGATTCTAAAACAAGATGAGGAAGGGTTCTCTCTCTCTCTCTCTTTCCCCCTTCTTAGTTCCAGTCCTCACTCCACCAAATTCAAGATTTGCCATTGGTGGTAAAGACCAATCTTTAAAGAACCCAGCAATTACCAAACTGGACATCACTTACAATCCCCCTCTTGTAATGTCTTACCTCTGACCATGACAAGTATTAAAGGCTCCAGGAAAAAGGTTTGAGCAATGCCCATAGTAGACAACTATCAAATTGCCTGCCCAGGGAGAAAAGCCCTTTCCTACGTTTGTAAGTCATTACTCCTGTTTCTAAAGCCACAGAACAGACAAGCCAGCAGGTAAGTGGAATAGGAGCAAGGGAAGGGACTAAAACCAGAGATTTATTTCCTCTCCAAAAAAAAGAGAGGAAAAAAGCACAGGACAGGGGGAAAAAAGAGCCAAAGCTAGTACTATTGGCTTCACTTCCACAAAAAGTCCTAAAGAGGCTAAACAGAGAAACAAAAGAAAAATATTTTCCCCTAAAGAAACATTGGTAAAAACACATTTATTAAAGCACAAAACATTCCATAACACTTAAGAGACCTGATGCTCTGGAAAGTGCAGGAGTAACCGCTGCGTGTAAGCCAGCGAGACTGAGGAGACACGGCCGCATGCCCATGCAGACTTGCTGCTCCAGCAAGGAAGAGCTGGAGAGCCTGGTTTGCCAGTCTACCTGCTCCACATACAACCAGGGTGACCAGCACAGCCCAGCTTGTCCTGATCCAGGCAGCTATGGAAAGGGGCCTAGAACCTCAGCTGCACTATTCTTGTGCTCCCAAAATAAAAACAGCTTTACTGTCCTTCCTGAGGTCTAACCTACTCTTAAAAAGCTCCTGCATTAGATATTCCACCTTCTTAAAGGCAACCATGCCACGTGATTAAGACATTCAGGCTATGTTGGAGAGGCCAAGACACATACAAGCACTATGGATCTCCTAGCACATGTGGCCTAGAACTGATGGGTCCCGTGGGGGACATGCTTCCCCCATGCCGCATATCCATGGTAATGCTGCAAAAAGTTTCCATTCAATCCCAGCCACAGCTTTTTTCCAGGGTCCTTTAGAGCAGCAGCTCCTAAGGGACCTGAAAGCATGTTCATATTGTTATTGTTGTTATTATTCACCATTGTGGCAGAGGGAGAAAGGAGCAGGGACAACACGGCTACTGGTCCCTGGTGCATGGTCGGCTTGCGGTACACGGCTGTTTGGTCCATATGAGGTGATGGAAAACTTTCCCTAGCATCAGGTGTTGCTGCTGAGTGTGAGCTGCTCCAGTTACACTCTCGGCAAGCGTTATAAACACACAGGCACAATCTAAATATTTATGGCACATGAAATCTCCCGTCTGCTGTTCCTCAGCAGAGAGAGAAGAGAGGAGGGAGAGTGGGAGGGTGAATTAAGAGGTGATTATTGTGCAGGGCCTGTAAAATCAAAATATGGAATCAAGATGTATTCAGTCCCCAGGAATGGTCACCACAGAGAGGAGCCAGGTGTCAGCTCCCTGACATTGATCTAAAGAGGTTTGCCACAGACTGGCGTCAGCTGGCCCAAGCAAGCCATGGCCAGGGGAAAGCACTCAGCTCCCACCAGCTGAAACACTGCTATTTTACACCAGATGGAAAACATGGCCCTGGTTTCATAGTCTCCCTTTTCCTCTCAAGCACCTCCTGAGAGACTGATTGCTTCAGCTCATAAAACCTTTCTGGGGCTGTGAAGAAGGAGTAGAGCAGGCTGGGAAATTATTTCCTTGCCCTTGACAAAAATCATGACAGAATTTGTTCTCTTATTCTTTCTATTTTTGCTCAAATCTCTGGGGGCTTTGTTAAAGGCTGAAAAAGGGGAGGGGGAGGAAGAGAGAGACCCAGACTGGGGAAGTTCAATGTGTTTCTGGAACAATTGCCCATTGATCCAACCTGTAAAGCACTGAGTATCTGAGGGTGATAGGACCATCTTGGAAGGAAGGAGAACTGGAACTGCTTTAGGAGAAATGCTCCACTTGGCAAAGCTGGGGAAGTTACTATTGACTGGAAAGGCCCCACCAACAGAAATACCATCTGCACTGGTCTCTGGTGCTAGCAAATGCTATTTCAGCCCATTTTACCACCTCAGCAGGAACGAAGGACAAGGTGTTTACAGGTGCACATATAAATTTGGTTGGGTAGCTGGACAGCCCACCAACAATCTCCTCCAGGCCATCACAAAGACCTGACAATGAGAACAGATTGCAAATACATTTTCAGGACTGTAACACACTACAATTCCCAAGGATGTGTCTGCCCACAGACAAAAGACATGGAGGGCAAGAACATCATCCCTTCTGGTAGTGTAAATTCAACCAGGAACACTGACCCATGACTGGCTTGAGCAGACAACCCCTGTGGAAGACTGCCTGGAGAGCAGGCACATGAGCTCTCAAGGTGCTTGCCCAGACTTCTACTTTGGATTTTGCACTATTATTAGTAGAAAAAAAACAATACAGAGGGCAGCTCCCCTATTGCAGAGTGCTGCTTCTTTACACTGCTGTTAAGACATGGGCAGCATTAGATACTGTGTTGGTGGCTCTAACTGAAGGCTTGGTGATGTCCAGCTGGAAATAAAGCAAATCCTTCCTCCATGTGTTGGAGCTGCTGCTTGCTGTGTTCCAATAGACCCATTGATTTCTATCAGGAAGGGTGACACCACAAACAGTAATAGTTTTCTAGCTTCTGATGACTTTGGTTTCTGGCTGAAGTTTCTGGCTGCCAGAAATCTAAGAGAACCAGCACATGGGAATTTGTATACTGCTCTGTTTTCAAGGGAGCATGTTCAGTTAAGGTGGGGCCCCCAAAGTTATTTTTAGCTCAGCACAAATAACGGAGCAGAAGGCTTTCACGTTTTTCCTGAATGAGTCCCAGGACCAAATTAAAAAATCTAGGCAATTTAAGCTTTGATCGGGAATTTATATAACCTTTCACCTTGATTTGTGCTGGCTGTGGTGAGTTTGAGCACAGGCTGGTGATAGCAATGGGGAGGATCAGCAGGAAGAAATGCATGGGGTACAGTTGAGATGAGCTATACCAACTGAGACCTCATTTTTCTGTCCAAAATATGGTCTCAGTTTCTTCAGATCTGCCCTGCAAAGTTGCTGAACAGCAACTCTTGACTTCAAGGAAGTACTCCACTGCCTCAAGCTGTTGCCAAATTAGAATAAACAAGCCAATTTCCACGTCCCCCGGAACTGCAAGCACGTCGATAATCACTCAGGAGAAAGTTTAAGTGGAGCCGAGCCTTAGTAATAACAAAGCCAGGGCACGTTCTAGTTGGCACACCCAGATGGATGTTTACACTCACACCCACAGAGGCGCCAACCCCAATCTCCTTCCACTGCAATGGCAGGCCTGACTTTGCAGGGCTTCCAGAGGCATAACACCTCCTGCCCTGCAGAGGAATTTTACTCCCAGAAGGCTGAGAACGCTTTCCATAGGAATCTGCAGTTGAGAAAGGCGCTATTTTCCATGTTTCAAATACACAAAATGAGACATCATCTACTGCTTACATTCCATAAGCCACATACCATCTCTGTCAAAAGCTGGAACAAAGGTACTGATTTCAGTGGACTTTTTATGGACTCAGCAGGGTTGCTTGTCAGTGAGACAAGGGGACAAGGGGTAACTTTTGAATTCCTCTTATTATACATTGCCAGGGTCTCTCATTTAACCCCCTCCTATGCCTCTCTACAATCAACCCAGGGAAACAAAGTACCTTCCATCTAGGGACAGCTCAGCTGACTGCACAGCCAAAGGTAAAGCTACTGTGGACACTAAGAAGCCTCCATGCTACCCTGTATCTGAGCTGAAATGTCAAAAAAAGCCAAAAATCTCCAGCTCAAACTAATAGACACATCTGCCAACAACTTCTTTAATTTTTTGGAACTGCTCTATAGATTATTTCATTGCCAAGAAAAAGAAGAGATATTTATGATGGTGACTGAAAAGCCTTGAAATTCCAAGTCAGTCAGTGGTATAAACTGGAGCTGCTCCAGTAAGGCAGGGGGACACTGCAAATTTACACAGGTTGAATTGCTCTCTAGTTTTACCCGCCCAACTCTCTAGCACACATGGACAATTAAAGGTAGCTTATTGAGGTACTATATGAATATCTGCCACTCTTTCCTCTTGAGTCATCCAGTTGGAAAAGAAATAGAAGGGCTCAAATGCCAAAGTAAAACCAGACATTTGCTCCTACCTTTAACTTAGAGGTAGCTGGTGTTGCAGCTTTAGCATGAAAATGGGAATTGAAAGCTGGATGGACAGAGAACACCTGCTGATACAGTGTCAGGTAGTTTCCTCAAAGGCACTGGGTCTGTCCTGTAAACCAGGGAAAAAGAACATCTTTATTTTGTGATAGAGTTGTGAGTATTAAAAACAGGTAAGACAGGGAGGTGTTTCAATACCAAAGCAACAGGAGCATGGAGGAGTTCTAGAGATACAGAAAACATGTGCTTAGCATTCAGCACGTGCTTAGGTTTATATGAAGTGCAGCTCAATGAAATTCTTAACTTTCCTGTCCTGAGGTTCTCTATGAACAGTGTTGTCCCAGGTGGGTCTTGTTCAGAATTGGGGCCTTATTTAACATCAGGGAGGTTCCTTTGATCTCCTGGCTTCCATTATGACCGAGACATCTTTTTGAGAAAGTTAAGAAAATGTGTATTAAATAATGGCCTTTATTCTTAGTCTTTGGGATTAAAAAAAACAAAGCATGTAGTCAACAGAAAATACACGTAGATTATGACAGCATGCAACTGAGAACCTTCCTGAAGGTGTGCACCAAACAACACCAGGCTGTGGTATTAGCAAACACATACACGAGTAACTTTACTCATGGCAATAGATGACATTGTCTTCAACTACTCACACTGGTAAAGTGACTCCCATGATTGAGAGTGCTGCAGGATTGGGCCCTGTGTACAATACACAGCATTTTTAAAAATTTAAATGTACCTAATCCTTTAAAAAAACATAAACCAGTTGTGACTTCCTGGTATCCTGTGAGTTTAATGGGGAGTTTTGTCTGCACAAGGAACAAATCCTTTGTTAGATCAGAACATGCTGAATTTAATCTCAGAATGAATTTTTATGGCCAAGACATAACCCACCCTTGAAAAAAAAGAGAGTTTATAATGGAAAGGCTGACACAATCTGAATTATAGAGCTATAAATGACAGCACTTTAATCATTTGATTAAAATGACCAATCACTTCCAACAAAGAGGTGCTTGAGCCAAAGCTCTTGTAGCAGGTGGAAGAATCATCCTCCACTGACTTCAGAGGTCTTTGGATCAGGCCCAGATTGTTAGTGGATTTCAACTGGTTTATATTCATTTTAATTCTTATTCAGGTAGATATTTAAACACATGCTAAATATTTATTGTTTGTGCAACCTGGAACTAATCTCAAGTTTCAAATTAGGACTAGGTGTAACTATTTTGCCAATAGGTACTCAGATGATCTAGTTTAAAGAGGCTCTTACTTGAATTTTGTATCATATTTTACTAAGCTTTTTGGTGTTACCCTGATTGCTTTAATGCCGTTGTCACCCTTTGTTAAAGCACATATTGACACTGTAGTGCAGTAATTTTAATTGTGTGGATTTAAAAAAAAAACAACAAACAACAAAAACCCAAACCACCTCTCCAGTTATTTGGGGTTTCATTTTCTTTTTTTTTTTTTCCATGTTTGGGGAAGAAGAAAAGACACACCAAAAAATGAGAGTTAAAATGGAAGGTTGAAAATGATTGGGTTTCAGGAAAAAAAAATCTTTGGCAATGAAATCAGGAGAAGAAGCAGGGTTTTTCAATAGTGAAACTCACCACCTAAGCCAGGGGAAAAAACTGAACTGAGCTCTAAAACTTTACCTTCCTTTAATTATACAGGTGACATTTCAGAAATTTAGTCTGATTTTCTTGCATCTGCATATTGAAAACACCCTTTTAAAAATACTTTAAAAAATAGCTGCTACAGAACATTTATTTAGTGAAAAGTAAATCTTATAAAAATTCAATTGCAAAGTAGTTAAGGTATTTGAATTTTTTTTAAAGAAGAATCCCAAGAAAGAAAGTATTTGATGGCTAATAATCTCATTTCAATATAATAGGACCTTTCTTTTGCAAAGAGCAAGACAGGTTAAAAGATATAATTATGACTTTGCAAACTCTCCCAAGTGCTACGAGATCATCTGACAGTTCTGATCCCGGGCTCAGCTCTCAAAGGGGAAAAGTCTTTGTCTAGTTAGAGAGTTAAAGAGACAGGATCCCTATTCCACCCTCTGCCTACATTGCAATTTAACTGTCAAAAAAATCCAAGCTGCAAAATTGTCTTATTCCAACACAGCGCAAGAAAAGAGAGAGAGGTTTGAAACTGACCTGTCAAAAGCACCCTGTTTAAAAATGTATAATATATTTTAAATATTTTTTTCCAGAGGTACTTAAAGGTTAAAGATGTGCCAAAGAAGTAGGATGGATTTTTTTCCCCTTCACTAAAGCTTTTTAAAACAATTAAAAAAAAATCATTTCAAAATTAGGGATCATCAGTGTAAAAAATCCCCTGAAGATCAAAAGGAACACATTAGAATCACATTAATTCTGATTAAAAAAAAGAGAATAAATCCCCTTTTTCAATGGAAAGAGAAACTTCGAGGACATTTAAATAGTGTTTTCATTGTCAGAATTTACAAGAAGGTGGAGCAGAGTGTCTGGAAGAGACGAAGACCAAGGCAAGCACTGAGCCACGACGAAAGATACAGAGGCTGCTGTTGACAGTCCGTCCTGGATATTCTTGGGCTCTTTAAAGCTTTGCTTTTTTTAATCTTTCAAAATAGTGAAAGAAGGAGGGGAAAATATTTTTCCCAAGTAACCAAACAAAAGAAGCCATTTCTTAAGGGGGGTTTCCAAGGAGCCACAAACAAACAATTCCAAATCTTTTTTTTTTTACCAAATATAGATGACAAACAGACAGCTGGACATGACCAAAGGCTTTTACACAGTGCCATCCACTTGGCATTTTGCAGTACCACGAGCACGTGGCATTGCACCAAAGCAGATCCAACTTGTCGTACGACAGCAGTAGCTCCCTCGCCCTGCACTGCTTCAACAGGATCAGGCCCCAAAGTGTGTTAGCAAAGCCAGTGGGATCCTGGAGGCTGCAGAAATGCCAGACTGGGATCTGTAAGCACGAGCTGTGTGTTTATCTCTTAGTGCATGCAATGCATTCCCCTAAGCAGGGAGCAGGGGCCAAATTTCTCTATTATTCATCTTACTGCAAAGTCAGGAGTGAGCCCTTCATAAATCAGGAGTCAATTCCTTGGAGACAACAGTTTCCCCACCTGACAGAAGCCAAGTAGGAGTGCGTTCAGTTCTGTTCATCCACCTCCATCAAGACCCAGAAAACACTACAACAAATTGGAGCAACTGCTTTTGCACCAGCAGCCTCTTTGTAGCCTTTATTTGTTGCAGGGGTACTTGTCCTCCAAGGAGCCAGTTGGGTTTTCTTCCCTCCTAATCAGCAAATTGTAACCTGCTCCTTCCCATATGTGGCTTGACTAATGGTCCTGCCGTATATCTGGCAGGGGCACAGGCCAAGCTGTTTCACACACATGATTGCATGCACCCTGCGCAAAGGGAGAGCCAAGGGACAGGCAGAGCCATAGGTGAGAGATTTGTAGCTTTTGGACAAAAGAGTTGCAAAATAATGTCCCTCCCTGTCTCACTTTGGCATTTTAGATCTTTCCCATAAATGACTCCTCTTGCAGATGCTTGGGTCCCAAACCCACCAAGAAAAATAGGAATCTCCTTTTGGCTCTGCAGCTGGTCCTTCCAACCAAAGGCTGACAGGGAGGGGTACCCGCCTGTCTTACCCTCAAAGTCACAAGCTAAAGTCTTTCTAGGACTGAGAGCCAATGGACACTACCTCAGGGAGCTCCCCAAGTCATAGAAGGAGATCAAAATAGCCCTAACTTAATAGCACTCGCAGACAGACAGACTTGTGTTGCCTGCACAAGGGCGATTCTATGGCATCGGCCCAGCTGATGCCACAGAACTAACTGATTTGAAACATACACTTATTTATTTAGATTTATACAAACACCAGGGCCATAGGCTCCAGGCATCCTTGGCATACCCAATAAATACAACCTAAATGGTATCAGTACAATCCAAGATAACACAGCATCAGCAAGACAAGTGGCTTAAAAATCAACCTACCCCCCACTGCTCCACCTGCCAAATTTCCTTCCGTTCCAGCCCTCTTCACTCTGTCATTTCCAGGTCGGTGGGGAAATACATGAGCTTTGCAACAGCACTGAAGTCATCGTCAGACACAGGGAACTTTGGAACAGGGGTAGAGCAGCAGTTGAGTATTGGCGCTTATCTTCAATATTTTAATATATATAAAACTTTAGTAAATCAGGGTGTGACCAAACTAAAAAAAAAAAGGGGGGGACACACACCTTGTTAAAGCATCCTTGTAATTTGATTTGCAAACCTCCTGCTGCATTAGGAAGTGTGTCAACACAGTCCTGTGTTTCCATAGGACCTGCAGGGTGACCAGGCTTTAAGTATTACTCACTCCAGCCAAACTGGACTCCTGCCCTAGGAAACTCGCCAGATTTCTGCTCTTAAAGGAATGATAAGCCTTTGGGATGCTGCTCTTCTGACTGTGCAAAATCAGGGTCACGTCTGGGATAAGAGCTCCTCATTAAATAGCTCCAATCCCACTTCCCTTAAATCTGGAAGGAAGTCTTCCTCGAAGAGCAGGACCAGAACCCACCAGCAAGATGAAGGCATGCTCCTGACAGCCCAAATGGATTAAACTAGGGCAAAGGGATTTTTAGAAGGTGTTCCATTCATCTATGTTGCTCATAAGAAGACAAGAAAGTCTTCCCCATCCTTTCCATTAAGCTCTCTGGTTCCAAATTCTTGTCAGTTTGCCTCAGCCTTTCAAGGGATGAGATAGTGATGGGGTTTCCCTGGTGTAACCAAGAGCAGGATCTAGGTCTCCTTGATAAATATTGTATGCTAAAGCTGGCTTCCTCATGCTACTGGAAAACTGCCATGATTCTGCCCACGTATGAACCAAAACTCATCTGCTTTGCTCATTTTCCTCTTAACTCAACCTGTTCTCCAGTTCATCGTTTCTTGTTTGTGATGAGTTTGGAAAGATTTGTGGCTTTGTGTCAGGGACGGTCTAGCTGCTTGCTTATGACAGCACCAAGAGGGCTGCAGGTGTCAAAAGGGAATTCCTGCAGTGAAAATCATGGATGTAGTTCTAAGGAGGCACAGATAGTGAGGAGTAAGACAGTGTGAGTGTCACCTGGTGAGAAAACAGTAGAGAGTGGCAAAGAGATGTGGCACACACTGATTTTACATGTTAAATGTGTAGCAGGAACAGAAACACACACAAAAGGGGAAAGGAAGTCAGCAGGTGTAACCCTATGAAATTACACAAGACGACCCATGCTTCAGTTTAACATTTTCACCTCATCACTTTCCTTCTGCCCTGTTGCCACAGAAACCACCCTCAGCTGAGCACCCTCAATGCCTTTTTTCCAGCTGGCACCCTCTCACTGGCCAATTCAAACCAAAGGTCATGGTTAACATTAACAGCTCTAGCAGGATTTTCTCAGATAGGGGAAATTTGCAGGTTGCATGAAGCTAATGATGCTGGCTTTACACAGCAGAGTGCAACCCTACAGAACCAGAGTACCTGTCCTCAGAGCAATGTGTCACCATCAAATGAGACAATTTCAGCTGAGCTGTGAGCTAGCTGCCTTCAGGCTGGGACAGGCTCAGGCAACGTCCCCACTCTGCAGTCGGTCCCCCCTCAGCGCACAGCACACGTTTCAGTTTGATTGATTTTGTAATTGCTCGTTTAATTGAACAGTTACAGCAACACTATCAGGAAAAGGTTTCAGGGCTGGGAAGGGGGGTGGGAGAGTGTGGGGGTGGAAGGGGAATTGGAGCTGGGGAAAGAGCAAAATGGGTTTCTCCCTTTCTCTTAAGAAGAAAACAGAGAGAAGAGGAGGCAAGGAGCTGAGTTCCCTTTAGCAGGCACTGAGGAGAAGGAGAGCTGAAAACAGTAAATTACAAAATGAAAAGAAAAATGAGAAGTGGATTGAAAAGTGTGGCAGGGCCAGAGGGTCCCAGGGACTGCTTAGCCTCTAACTGACATCCTCTTCCTGCTAGCTGTGAATGCTGGCATGACGAAAATGGGCCACAGAGAAGGAGAGCTGGGAAGCTGTGAGAGCTAGAAGGTGGAGAACAAGCAGGACACAGTGGGATAAGATGCCAATGTGCCTAAATAAAAGCTGCATGAGCAACATAGAGAGACAGGGAAAGACATACCTGTGTCAGACAAGCTGCAGAGAGTATATGAAAGCAAAACAGATGTGTACAGGAAGGTCTGCATTTCAAGCACAAGTACTAGTGGTATGTGTCGCACATCCCTGCATGAGAAGTAAACCTCCAGGGAATGGGAGAATGGACTAGCAGGTATACATAGGAAAGCTGGGATATGTGAGAGTGAAGGGAGAATGCATAAATATGAGAAGAAAGTGAGAAAAATAGCAAGAGAGATATGGATGGTCACCTCTGCAAAAGGAGGCGAGAGTGAGAGAAATCAGGACACATGCTGGCTGGGTTTAACACTGAGCCTGCTATTGGGTATACTCTGTTGTCATGCTGTGATATGAAGTTGCTGCTTCTTTGCAGATCTGGTGCCACACTGATTTTCATGTCTGGGGCTGTGTGGGCACTACTTCCTTGTGTCTGTGAACTTCTTGGAGCATTTCTGTCTCTGACCTGCATACACTGCCTAGGTGGGTTTCCCAAAGGGGTGAGCAGCCTCTAGTTGTTGGCACAGTGGGCATTTGCATGACTTTTCACAGCATGTTTGTGTATACCTGCGCGAAGGGGTGGGCATGGACATGTGTGTAAATCTGCTACATGCCCACCTGTGCAGTTGGCATAGCACACCTCTGCCTCTGCTTCCAGATGTGACAACTGTCACTGTGTACCTCTCTGTAGTATGTATGTGTCTGAGCAAGGAGCACGTGGTTGTTGGGTGTGTGTCAGGAAAAGGACAGGAGAATCCAGACAGGGTCAGGGGGGAAGGTGCACACAGAGGCCATGGTGCAGCTCCACAGCAAAGGAGATCAGGTTTCAGGAGAGCCTGGAGCTAGGGCTGGAGGGGGACAGGAGGTGGGCTTTGCTGCCTGCATTCCCTGGCAGGCAGCACTAGGCAGGTTTAAAGAATATCCTTCCATTTAGGAGTTTGTTTATTATTCTTGACTAAGCAGCTCAGACAGGCAAGCCGGCAGTACCATATCCACACTGACTTCCCAGGAAGGCAGGGAAGGGAGGGACAGGAAGGCAGATTTCCAGACTAGGGGACAAAGGGATTTATGTACTGCTGGGCTAGGGAAGGGGGCAAAGCTGCTTTGCCAACTATTTAGAAAGTGTGTAAGACACTCAGCTTTGGCATGTTAGAGTGGAGCCTAGGTGAGTGCAGCTGGAGTATGGCAAACAGCATCATAGCTGAATTGTTGTTCCAAAATCCAGCAGCACCTTTGGGTTGGCTGCTCCTCTTACACTTAAGAACTTCAGACTTTTGTCTGCAATTTCTCAGAACCAGGAGCAGAGACTTGGCTATGAGTTTTCTAGGGAGGAGGGAGAAGTGATCGCTCTCCTGTTAAAATCTACTTACTCCATCAGGAGTCACAGGGCACCAGGATGTTTGTGGTAGTGGAAATTCCCTCACCTTGCAAGTGTGTTCATACCAGGGACTCGATGCACATCTCCCAGCTCTGTGTTTTGGCTTGTCTGGCCCATCTAGCAAGTTTTCAGCTACTACAGTGATGACCAAGAACACAGCAACCTAGACAGAAAGAAGAGAAAGTATTGGTGTATATTTCTCATAGGGACAGACCACATAAATCTGTGGGCTGCCTCAAAGCATAGGTGATGGAGAGGAGAAAGGTTCTGCACATCTATACATAGAGTGAAATACACAGGAGTATTTTCCTGCATACTGGTTGTGCATGCACACCAGCTCAGCTCGACACTGTCCATATGTACAAAGATACACAGATCAGCATTTTTCAGCCAGCATCTTCAACGTCTCTGGACTCTAGTGTGCAAGGGAGTACTGCAGGTAATGAGGCACCCATCTACAGCATGTGAGCACGCACCAAACCTACCCCACATGTGAATGGGAGAGTTAGCATCCTTGCAGCTCAGAGGGCAGGACTGCAAGGGAGGGACTATCTTTGCCATTCTCCAAGTGCCGATGTGTGTGCTCACACTGTCATGAAAATGAGGTCAAGGAAGGTCATTCAGTTCAACAGTATAAATCAAGGAGGAAAGTAGAGTGGAAGCCTGTGAATACTCAGGAGATCTCACCAGTGAGGGGTGGCCAGGGGAGCGGAGGAAGGGCCAATGAGACTGAGAATGCCACACGCGTGAAGCAGAAAATAACAGTGAATGAAAGCAGCGAAACGGTGGCAGCCAAAACAGAAGGCAGGAAAGCCCAGCCTCAGGTCCTTTATCCTGTGCTATAACCAATGCTTCGTGTTAACTCACAGGATTATTCTGTCAGAGCAGGCAGAAAGGCTCCACACCCTCCAGTCCCAAACCGCTGACAGGAAACCTTTCACTGGAAACTTGCTTGCATTCAGTGCAAAATGTCTCACTTCTGTTAGCAATTTGTTCCCCATCACAGGCATTCCTGGGAGAAGTTTGGTGGGGGTAGGAAACAGGCCAGGAGGACTGCATGCAGGGCGATTCCACCTGGCGACCTGGTTAATAACACAATGGAGCAGACAGCCAGCCTTTCACCACCTCTCGCTTTCCTCTATGTCCCTCATTCTGCCTTTCACCACCTCCCCCTCCATTTCTCTCCTTTCTCCTCCCTTTTGCCAGCCTCCTCGTTCCCGTTCTCCACTCTTCTTTCATCCCTTTATTTTTCTGCTGCTATGTGCTCTTAGCACATTTGGACCTAGTGCTCTCTCCCCTGTCTGCAGGCCTCCCAAACTCATCACACCTGTGCCCCACTGCACTCTCGGGTATGGCAGAGCTCAGCACTTTCTCCTTGGGCTTAGTCTGAGCCTCCAAAATGCTTTCTGCAATCATTCTTCCCACAGCACTCTCTGGACAGAAGTCTCCCTCTTCCCTTCCCCCTTCTCTTTCTCTGCCTCACATAATATTTTCCATATGAAGAAGCCTTCCTGAAGCCGCACACTGCCCTCTCGGTGAGTCTTAGGCGGGTTAGAGGAGACCCTGGGAGCCTTTAATCCTCTCTCTCTCACTTGCTTTCATCCTCAGCCACAGCTGGACGCCCCATTGATGTGGAACAGACCAAACACCAGGCCTCTCACTAAGCTGCTGCTGTGGGGCCTCTTCTCCTTTAGAGCCGAGCCGAGCCCATGGCCCATGTCCTGCTTACAGAATGCGTGTCCTCTGTGCCCAGCAGCCCCTGCACACGCGCACACACACACACAGCCAGTGCCTCCGGCGGCAGGTCTGCCCGCCTCCCCCCCAGCCATGCTCCTGCTCTCACTGCTCACTAAAGCTACCACTTCCCTGAGCCATCTTCTACCACCTTACTCTAAAACAAGCCCCCACCTTCTTCCTTATTCCAGCATCCCCCTTTCTCAGGATTATTTAGCATCGATTCTCCACTGCCTCGCATCCCTGCAAAGCATCAGGCCTGGCTGAGGGTGAAGGACTGGTTTGCATTGCTCCACTGAAGAAGCCCCCGGGAAGGGCTCGGCAGGCTCCATCATCTGACAGATAAGGTCTCAAGACTGTAGCCTGCCTACAGTTTTGGGAAGAAGGGTCTTTGGCTCTCTGTTCAAAATCTCTCTTAAGGCACACTGCAGGGTGAGGCAACGATAAAACAGCTTCTCTAAAAACTTTGCAGCATGCACGAGATGGGCTCACATGGGCACCTGCCTCCCAGAGCCAGGGGAAACACAGGAGTGACAGACAAACTGCCATGCCTGCAGCGTGACACCCTGGGCTTTGGTCACTGCACAGTCTGCTAGCTGAGTGGAGCATTTCGTTTTCATTGCTAAAACACGGGGAATATGGCAAAGGCACCGTGAAGGCCAGCATTTCACTTTGGTGCCCAGCTCCAGGCAGCTAACCGGCTGCTTGCGGGCAGAGACGGGACTTGGCTACCGAAGCCCCCCCGCTGCCTGCGAAACCCCTTCCTGCAGCCCCCGTCCCCTAGGCCGGCACCCCATTTCTGATCTTCCTCTGCCCTCTAGCGGCCTCGCACCCCAAAACCAGCCCTCCCCTTCGCACACGGCTCGGCGGCAGCACCCGGCTTCGGCCCGGGCTCTGCGACCGTATGGAGCACCCCTAACGCTGCTGCGACAGGGACCCCTCTGCCAGATCTTCTTATAGTGCTCAGCATGGGCCAACCCAGGGGGCAGGTAAACCTAAAGCAGGGAAGTCTCTGTAAAGCCACTGGCATTTTAAGAAATGTCTAATCCAAAGAGGTTTCTGCAGCAATGGGAGTAAATCAAGGGGAAACAAGAATTTCTATGGAAGGCAACAGAGAAGTGAAGAAGTGTATGGTTTCATCCTTGATTGGATGAAAAACTCAAAAGAAACTTCAGGGGCTTTGAGGAGTCCAAATAGATAGGCAGAGAAGAGGTGGATTGATGAGAGAGTTAAGAGAAGGGGGGGGAAATGATCCAAGCTGTCAGAAACACAACCTAGGAAGGAAAATTAAAAGACTTGGGGATGGTTAGTCTGGAGCAGAAGGACTGAAGGGAGGCATGGCAGGCATCACTGCATACAAAACAAGAGAAAGGGAATAATCTGTTCTCCAAGTTCACAGCAGATACAAAAGGGAATGAGGTGTTTAAATAGCAGGGAAAGTCAGATGTTAGAAGAAGCTTTCAAATAAGGATGGTGCCTCACTGGAATAGGTCACCAGGAGAATGCTGCAACATAAACTAGTTAAACAGAGATCTTTAGAAATTACATCGAAAGAGCTGATCCTATTGTGTGTCACTGGGCTAGATTAAGTGACCTCCTGAGATAACATTCATCTTTTTTTCTGAGATACTATAATTAAAAGCCATATCAAACCTCTGTCAGAGATGCAGCAAAAGGACCAACTTCATTCCTTTCTTGCTGCTCCTTAGTGATAAACATGATGGGTCCTGGACAGACATCTCTTCATGACCTGTCCTGCTCCAAACAGCTTCTCTCCTCAAAGACAGGACCTCCAATGGACATGCTAAATGCAGATGCTATGGGGAAGGATGAGACATTGCAGTGCAGCACACTTCTTGGCTCAGTTTGCAGGAAACCAGTTGCAGAAACTGATCTAATTGCAGACTCTTGGGATTTGTTCATAAGAGAATGAGTGCATTCCCCCTTCTTGTTACTGAGCATCAAGTGCCTGATGAGAGAGGGATTTGGGGACAAGACAATGCAAAGATATCTAGCACAAAATGATTAGCCAGAATGTATTGTTAATAAGCTGCTTATTCATATAATTGGAAATTATTTGCAGCCAGGGTGTCAGTACAGTCTTTCTGCACTGCTCTGATGGGAGCAAGGCAGGTAGGTACTGGCCCAGGGGAGACCACTGTGAGCACATGTGCTGGCAGTGGGGAGGCAGAGGAATTTACTGCCATTATACTTCTTTACTGTCACTGCCTTGAAGGGCAGAGAAGGGCACAGGGATTTCAAGGGGAGGCAGAAGGGAATCTGCCAAGTCCCAGTGACTAGGGGCATGTTTCCCAATATAGCAAGCACAAGGTGTCTGGGGAGCAGAGTGGGAGGACAGGCATTCTCCAGTATCCTTTGAACAGCTAGAATGAGAGTAAGGCCAAGAAAGCATGGAGTCAAGAGAAATAAAACCTGCCACTGCCTGTGGTTTCCAAAACAGCTATTTGACTTAGAGCCAACTGTGGAATATCCATGACTGAGTCCACCCCAGAGCTGTGACAGCCATTGCTAAAGGGAGACTTTGGTTGTGGCTATGATGTGGCTTGATGACTGAACTGCAGGTTTCCACAGGTGGCTTTGTGCACCTTGAGGAGAGCTGGCTTTGTCCTGATTTCCAGGAGGCAGAGTTTCTTAGGGAGGCCCAGGGAAAGGACAGGAAAAGCTTCTGTAGAACATCCCCTCTGTTAGCTCTGCCCAGTGGGTGCACAGATACAGGAATGTGGCATTTCACCAGGCCATGTCTTCCCTTCCCTCACCTCCACTATGGTTGAACCCAGGCATGTGAAGCACTCAGGTTCAGAATCAGCCACATGGAAGTTTATGTGCCTCAAAACCTGAAATGTTTCTCCATTTTTCTGAGGCCAAGGGCGGGCTGATTTTGATGATGTTGCTAATGGGAGTGTCAAGGGGTATTTAAGGGACAACATTGAAAGCATAGGAAGATGGTGGAGTGCGGCTTCTGTTGATGCAATGGGGAGAACAAAACAGCTTCACCTTGAATTCTGCCTAATGTATCTGTCTCTTCTGAACTGGCCAAGCTCTGTTGATATGGACAATTCAATTATTTAAGCATGAATTTTGTTGTAAAACAGCAGTGAAGGACTTCTGTGCCAAGCCAAGTGGTAAGCCACAACTAAGCTCAGCCACTTCCTTCAGAAGTGCCAGTGCGGGGTAGGAAGGTACAGAGAGAAGACATCTACTAATCCTCTGATCTGCCTTCACCATTGCCCTTTCTCTTGGCTCCAAGATAGGCATGGAGCCAAGATTCATCCTGCTTCTGCTCTTCTGGTTTTTAGGTAAGAGAATGGGTGAGGCAGTACAAGAGGCAAGGGGAGCTCAGGTACAGTGTTTCTCTTGCATCTGCCTGAGGTCCTGTACAATGCAGGCCATTCCAGCATTAGGAAAGGAATTTCCTTAAAGTTTCTACCACCAAAGCCAGTTTCTTTTTGGACAGAGAAATTCTCTGCCTGCTATGAAAGAAGATGGGCCAGCTCTGGTTCCTATTACCTGGAGATTCTGGCTTCTCCAGGACCATAAGCCAAGTTACTCTGGGCACAGTTTCCTCTTCAAAACCAGGTATATGTGTATCACGCAAACAACACATCCCCTGACACTGCCTGGCCCAGCTCCACCACTCCCTGAAAGGATCATGGGGTCACTGGCTCAAGGGACAGCTGTCCCGGCAGTGACTCCTTCTCTGCATGTGCAATATTTAATAGAAATCACAGCTACTTAAAGACAGGCTAAATCTGTATGAATCAAGACAGGAAGGCCTTAAAGCATTTGTTTCATGGCTGTTCAATGCCTCTTAGGAGTTGATTATTAAGATGCAGAACCCCAGGTACTGAGGCATACCAGACTAAGTGCACAGAGCAATGCACCTTTGATGCAGCACAAAAAGCAACTCTGAAGGGAAGAATCCCTCTGAAAGCCTCTGTCAAGGAAAAGGAGAGTCTGTGGGAGGCAGCAAGGAAGCAAATGTACATAAAAGACTTGCTAATAATTTTGGAACTGGGATCATCCAAATGACGGCATTGTAATACTATTTCAGCAGCCCCCAGAAATGACTAGCACAGATTTACCATCACACACAACTGACAGAGTCTTCTGTTTCCTCACCAAACCTTTTATATCCTCAGTCTTTTGAAGCCTCTGCAGAGCCAGCTCGGGCCTGTTAACTATACCATAGAGGGAATATAATTCCATATATATTTGTGCTCACTGTATCTCTAGATACAAAGCTTGAATAGGTATGAAAAGATCTGTCCCTGAGCACAGTACTAAGCTGTAACCAAAGCTGGAGAATCTCCTCATCTTTTGACAACCACAGTTTCCTGCCTGATCCCTCCCTTTCTCTCGAGTACACACACTGAACCCACCAGCCATCACAAGAACTTGTGCAGAACTACAGTGGAGCTGGCACTGAGCCACACAGCACAATCTCTTCATTTTTTAAGGAACTGTTTCTGACTCATGCTCAAGCAGGACAGACTAAACCCAAGGAATTCCCCAACACTACAACGCAAATAACAGTTTCTACACCAGATCTTCACAGACAGTCAGTGATCTTTGGTTGAGGAAAACTAGAGCAAATTGTGATTTTTTAGCCCCAAAATACGTTCGCTTTCTGTGAAAGATAAAATTTTTTACTTAAATTTGTGTTATCCTTTACAATGCAGTAAAAAATGAATTTGGAATAAGGAAAACACCCCATTTTCCTATTAGCAATGCAGAGGGATGCTGAGATACAGCATTCCTTCTCTTCTCTTTCAGTGGAGAGAGCTAAATTTTGGAAATTTTGAAAATATGGCTAGAAGTCTGTCCTCCCCATATGGCACATCACAGCCTCCTGAACAGGGCAACGTTCATAAGGTGGCACTGAAACAACAGCATTCTCTCTGCCAGCCTGGCACTTTACCCTCTTGCACAACTCGTGACACTGCATGGGGCATGGACGGACCCACACCACGAGAAACACTGCAGAACTGGCTTCTGCAAATGCTCTGCTGCCTGCGCTCTTGCAGTCCTTTTCCCTACCCTTGTTCTGTCTTACTGCAAGGTTTGTACTGATAAACAGGCAGACAGCACAAAAATAATGGCTATAAAAACTATGCATATGACAACCATGAAACATGGGGGAAACATTTGAATGTTCCCCAGACTCCCCTTCTCCCCAGACTTTTGTTACCTTATTGCTAGATCACACACTCCTCAGGCCAAGAATTCAAACCAAATGCTATTAAAATTTGTTACATTACTCTTCTTTTTCTCAATTTCTGTGAAAAAAAGGACAAGTTATTTTAAGGCTTACCTCCACTTCATGTTCTTTAAAATATTTTTGCAAGAGGCTTTCTCCCCACAGCCACCCAACCACAACCTGAGGTAAGTAGCCTAAGAATTTACACAGCAAATCCTAGCTTGCTAGATTGTCCCACAAAGTCTGAAAAAGGGAATGACTTCCTCTACCAGAGGTTTTATGCTAACTCATTTGATAATGGTCTGAGGCTGCTCAGCTGTGAACACTGCTGGTTTCTCCCAGCTGTGCTGTGGTGGTGGTAACAGGAAAGGAGAGAGAGAGCACTTGTATCTTAAAATTGCTACTACAGCTAAATCCAGCAGCTTTTTCCTGTCAGAACTTGGGACACTGTGGGAAAATAAGTGGTTATGGGAGAGGCAGAGAGAGCAGGTGGTGTTTGAGGTACATAGGACTGAGGTCCCAGCTGAAGCCTGGGTCTGGATTTCACCTGTGAAGACTTTATCCCATAGTTGATATGTCATTCATGGAAGATGTGTCATTATGACTCTTAGCTGGGATTCATACTGTGGTTCTTATGTTCTGTTCTGTGGCCTGAAACCACCCTGCTACAGAGCTGAAGAGTCTCTATGCTGTATGTCCCTATAAAGTCCAGAACTACAATGCTACAAAGAAAGCCCGGTGTTGAAGAAAAGATAAAGATAGATGTGGTATCTTGGTCAGCACCGATCACCACCTATCAGCATATCAAAACAAAGCTAATTCTGAGAGAAGCACTATACTTGATGACACCCAGAAGGGGACAATCACTGTCACAACACAGAAGCTGCAAGTTGAAGACTTAGGAGCGTACTGGTGTGCACACTATATGTGTCCTCATTTTTCCCTATTGAGATTAAGCTGACCACTTCCAAGACTATTTCTTTTTAAGGAAAATGTGGACATTTTGTAGATTTCTGCCTCACTTTCTCTGCTTAGTTTTTCAGTGTTTTGTATCACCTTCTCCCAGGTTACTAAGGAATAGCCATAGTAAGTCAGACTGAAGGTCTCCAACACTGGCTGAAGCAGATAATTAGAAAGGAGTCTAAAAACAGAGAAGCTCATAGAAACAGCTCTCCAGAATATTCTCCCAGCCTCCAGTGATTTTCTGGAGAGAATATTTTTGTTATAATAGCAATAGCTAAATTATTTTTTCTCTTGAATTCATCTAATCATTCTGCTGACACAAAAACTTTCGGTATATAAACATCCTCTGGCAGTGAACTCCACACTCGATGCATGCATGGAGAATTTCCTTTTCTCCTAACTAGTGACTTCCTTCATATAACAGGCACTGAATTACTGCTCCCATTCTCTCTATCCCTGCTATTCCTGATTTTATAGACTTTTGTAATATTACTCTTGTCATTTCCTTTCCAGGCAAAAAGTTGTTTTAGTAATTTCTTGTACATAAGGTCCCTCAGATCTTTCTCTGTCTTGGCTGTTTTTCTCTGATCACCAACTCAGCTGATGAATTCAGAGCAAAGACTCCTGATGTTTCTGTTACAACAAGCTTTGCTTTGTTGGGGGATATGATTATATTATTCTAAAGTTTCTTCAGGAGGACAGAATATTTTGGATATTATTTTATTTAGCATCCCAGTTCAATTTGACCCTCCTGTAGCTGAAATGTCTGTGAATTGCATTACAATATTGTGCTTATTCTAATTGTGGGAAACTCACGTAACTGGACATTTTGTCTAGACCTTACTAACCAGTTTGACCTTTTTCCAGAAACCCAAGGATATGTAGCTAGGGAGATGCAGTCTGTCTGCTGAGTGCCCATACAACATACAAGATTACAAGCCTGTGTGGAAAGCCTAGTGCAAAAAGACCATCGGGAAAGAGTGTGCTGTCTTGGTCAGTACAGAAAAGATAAGCAGTCAGTATAACACTCAAAAAGGAAGATACACCATAAATTAAGACACCCAGAGGGGAGTTCTCAGCCTCACCACGGAGAAGCTCACAGTACAAGACACTGGGGAGTACTGGCATGCTCTTGCCTCTTCTGAATAAAGGAAATTAAGCTGGCTGTTTTCATAAGTAAGTGTCTCTTTTTTTTAAAATGGAGATACTCCCTCCTTATTTTCCTTGCAGAAGAATTCACTTTCCAGGCTTGCTGCCCCACCTGCTCCACCCATTCTCTGCTATCTGTACTCCACAGTTCGTTTTACCTACTAGGCTGCTCCTGTTCCTTCACCCTATCATCTCCAGTTCCTGAATCATATGGGGGAACCAAAAGGACGTGCAGAGTCAGGAAGCTGTGTTTAGCTGTCCATTTTCACAGTGAGCCAAGAGTCAGTCATGTCAGGAGCTGCTTTAAGTGGATTATTTCAGTATTTGCATTGTTTTCTCTGTACTTAAAATCACTTCAGTTGTGCCTGTGGAGACATTACATGTGTAATGTGCAAAAGCCAAATGGTTCTGGTTTGGTTTCTGCAGCTGGGCACTCTGGGGGTAGGCATCCTGAGGGCTCTGTGCATGGCAGAGCATGGGGCAAAAGAAGACTGGCTGGGGTGGCAGAGACTGGGGATCCCAAATGGCTCGGCCTATGGGGGGGTCCATGCAGACTCATTGCCACCCTGACTTTGAGAAGACTTTCCAGCAAGGGCCTGGGAGAGGACACCTTGGGACCCCAGAGAGAAGGGCTTGGCCAGGGAAAAGGACCTGCTCCATCTCCCATAGCTTGGGATAGGTGAAGGAGTGCCCCACTGCCACTGGCATGAGGACAGAGTGTGACAATGGCCAGGCGAGAGCAGCAAAGGGCCTTTGCCATCAGGATTGGCCAAGCTCTGCTCTCAGCCACTTCCCCAAATGCACTCTGAAATGATCTTAATATCAGTCTTGTAACAAAACATGGTAAAGGATTTCCGCCTGAGGCAAGACCTCAGGCACTTCCTCTAGCAGTGTCACTGTGATGCAGGAGAGCTCACAAGGCAGACACTTTTGAACAGGACACATTGGGCATCCCCCAGCAATGCCCCTTCCCTGGGCTTGAGGACAGCCATGGAGCTGAGAGCCCTCCTCCTGCTGCTGCTCTGCTTCCCAGGTAAGAGAAGGGCAGGGCATGCCTCAGGCTTCCCACACACCCAGGGGGAGTGGGACACCCTTCCCCACCTCCTAATGCCTGAGGAGCTCCAGACTGGGGCAGGAATCCAACACCAGCAGGACTCCGAGCTAAGCAACTTCGTGCAGGGGTGGGGAGGGAAGGGGCACCCCCTGTTCCCACCATCACACATCTGGCTCCTCCAGGCTCCCAGGACAAATCATCCCGGGAGCAGAGAGCTGTGGCCTCCAAAGCAGCCCCACTGCCTCCCCCAGTTGGCATTTCTCATTACACTGCCTGGCCCCACTTGGCTCCTCCGATTGCAGTCCTGGGTCAGGACAGAGCTGTCCAGGGACACCTGCCTGCCTCCTCTGCCAACCCAGCAGAAAGCATAAAGCTTTCATGTAGTAGGTTGGGGAATCAAGGCAGTCCTGCACCTAGCACAGCCTCGCAGCCATGAGTCACTGGGCATCCTGTGAGGATGAGGCACGGAGGAGCTGCAGGCTGCTGGGGGCAAGCTCAGGCCCAGCCATGGGTCAAGCATTTCATCCCCAGCACACACAGTGCCCCAGCTCCTTCCCTTTGCCCCATCTGCTATTCTGTACAGATGGCCACCCGTCTCCTGAGGTGTGCTATGTGGGGAGAGGGTGGTCTCCATTTTGCCTGTGGCAAGGAGCAGTAACAACAGGGCTGGGCTGCTGGGGCAGCTCCAAACACTGCATCATGCATGGCTCCATTTAGGCTTCAAGGTCCAACACCTCTAGCATCCACATGTCTGTGGGTTTTAAATCGAAGATACTGGATTTTAAATCACAGTTGCAGTCCCAGCTCAAAGCTCAACACTGCCCACCAGAAATCAACCTTCCCATTTCCAAGAATGTGAATTTAGCAGGGGGAACAGATCTTGGTTTTCAGAGTTCCTCCAGCCATAAGTGCCCACGGGGGAAGGGTGGAGGCAGAGTTTGCCTGTGTCCATTGGGATGCTGTGGGCAGCCCTCCGTCAGCTCCCCTCTCCCTCACCACATCTAATATTTACAGGTCTCCAAGCCCAAACACCTCATGCTGAGGAGACACTATCGGAAGGAAGCTCTCTCTCCGTCCAGTGCTCTTACAAAGCACAGACTGACTACCAGCAGCAGAAAGCCTGGTGCCACATAAGAGGTGGACAGTGTGAGCCCTTAGTGGAGACGATCTACCCAACACCATACACACGCACAAACCGAGCCACAAACGGGAAAGTCACAATAGAGGACAACCCCATGTATGGGATAGTGTCTATCACTATGACTAACCTCCAGGTAGAGGACTCAGGTACATACTCCTGTGCTTACCGTTCCTACCATTACAAGTATCTTCCACTAAAGATGATCTCGCTGAATGTTTTCAAGGGTGAGTACCTTTTTCCCCACACAAACCCAAGTCTTGTCGGAAAGCAACATCATTCCTTTCCCCGCTCTCCCACATAACTGACCAGCTTCCCCCAACTCCCACAGCCCCCCCAGCCTCGCTTGCTGCCTTCCCCACTCACATAGGCACATTGTGAAGGAGTCCCACAGACCTGGCTGGCCCTGCCGACTCTTGGCTCTCTCTTGTCCTGCCCTACCTCACCCCTGCCCTGACTGATGGGCTGTCCATAAGGGATTTGCCCCAGGGCAGAGTCTGGCCCAGGTGCCCAGCTCAGGCTGGCAGGTGGATGCCCGTGTGCCCACTGCTCACGAGTCAGTGACCACATTTTCTGTTTTGCAGAGCTGCACAAGTGGGAGTTGGACAGTCTCTCTGTGCAGTGCAAATACAGTGCCTCAGTGCACAGCAGAGATAGAAAAGCCTGGTGTCGGAGAGGTCAGACTGGGTGTGAAATCTGGTTGACGACAGATAACCCTTCAACATGGAGTAAGAGCAAAGACCTGGAAGACAAAACCTTGATCCAAGATGATGCCCAGAAAAGGACTGTCACCATCACCATGCAGAAGCTGCAGGCCCAGGACACTGGCGTGTACTGGTGTATACTCTACACAGGTTCTTATCCCACCCAGATAATGGAGATCAGGCTCTCTGTGTCCAAGAGTGAGTATCTACTGGCAGCCAAGTGTGGATTTTGGCAGATTTTAGCCCTACCTTCTCCGCTTGTTCTCCCTCCTGTCCTGCACCACACCACCGAGGAGCCCAGTGCTGCCACCACACAGCTGACACCCATGTCTCTCTGCCTGCCTGTCTCCCTAGTGGACACACTGGTGGCTGTCCCTTGGGCCTGTGGAGCCAAAGCTCAGGCCTGGCCCTTCATGCTCTGTCTGCTCCTGGCAGAGACTGAGGGGAGGTCCCCATGAGCTCCCACAAATGGGGCCACTCTTCACAACTGCTTCGCACAGGGCCTATCCAGTGGCTCCAAGAACAGCTTCCCCAGCTCAGCAATTGGCTGGCCCATGCTGGGCACTGCTGGGGACCTCCCACCACTGCCAGGCATTACTCTTGCCCTGGCCTCGCAGCTACCAGCTCTCCCTGGTCCTTGCCTCCCAGAACCTACAGGTTGAGTGCCTGTGAGCACGTGGTCCCTGGGGGAACCAAAGGAAGGGGACAGGACACCCACCCAATTTGTGACTCACCTCTGCATGAGTAATCTGGGTCCAGCCCCCTTCTGCTCCTCATGTCTGGTGATAGAAGGAGATCCAGGGAGCATTCATCCCACAGCATGTATTCCAGTGATGGGGAAGGGGTGCCACTGTGCCTGCTTTGGGATCTCACCAAACATGCTGGATGTTTTGCAGGGACCCAACAATACACATCCAAGGAGTCAGGCGATGTCTCTGTCCAGTGTCCGTACAGTGTCTCATACTATGGGGCTGTGAGCAAAGCCTGGTGCAAAGAGGGAGCTAGGGAAGCATGTACCATACTAGTCACCACGAATTTGAAGCCCTCAGGGTACTGCAAGAAAATTCAGCAAGGTAGATTAACGATCCAGGATGACACCCAGCAGGGGATGGTCACTATCACCATGGAGAAGCTGCAGGTACAGGACTCTGGCGTGTACTGGTGTGCACTTTATGAACAAGGTCAGCTTCTCCGAATGGTGGAGGTTACGCTTACTGTTTCTCAGGGTGAGTACTGACCTGTAGGGAAATGTGGTTGGTTGTAGATTCCAGACTCACTTTCCTACTCTCTCCCTCTAGTCTCTGCACTGCCCAGCTTACACCATCTTCCGCGTTACATCTGGATGCATTTCCCTCCCAAAACCTACATCATTGTACCTTCTCACACTATGGTATTCAATGGTATGGAATAGCAGCAGGGGTCAGAACTGAACCATACATATGTGCTGTGTTGCTTCTCCTTTGCCTGAGAGCAGCTTCAGTTGTCTTCACAGAGGTGTTTCTCATTCTCAAGATAGCAGTTCTGCCCCTTTATAGCAACTCATCCCTTGGCTTTCAAAAACTATTAAGACCTTCACTTTTGGTTGCCAAGGGGACAACCTTAAGACACATATTTTAAAGATCTGTGACTTCTAGGTTTTCTTTTGGCATGATAAAGGATAACAGTAAGGGATAACATTTAGGCACCTGACTGTGGCAGACCAGCACCATGCTGCAGCCTGTCTTTCAGGAATGCGGCAGACCAGTACTGAAGGGATACAGCAATCCAGAAGATGAGAGGGGATGGCATAATTCTCTAGGTGAAAATCCTAACATTTAGGACTGAATGCAGTCTCTAAGCAAGCAGGCTCCTGCACGCACAACCTCCCATGGGCACAGAAACAGTCTTGGAAGCAATTCTTACAGCCAAGTCTTTCACAGGCAATGCACTTTTCTTAGTTTTCACAAGCCTCTGTCTGCTTAAGCACAGAGTCATTAAGTACTCCATTGCTACCTGAAGATCTCTGCCATAAAACATATCTGCTTGCACTTACAGCACTTCCTTCTGCCATGCACTGGGGTGGGTACACATTGAGCAGGGCTCCTGCTGAGCTCCTTGCCCCTCACTCCCACATTTTGATCCTTACATTGCTTTGTCTGCTGCCAGCAAGTCTTGATGACACAGGTTACAGCCTGGGCAGCTTGTCTGCGTTGGGTGTCACAGCAGGAGTGGATTTATATCCATGTAGCAATGGCAGGGAAATTTAACTGATAAATACAAAGCAGCCAAGTAGTGATTATTCTTCTCTTCATGTTTGTGATTGCAGTATTGGCTGGAACAACTTTGTCAGGTACTGCAAGCACCAGTCAAGCAACCCCTTTTAGCAGCACCCCAGCACCAAGGTAAGGCCTAAAGAAGGTCTCTGAGCTTGAACACAGACAAGAGTTACTAATGTCTTGTCCACAATACACCTGTCTTCCCGGCATAAGCAGGTTCTGGGCATTCTGAAGACTCCTGCTTAGAGAGGAATTAGACATGACAGGCATCCTTACCAAATATGGCCTCTTGTCACGGTTTAACTGCGGCTAGCAACTAAGCCCCACACAGCCGCTTGCTCACTCCCCCCCGGTGGGATAGGGGAGAGAATCGGAAAGGTAAAAGTGAGAAAAGTCATGGGTTGAGATAAAGACAGTTTAATAACTAAAGCAAAAGCCATGCACACAAGCAAAGCAAAATAAGGAATTCATTCACTACTTATCGGCAAACAGGTATTCAGCCATCTCCAGGAATGCAGGGCTTCATAATGCGTAATGGTTACCTGGGAAGACAAACACCATCACTCTGAACGTCCTCCCCTTCCTTCTTCCTCCAGCTTTATATGCTGAGCATGACGTGATATTGTCTGGAATATCCCTTCGGTCAGCTGGGGTCAGCTGTCCCAGCTGCGTGCCTCCCAACTTCTTGTGCATCCCCAGCCTACTACCTGGCAGGGTGGTGTAAGAAGCAGAAAAAGGCCTTGACTCTGTGTAAGCACTGCTCAGCAGTAACAGAAACATCTCTGCATTATCAACACTGTTTTCAGCACAGATCTAAAACATAGCCCCATACAAGCTACTGTGAAGAAAATTAACTCTATCCCAGCCAAAACGAGCACACCTCTCCTCTTCCAGCTCCTGCGCAGAGTGTAATTACAAAGGAAGAAGCAGATTGGTAAAATCAAGTCACTGTTCTCTGGAATATAGATGCCTATCTACATTTTTATCCTTATCTCTTTGGGCTATGCTCTTTGCAGCAACAGAAACCCCCAGATTCTGCCCCTACGGCTTTCTGTCTTGACTTTGCTCACTCCTGTCCACGAATATTTAACAATGAAATAGTCCTTGGCTGCTATTTTATCCTTCTATTTACCAGGCTGTTAAATGTGAAGGATTTTCTTCCCCTTTGGACATCTGCTGTCATCAACACTACAGCAGCACCTAAGAGTACAATCACACATCAGCTCCAGTGTGCCAGGTGCAGCAAAACACAGGAGGAAAAGGCAATACCTGCTCCAGAGAGCCTGGAATTGTTTGAACAGTCTCTTGTTTTTAAAGCCTGGAGAGTAGTTTAGGAAAAGCTCAGAAGGCACAGTCAGGTAGAAAAATCAAGATAGCATTGCTACAGGAGAACCAGACCCTCCTACCAAGTGCATAAAAGCTACTCCTGTCCCTTTTTTTGGTCACTGTTTGGTAATGGGCTGCACCAGCATCATGGTAACACTGGTAACTCCTTTGCTCTCCTGGTTTCAGCTCAAATGTAAATGCCTTCATCCTGCTCTCTGGGGTCCTGAGCATTCTGTTCATCCTGGCACTCATCAGCTTGGTAACACTGTGCATCAGGCGGCGCAAGCAGCTGAAGAGAAGAGGTATGTGGAGACTGGTGACGCCTCATGTTCTAGTCTGTACTAAACAGGGCCTTCTCCAGCCATCACTTTTTTACTCCAGGCAAGCTTTTTCCCAGCTAACAGTGCCCTGGAGAAGATAAGGCAGTTGAAGCCTGTGAAGCCTTAAGGCAGGCTCCTTGCTGTGATCCCCTCTCACAATAAGTCAAATCCATGTTCCTCCAGACTCTGCACAGGACACCCCTTAACATGTTAAATGACAAGTGAAGGGAGAGCAATGTCTTCAACAGATTTAGGGTAGATGGGTCCCACTGGCACACCCATTGCTTCTATCTCTGGGCAATACCACAGCCTTCCCCAGAACTCCCTGAAGCATAGGCAGTGCCTAGGCATTTAATGGACTTCTCTACTTCTAAAACCTCTGATTTTGGTTCATTCCATAGGTAACAGACAAACAGAGGACATCTATGACAAACCAGAGGACATAGCACAGGTAAGGAAAATGATAGATTTCCCATATGGTACCGAATCCCTTACCAGTAGTCTGTGAGGAGCTGGCTGACCGATCTGATGACGACCTTCGTGCTCATTTTCAGTTGTGAGCAGAAAGGGACATGGTATTTAATGTCACCAGAGAGAGGAATGTTCCTAGCTGGAGAGAGATGAGGGGTAATTAATGTAAGGAAACTCCAGTAGGAAAAAAACACGGTGGAGCAAATTCCAGTAATCTCTGAGAAATTACTCAAAGACTAGAAACCGAGGTTAGATGATGAGGTTGTAACCTGTATCAAGGAGAGGTGATGAAGGAAAGTTTTCTTTCACCTCTGTCATGACTGAAGGTAAGTTCTTACATGGCTTCTCCCTTCCTCCTGGGAAAATCTTGTTCTTCTGATAACAGCTGTGACCTGGCACTGAATCATGCTAACAAGTGTTTTCCCTTTCTTTTCATAGCTTGACAACACTGAAAGAATGGAAAGTCCCAAGGATGACAGCAAAGATGTAAAGTATGTTACCTTGAACTTTAAATCCCAACTCAGCCCTGAGGATCCCCTCTACTGTAATGTTGAACCAAGTCAGTCTCATAGGAAAACCAAAGATGAAAATGTGGAGTATGCTACCATTGCACTGAAGCAGTTACCAAGAAATGACAAAGGATGAAGCACAGAATCCCCAAACAGTTCAGAAATGGGGGAAAAGAACTGGAATACAAAGTGGGAATGGGAGTAGAAAGTGTGTAGATGGACACTGGGGAAACATCTAAGTTTTTGCTGCCATGTGTATATTGCCTGTGCATTTTAAGACCTCCTTCCTATTAGAGGCCAGTAGAGAATTTTGCCGCAAGTGTGCAGATTCTCTTGGGTCAGACAGAAGTGCTGAGTAATTCTCAGGATTCCTTGCACATCTGCTTTCTTCAGTTCCATTAAAATGCAGACTCTTTTGGAGAGGCAGGTGTGGAAGACTGACCTCTTGAAAAAGAGCAATATTCGTCTGGACTTGGATGGGTTTGGTATTTCAACTGTGTTCACTGGTAGAAACTCCATCGCACTCCTAAGGGTTCAGCTACTATGGCCAAGCAAACTCATTACAGTGCTGTAGGGATAAAACTCTAACCTTGCTGTGACCAGGTTCATTTGCCATGTAATGCATGGGGGATATGAGCACTGGATTATAAGAATAAGCAGAAACGGTATCTACCTGAAGGCAAATAGCTTGAGAGTATATTGCAACATGATGATATGCTGCATTGCAAACTTTGCACACTGAGGATTGTGCTATATGAATCTGAGCACCAGAAGGTCTTGTAGCTACAAAACAACAATGGTGCATATAAATAATATGTACACTTTTTGAGAATTAATGCAAATTCCCCTATAACCTAAATTTACCAGTCTGCTTAGGTAAGAAGTAAGATGGTAAGAGGCTTTCAAACTAAAGCTAAATGTTTAGCTTTAGATCAAGAAATAGAGTGTGCACGGTAGAGTTTCCCTTGTGCAGACTGCCTCATCCTTTCACCACCTCCTAATCAAAAGCCCTTACTTTGTTCAACAACTTCTGGCTGGCCTGCTGTCTTACACCCTCTGTTCCCCAAGAACACACAAACTGGCTGCTTAAACCAAGGCAGTGTGGAATCAAGACAAGCAGGGAGAACCAAAAATTAGTATTTCTGGAGAAAGGAAAGAAAAGAACAACAGGTGGTATTGGATTAGAGGAGCGGACAGGGCACTGGGATGTTTCGTAACGGAATTTGCCTTGCTGTGCTAACTGCAAGGATGAGCCCTGAGACAGACATGAGGTAGGTCTGTACAGACAGTAGCACAGAGCAAGAAACTAGTGGGCTGTGCAAAGAAATTACAGGAAGTATGACACTGAAAACAGCAGAAGAAGTATGGGCGTAAGAGAGCTGGTCTCAACATCAGATGATGTAACAGAAGGGACATGATGGTAATTGAGTGGATTATTTACAGATGTAAATGTCCAAGTAAGTTAGACACACAATATATTTATAGGTCTCCAGTGCAGCTCTGATGCATGTTGGCAATTTCCAAGAGCTGCCACAGGAACACTGGACTGGCTGGGACCTCATCAAACCCTCCTATCCTGAATAATCACACCATAAACTATCAAACATGTTTTTCCAATGCACTCAGTCTCTTGCCTTCATTGTTAGGAAGCAACCACTATCCAGCAAGTCTCAGATGTAGCTCTGTTCTTTTGCAGCACTGTGCTATACTTTAAACAGCTCTTCCCAGCCTACTCACCAGTGCAGCTGGTTGTTTGGAAGACCAATACAAACCAGTATGCCTACTTCCAGCACTTTCTATTTCTCTGGCTACACCATAGAAAGCAAGCTTTTGCGGCTTCTAAAGTCACAGTAGAATGGAAATTCATGTGCAGTTTCACGGGAGAGCTCACCAGCGCCTTGGAAAGCGGTACCATTACTTCCCTCTCTCTGCTGGAAATATTCCAAATGACACATTTGCTGCCTTTATTTAGCAGTCATGTGGTGAGCAATACGAAATGAGTTTGCTGGGGCTCAGCTCAATTTCTGCAAAAGACCAGAAATCCTTGCACTTTATTTGGCTGCACCAAGCTCTGCTGACAGGTGGCAAATTAAAAGGACCTGAACCACTCCCTAATTCACAAGCCAGTCACATGCAATACGCTTTTCTTGTTATGGCTGCAGCTGGGAAGCTGATCTACTTTTTGAGATTTTCAGAATTGACACATTTAACTTGAAATGACAGAAAGAAAAAGAAAATGGTTCTGGAAATGGTTTGTTCAGCCCAAAATTTGCTATTTGCTATTCATGCAGTCAGTTACACTGGGACAAACAGTGGAAGAGTAATAGCAAGAAACAATTGAGTGGAAGAGAGATATTTTCAAGGAGGCATTTGTTTCTGATCAAAGAGAATCCAGATTTGTGCTCACTGGAGCAAGAATGAGCAAAAACTGCAATCAGTAAGCCTCACAGAAAATTTTTGGATACTGTAAGGTACCATTTTCTTAAACACTAATCAGAGGAAAGAAAAAGAAGGCACATTTATGAATGGATAGACCTGCAGGTTTATCTGCCTGTTAAGAAGCAGGTAAGTGCACAAGTTAAGAAGCACAAGTCTATTGGTACTTGCATGGAAGATCTCCAAGTAAATAAATTCAAAAAAGAAAAAATAGTAACTCATCCACAGCATAGCAGTTTGCTAACACCTAAAGAGGCTCCCTTAAGTGCAGCCCTGAACTACTGCATCAGTATGGCAGCGATGGGCTCTGAATCAATGCCCCCTTGATCTTATGTCCTTTCTGCTAGGTATAAAATAAAGATGTCTGTTTTGCTCATCTAAAGCACCTCACAGCTTCACCCAACATGGTGTTCTTGCCTTCCTGTCTTTGGTTATATGTCAAATATGAATGCTACATGCGCAGGGTCTTCTAAATATTCCTTCTCCTGTAAATAACCGAAAAGATTATGTCCTTGCCCTCCTTTCACCCTTGTGATGCTGACTGAGCTACCTGCAGAGTCTTGATGAGAGCCACCCTTTCCCTTTTGGCTTTCCACAAATTCACCCCATGCAAGGCTTGCATGTAAAGCACCACTGCTGAACTGAGAGGGACTCCCAGTAGTATGGTTTCAGGCCATCACATGATGCTTTCTTTCAGGCTGTCTAGACTAAATTGTGGCTGTGAGTGGGCAATGCTGATGCCTGAATTTTCAGGCCACGAAAGAAATGCCTGTCCCTGGTGAATTGCTCAATATGCAGGATGAAAAAGATGCCAAGTTCTTGTGCTCATTCCTTCCGGCAGAGCAAGGAGGGGGGAAACCAAGCTGCTCTTGGGCAAGAGCCCTTTTTACTTTTCTCCAGATTCCTCTCTTGTCCCCTTTGCTGCTTGACTGACATGGAGAAGCTCATGCACCTCAACTTCTTGGTCTTCTTGTCAGGTAAGCATACATGGCCTTGGGTTTCAGTTAACAGATAGGGTAAAGGATTGCTGCAAAACTTTGTCTCTACTTGCACCTCATATGAGATTACTGATAAAGCTATTGGGAAAGACTGCACAGGTCTTGAAACACACTAGCTTTTTCCAGATGCAAAGGCATCTTCATTGTAGCATGCGGTTCTTTGGAAGATCAATACAAACACTTACTATGGATTAATAGTCTTACTGCCTGTCTGTACACTGCAAAGTCCAATTCAATGCAAGCAGGGGGAACCTGGAGCACTGCAATGTGTTCTGCTCTCTACTCTTCCTCCCCAGTTATATTGCAGGGGTGGCAGACTCCTTCCTCAGAGTTCGCTCTTTTCCCTTAATTTAACAAAGACCCAGCAGTGATCCAAGTGCTCGGCTTTTCTTATAGGGATCCTTTTGAGTCAGAACAGGAAACACTGTTAACAGAAGTCCTGTGTGCCTGCTCAGAGTGAAATGTGAAATTGCAAAATCCTATTTGTTTGCATTTGTAGGACTCTGAATGTAAATTGCAGCAGCTAGGGTTCAAGAGGAGGAAAATAAAACTCAATGAATGGGACATCTCTGAAATCCTGGGCACTTGACTATTTTCAGCTTGGAAAGCAATGTTCATCTGAAACGAGAAACAAGGGATAGGACCCAGCTGGTACTCCCAGCTGGCAGCCTTCTCTCTCCAGCCACACTTTGGAGATCCCAAATACTTGCAGCAGTGCACAGAAAGGCAACAGATTCAGGCTTTGGGAGTGTAGAAACCTGTCTAAAAAATCTGAATGAGTTTGGAAAAAAGTCCACTATACTTTTTTCAGTAGGACACAACAAGGGAGGAGGAACACAAATAGTAAATGATCTGTCAGCAGAACTGGTTGAAAAGATAATGACAGAAAGTTTTCCACAGGGGCATCAGCAAATCTTTAAACGCCACAATTCTGATCAAGAGATTTTTTGCAATGCTGTTTCCATTTAAAACAAACCAAAAAATCAAAACCCCAGTGCCGCTGCAGGAACTGAAAGGGCAGAACTGGAGGCAAGGAGGGATCCACAAGAGAAATAGGAGAGGGAGTTAAAATGTTTAGAGGGATTGCCCAGGACTGGACTGGACATGCAGCACTGTAAAACTTGACTGGAACATCCGAGCAGAGCAACAGATCAGGATGAAGAATTGTAGGTGTTGGATACTTGGAGAACACAGATCCAGTTTTATGCTGCCTTCTAGCCAAGCCTGAAAGATCTTCAGTTTTTTTAGTTTACAATTCACTTAGAATGGTAGAAATTATTTTAAGAAGTGTTTTTAAAAGGCTCAGCCAGCACAAAGTCCTCACAAGAGCCAATTTTTTAATTTACTTCTGGTTTACCATTACTTATGGTTTCATAAAAGGAACTAGCCTCTGAATTTTTTCACTAGAAAGAGATTTCCACAAATACTACACTGCACTTCTCTCTGGAAGTATTAATAGCTCAAGACTGTCCCTTCTGCCTTTGCCTGCCATGAAGAGGAATGGAAATTAGAAATAAGGAACTAAGGAAAAAAAAAAAAAAGCCAAGCAGCCAAAGACCAGAGGTCAACATGATTAAAATTAGTAGGATATCAAAAGATAGGGTGAAACAAATTGCTAAGACCCTGGACTTAGAAATTAGGAGTGGGATTAAGAAGTAACCTTCTAAACAGCTAGGTGGACACCGGTTTGTATGTGTCACTGTGATTCTAGTATTTTCCAGGGTTGTGTTACTTCTCTCTGGCTGTGTAAAGAGCCTTAAAATGGGGATAAACTTCATGGGCATTTACTGCAAAGGACCTTTTCTGCAGCAGCAGGTACTCCAGAGCCAAATCTGCATCTATGCACATATGTGGAAAGGCTGACCTCAAGGCCAAAACCTGAAGCAAGCTGCCTTGCTGCAGCTGTACGCACGTAAGCAGGTTGGACTTTGCAAAGCAGGCATGTTAACAGCAAGACTAGCCTACCAAGAGTTACACAGAAACTATCTGTCATTACTGGGACAAGCTGTTTTTATGAACTGCCTTGTAAAAAGAGCTTTTTAAAATCAAGACAGCTTGCCTGATGCCAACTCAATCTACTTGAGTGCCCAGCTTCATGCTCCTCAGGACCAGAGGAAAGTGCAAGTTCATATTTAATCCCCTAATCATGCTGACAAACTGCTTCCCCTTACTGAGCAGGAGCCAAATGATTACAGAAAGTGTGATGTGGTTGAGCTCCAGACTGCAATCCAGAGCAGCCACCTCAGGGCCAGAAGGGAAGGAAGGGACCAAAATTTCCTGAGCTTCAGAAAATCTGCAAATATTAATGAAGCTGATACCTCCTCCTTCCCTCAGTCCTCCCTGCAAGAACAGTTGCCTGGCAAGAGCCAAAGAACACACCAGTCAGTGGGATCACTACAGACATATTTCAAGAAAGTCTGAACCAAGACTCTGAATCTGAGCACACTGTATCTTTCAGGGGGGAAGCAGACAGGTGACAGTCCTAAAGTTGACAGCAGCCATCACTAGAGTTGTAAAAAATGCAAATGACATTTAGCATAAACGTAGTGGTAAGGGCTAGACATGAAAGAGACTTGGGTCACCACTTCTTCCTTCTCTCCTAGCATCCTGTGCTGCAGAGAATGTCACTGTGGTGTATGGAATGGAGGGGGGCACCATTTCTGTCAACTGCACCTACAACCCCTGGCAGCAGCGGTGGAGAGAAAAGAGTTGGTGCAAGCAGATCGATGAGACCAAGTGCCAACATGTGGTGAGCGCCCGACGCTTCTGGCTGCCATTCTTAAAGAACAGGAATGGCACCACCTCCATCAGTGACAATGTCCGTGATGGGGTCCTCACGGTGACCATGAAGCGACTCAAGAAGCAGGATGCTGGGTTGTACCAGTGCAAAACTAACTACCTGGGGGAAACAAACAGCTTAAGGAAGGTGCAAGTGGAAGTGCTGACAGGTATGTCCTCTGCTGCAGAGAATGTCACTGTGGTATACAGAATGGAGGGCGGCTCCTGAGTTCCTACTTAAATTTCATATGGGTCTGCAGATGTCAAGGCCTCACTTTAGTAAACATCTACTTCTATCTTACTTTAAGGAGGTACTGTGTTTCATTGCTTCTTTTTAGTTCTGATTTACAGCAACATGGCCTCATTGTTACAGCATATCTAACACGTCATCCCATTATTGCTACCCAGATTAATCTTCTAGCACACAACCCAGTGCCTAGTCTCACCTTGGTTATCTATATCTAGCTGGGGCACTGGTGTTGGTGATACCAATGAATATCACCCAGAAACATCTGCAGGCTAAACTGTTCTGTTTCCATCATCAGCTGTCCTGGAGACCCAAATGCCAGAGGAGCCTAGTGCTGTGCAGAGCATCTCCAGGTAAGCCATAAAACTACTCATGCTGTGATCTCTAGTATTCCTAGGACTAAGGCAGATCAGCATCAGCAACCCCATTTGAAGCTGAGAGGAATACCACCACAGGCATATTCTCTACCTCTCCCTAACCTGTGACAATTCCTAGTGCTGCTGTGTGGTTTCTAAACAGCAGCTTTATCCTAATCCAGAAAATGCAGTGCTTCAGTGCCAAGCAAAACAACTCTTGCAGATCATAAATGATGTGTATGTGAGATAACCTATTGTAGTTGTTCTAACCTCCCAGGCTGTTGTGCACAGGCAGGGACTGCCTGTTGCAGGAAATGTTACCATCTTCACATTGTATACTACAAGAGTTTCTTTAAAGGTTGAACTATCCCCTTCATTGTTGTATTTATGGTTCCCCATAGCATCCCTCCTGAAGCTGATTTCACTGTCTTCTATATCATTGCTGGATTCCTGGTTATTAAGTTCGTGGTGGCTGTGCTGATCTTTATCATTGGCAACAGTAGGAAGAACAGAGAAACAGAGCAGAAGAATCCAAGCTTGAATGAGCAGCAGGTCCTCCCTTTCGCTGGTGACCTTGCACGTGATGGAATCAGCCCCTTCTAGGAGAGCACTGCTTAGAGCCAAACCAAAGGGAATTCACAGAGAAATGAACATCAAGCCTTTGAAGGCAAAGCTTTGCCACCTGCGGTAAGAAAAGGATCGCCTACTAACCATAGGTATTGATGAACCTATCACTCTAGAGAAAGAATGCCACCATCTGCCACCTCTTGTCATTGGCACTGACCAACTTTTTCCAACACAACCGAACTGAAAAGATGGTGCCATTAACACCTGAACTAATGGAAGAGGATGGGATTGAAGGCCAGAGGGAAAGGAGGAATATGAAGTCCTTCTGTCAAGAGATCCAGCACAGACTTAAATTTATCTCTATCTGCAGAGATGCCTCCCCAGGCATGGTAAAGGTGAGAGAGCTCTGCTCCATTTCCCCCCAGCTTATTGCTAGGCCAGAAAAAAACTTTGCTGCTCTATACAGCTACTGGCAAATGCCTTGTTATAAGTAAAACTACAGATATACCAGTGAACATAAATAGAAGTTCAGGCAACACATCTCAATGATCATGTGTTGAGCAATTCACAAACGCATCCACATAATGTAAAAATGGAAAGACATGGTTCTGTCTCAATCTCAAAGAAACTTCTCCTGATTCATTGAAGATCAGCATTAAAGAACTAATAGATTTTTTCAAGGTGTCCTACATGTCTCTACAAAACACTCAAATGCTTCTCCCGAAGCATGAAATGTAACCAGAACTAGATGGTTTGCACTGAAAGCTAACAACATTATTTGTCTAAAAATCAGCTTTTTAACTGAGACTCCACTCACTAAAGACTGAAGCTTTTGACACACTTTTGGCAATGCCATGTTCTGCTATCATCTCCAGTCACTGCCAGTAGCTGCACCACACCACCAGGCAGAGTTATTCCAGATACTCATCCCTAATATCATTCCACTAGGGTCCGAACTGAGACCCATCAACTTCATGTCATCCCAGAGCAGTGCCAGGTGAGAGATTCTGTCTTTCCAAGGTGATGGAGACTAGCTCCCCAAAACTGCCTTGGACATTGTGGATCCTTGGTGAATAGTCACTGTGGAAAGGCATAAGGAACTGCAGAACATAACAGAAACGGATGTGAAGTCTACATGCAGCTCTGAGTGTGCTTCCTCATTTCTCAAATGACTTTGTGAACAAAGAATGAACTGTCTCTCTGTATTTCTCCCTGTATTTTTTCTACCCTCTCATGGGGATGTTACCAACATGTGATCATTGTTCATTACTCCCCAACGTGAAGCTGCATTTAGCTCTCCCAGGAAGATCCCAAAACCAAGGGCATTCACACTTCTTTTCCCTGCACTGCCTGCAAAGCTAAATAAAATCAAACTGATTATCTGACTTGGTGTGGATTCATGATAAAGAGCTGCAGTACACCAGATCACAATACATCACCCAAAGAAGAGGTAACACTTCAAAAATGCTGGTGTGTTTATAATGTACAGAAATGCTCTGAGCCAGCTGGGCAGGTTGACACATCCAGCCAGCTCCATTTAGCACCATGCAGAAACAGCAGCTCAGATCCCACAACCAGATCAGCCTATCAGCATGGTTGTGCTCTGTCTAAACTAATTCCTCTATTGCCAGAGGGTAAATTAGCCCATACACAGTTGCACCACTGCAGCTGTACTAACACAAACCTAGCTTCAGTATTCCCAGACAGTCTGTGGTGTCCGGCTAGATGAGCTACAAAACAAGGGAACTGCAGCTCTAACCAGTAGATCTGGGTCCTAGTTCCAGCTGCAACCTATTGACAGACCTCAGGCAGGGCCATCCACTGCCTCTGTGATGGCACAGTGATGGTTCTCCACCACTGTACAAGGGCTTTGGGAAATAGGGATATCGAACTTGCATGTAAGTGCAAAACAGCAGTAAGGATGAACACATCCAACTGAAAGCTGCTCTGTAATTTATCAAGGTAGCACTAGAGAACAAAAATGCCTATTTCTTTTCCAGCTGCACAGCCCGATTGATAAATACGGCTATCTAGACAACAATATATTTAAAGCAAAGAAGCAGCCAGTAAACATTGTGCAGCCTTCCCACCCAAGAAGCAATATTAAGATTGTGGCTAAAAGATATTCTCAGCAATTCCAAACTGGCATCATTGCTCTAGGCAGCAGATGACTGCAAGTGACAGAGCAAGTTAGCTTCCTCTGCAACAGAGAATTTCTCAGTGATAAAGCAGCTCTGGGACACATTTTCTTCCTCTGTGCCCTAAGCCACTTTCTACTTCAGGATGGGGGGGTGGGGGTGGTTCCTGCCCTACTGCTCTTGCTGGCACTACCAGGTAAGGCTCAGAGACTCTTCATTTCCCCTAGGAACAGGATGCTCTCTGTGCTGTTGCATGCATTGCACACTGTTAACTGGCTTGAGCACTTTTTATTCAGGCCATCTATAGTCAGGCACAGAAGGAGATTCCCAGAAGTCAATGAGGGGAGGAAATGTTGAGGCTGAAATTTCCTTATTTTAATTACACAAGCTTTTGGGTTCTCATTTTTGTTTACAGTAGTTCAGTATTTTGTCCAGAAACTGAACTTCATGGTGGGACATCTGGCAATCTTTGCCCTTCTGAGACTTCTCTCCTACTATTGCAAAGTTGTCAGACTGAAATCCCCTAGCGTATGGGGAGGAAAATCTAGGTTTATTGCTCTCTCTTGATACATCATGGATTGTCATAGACAGGCTAGTTGCTGTTTGCTTTTTTGCTGCAAATAAATACTGAGTCCACAGAGAGGAACAATAGGAATAAAAATGGAAAAAGGGTAGTGGCACTAAGGCTAAGCATAGATGTTTATTTAGGCAAACCTGCAGAGTTGAATTACTCTTCTCAGAGGCCCAGCATGAGAGTCCCAGTGGTAAGAAAAACTGGCATACTAAGCTGTGACTAGTTGTAGCATCATTTTTTTCTTTGGAAGAATCATGAGTGGCAGGAGAACACACACAAGTGTTTCTGCATACAGAGGAAGACTCCTAACTGCTCATATGATATGGACAAGAATTCACATGAAAAGAAATTTTGGTGCTGTCAGAAAAGTCTTGTCCAGTCTTAGCCTTGAGTTCCCCTTTAAAAGAAAGGATTAACCTTAACTGTGCACTGCATCATTCAGCTGACCTGATACACTTTGGCCATGACAGCACTTCTAGGAGAATTCTGGCACATATCAGTGGGGGGTAGGGGGGATATGGAGAATATTCTGCTGCAAAGAATACAGATGGTGGTTTCACTTGAGGGTAAGCTATGAGATCAACAGTGCACCAGGTGGGAGACAGCCAAAATAAATCAAGAATGATATGTCATTTCCATTTTTGTTTCACAGCAAAAGATGGTGTATCTAGACATAGAGATGCCACTAGAGGTTATCAAGGACAGGCTAAAACTATATAATACAGTTCAACATAGAACCACAATATGTACCTGTATGTATTTAGAGGCAGAAGTGGCCATGAAATTATTTTTGCCATATGAAATAAAAAAGATTCAAAGGAAAAAACCCAAAATAACCACTATTTTATGGATTACCATCAAAAATAATGAATACAATTTTGTAGGATTGTATTAATCAAAACCAAATGGGTTTGGGACAGAAATATTTCAAGTAAGTTCATGGAAACTAAACAACAATACTTGCTTTTGCACAAAATTTTCCATTCTGTTAAAAGTAGTTTACAGCCACAGAAACCTTTCACACAGAAAAGCTTTGATAACACATGTAGAAGACTCATGAGATAGAGCAACACCATCTTAAACTTGAACATATGTATGAGGCATAAGAAATATGCTGAGGTGGCTCCATGTCCTCACACCTAGGGAATTTGACAACAACAACAGTCCTGGAACCTGATACAGCTCATGTTCACGAAGGGCAGCAGTAATCCAAATTTCCCATTTGCCAGCCCAACTTCATCTCCAGTGATCACCCTCCTCAGACTGGGGCTGGTTATTTCTTTGTCTTCTGAAAGTTCTCTTTATGCTGATGTTAGCTCTGCTCCTTTGTTGGGTGAGATGTACACCATGATGAGGATTGTTTTTTCCTGTCTTCTCCCTCTAATGAATCACCACCCTATTTTCTTTAGCATTTGTAAGGCTGTTTGCAAAAAAAGGGAACTCCCTGTCCCTCCATTGCTCCTATTCTGTGATAGCCAACATCAGGAAACTTCAACATTTTATTTGGTGCAAAATGGTGTCCTGAATTAGATGTCAACCTATTATCAGAGGTAACTCTGATCAAAGTATTGTTAAAGTAGGAAGGACTGAAATGATGAATGACTTCTCATGGAAAATTATTAGAGTGTGGCTGCAAAAGCTCCAACTTTGATTGAGTGACTCAGGAGAATATCATCTTGAGAGCCATTTCTAGGGGAGAAACAAACTACTGAAATAGGCTCATGCTGGAAGTTTTGGGTGAGTTAATCAAAGAATTAATGATCTTCTAAAAGTCAGCAATTTCTTACCACTTGACAAGAAAGATTACAGGTCAATGTTAAAGAACTCTCTTCTGAGCCTGGAAATTTCCTGAGACACAGATAATTCCTGAATTTCTTCTTTTAACCAGATTTTTGATACATACTAATGGTATAAACAAATTGCAGCCAACTGGTAGGGGGAGTCTGGCTTGGCTTCATTGACTAATGCAATTTTACATTTACATCAGCAGATGAAACAGACTCCAAGCAGTCTGAAATCTTTGCCTGAATTTCTACCCGAGTTCATCTCTTTGCCACTGCTCATTAGTAAACTTCTGTATTTGTTATAATATTTGACTTATTTTTCTGCTTTTAGCCAGCATGGGAAGCAGAAAAACAGAAGCTACTTAGTGGAAGCTATTCTTTGATTTTTCTGACATGACTGAAAAATGTGTATGGTGCATTGCTTTTCTAGGATGCTTCCTTTCTATCAGCATTCAAATGCCCAAATAAGCAATTCAGTTTTCATATCGTTCTCTAAAACGGTATGAATTTTCATGGCTGACCTATACCTCCTACAGAACTTGTCTCCTGCAGGAACTGTTTTTTCTGTTTGATCTGTCACAGGACCCAAACTTGTAAGGAAAGCAGAAACCAAATCTCATTTGTCCCTCTGCGCATGATATAATCATTGATTAAGTAGGTTTTCCAAGGCATCATGCAATCAAGTATCAAAGATCTTGCAAGAATGAAAAAAACGCCAGAGGACCACAACCCAAAGGGAAGAAAACTGCTATCACTATGTCTGTTCTTTCCCTACTAGCTACTTACTACTAGCTCTTTGGCTGGGCCTACACTTGATATTTTCATTTAGATACACTGATAACAGGTACTATCCAACAACCCAAACAAAACTTCCAGCTCTTACCTGAGGAACTGATTGACCCAAGTCCTGTGGTTCAGCTGCATTAATTCACCTTCTTTTACTAGTAGATAGGACAGGATTAATTTTCTTGTGTAACTTCACAATTTCATAGCGAACAAGCAAGCAGTAACTCTGGATCATTCTACAAACCTGCAGAGCAGGTTTTTTTAGCACAAGAAAAACTCACCAGGGATAGATTAATGCTGGAAAATCACCTGCTTTGTTTTTTTTTTTTTCCAAGGGGAAAACTGGAATCAGGATGGAGATTTGGACACCATTTCAGTTCCTACTAAGGAAGGGGATGTTGCCAGCTCCACAGATGACAGCAATAAGGATCACAGGTAAAAAACAAAGACTCCCAAACACTAAGTAGAGCATTCTGGATGCACTGCAGGATTTGAAGGGTGGTGTGACAAACAACTGAAGCATGTGCATACACACACATAGACACAGAAGGCGGCCTCCCCCTTCTCCCCTACAGAATTTTATCCAACCTCCCCAAGTCCCATGAAAAGCTGTAGAAGGTTCCTATCAGTTTCAGGAGCACTAGGTGAGGCTTCTACTGAAGATGCTTGGTTTGACTGTGTTCTTACTTTCTACCTGGTTAAAAAGGGGACAACTACATGGGCCAAGCAATGCTACAATGACTCTGCCTTTTGTACAAGCAGACCAGCCTAAGACTAATCCCAGCTAAACAACATAGCATGTCAGGAGAGTTATTATAGGCCTGATCAAAGGTGACCCTATTAATGATCCTGATCAAAGACAGTCCATGAGAGGGGCTACTGCATCCTGATGAGGGTTGCCTTTGAACTCTGGTAGCATTGCAAATGACTGCAGGAAGAGAATTCAAGCTCCTGAGTATTCCCCAGGCTTGCCAAGTGCCAAAGAAAATATAGCTGGGTTGGATCCTCTGTGGCTGTAGATCAGTACTGACCTCATGGAACCACACTTGTTTAGAGACAGCAGGGGTAATATTTGTATGCTGAATTTTTATCCTGGAAAGATAACCCATTTTCAAACACACAAAATCCACTCCCAAATTAACCTGGTCACCTCTGGTACTGGAAATAGTAATGGAGACACCATGCTTTTCCCTGCAGGACCCTCTATGCTCTCATGGTGCTGAGTTCCTTCCTGCCTACAACTGCTCTGATTGCTACAGTTTTACTCCTCATCACCACTTACATCAGCAGGAAAAGGGCAGGTAAAGCTCCCTAATCCTCTTGTCTAGTTTTCCTGCCCCTTCAGCTTGTTGCCCCACCACCCTGAATGTAAGGAAGGTTCATCGCAATGATTGTCCAGGGAGGCAATGAGACTGAGCTGAGAGGAAAATGCAAGATGTGAGTTAAATTGCAGGGAAGGGATAGTGGGGGTAATAATTTTTAAAATGAAAAGGTAAGGTGTAGTTTCACACTCAAAGGAGATTCTGTCCTTCATGGCAGGAAAAGAGATGGACTTTGGCAGACATCCTTCTTTCAGACAAGCAGCACTGCAGGTAAGACATCATGAGAAATCCCACATTCCTGGTGCTTTGATCTCTGTCATGCAGAGACACTGGCTCTATGTTCACCATTCATGGGATTACAAAGCATGCAGTAACATGCATCCTACAGTGGATGTGTAGCATCCACTCAAGCTAGCTGACTAAAGCTAGCTGTCTGTATTTGTTGATTGTCTGACATCTTGTTGCAAAGCAGACACAACCTAACTTGGTTATTTGAGTTAATAATCTTCAGCATATTTTTGTTTATAGTACTCAGAAAAATAAATGTAATAACAAATATATAACTTTGATAATTAGCTGGCCTTGAATCTTCAGTAATACCACCAAAGTTTCTCATCAAAGGAAAACTTTGCTAGTTGAAATCACCCTAAATATTTAGTGTGGTAACTATTGCTGCACCTTTCTACCCAGTCCCTTAAACCTTAAGAAGTAGAGTGCTGTTCAAGGATATATGCTGAGCACATATCCTTTTCCCATGCATCCTCTCTGCTCTTCCCCAGTTTCATGATATGAGAAAATATTTGTGGATGTAGATGAACTAAGACTAATATTCAGAAGTAAAACCCTCTGAATTTCTTTTAAACTTCTTATTCTTTGTGGTTTCTCAGAAGGATGGAAGAAACAAAGCAAGCAGAATGCCAGAAGGGGAACTGAATGATAGTACAATATATGCTGTCATAAGGCACCAACCTCAGCCAAAGCCTGAAGATGTTATATATGTCAACACACAGCCTTCACCAAAAGTTTTCTTCTGCGTTCAAGAACCACCAAGCAATTCAGTTTCCTCAGGGCCTATGGCATATGCTATTGTTATCTTCAGAGCCACAAATCTGCATTCTGGAACTGAAAAGAGAAAAACAGGTCCACCTAAAGAAAACAGCACAAAGCCTTGCTTGGGCTTATTCATAGAATTTTGCTGAACTGCACTTAGATATAATCCATTTGTAACCAGTTGCTGAAGCTGAATACATATAGGGTGTGAGGCAGAAAGCAACTGAAAGGATGAGGCACATGGATACACAAACCTTCCCTGAAAAAATAACTACACTTTTCTAACAGCACAGCATTACAATTCAGCTATTGGTAAGCAAATCTAGTGGAAAGCTAAGGCATATTTGCTTTTTCCAAATTGCTCTATTTTTAAGTGACAGGCAACTACAAACCCAAAGACAGGAAACTGGTTCTCCCTGTAGCGACTGATACAGTGCCACAGTCAAAAAAGGGCTGTGAGATATGGTAACATGATGCTTCCTTTTAGACTTTCTTCAACAGCTCACTTAGATACTCATATATAAAATGTCAATTATTGCCCACTCTGATAAGATCCAAGTCAGCAAAGTGGTAAAGAATCTGCTTTATTTTAAACATAGGAGTTGCTTTATGGACTTCAGAAAGACAAGTAATGCACCCAACATATTTTAGTAAACAAGGGTCTTGTTGAAAAATATTTGTCTACATTATAGTATGAACTGTCTTCAGCTTGAACACATGGGTGTAGAATTTACACCCAACGTTATTTATTTATTTATTTTTACAAAGAAATAACTTTGTTTTTCCTTGCTGTTGCTGCTTGCTGTCTATTAATGCCACACCTATGCTACCAGTATAAATCTAGCTTGACTTTATTATAAATTAAACATATTTTCATCAAACTACCGAATCCTATTATCATGGTGATACATGCAAGCATCCATTAGGGATTATGGATAAATCCCCAAATTCATCTGACTGAGATTTTCATTTTAATTCTGTGAGTTGGAGTCCAAGGACGCTGAATATGATACAAAAATGGTTTTAATTTTTTGGTATTAAGATTGCAAGAAGACTCCAGCCTAGGTACTGGGTGGCATGGGAGGAAAGGAATGCGAAAAAGCAGAGAATACATCCATGAGTCATAGAAACTCCACTCTGCCCGTGAGTGCTTGTACAGTCCTGCAGGGTAGGGGAGGTGGGGGGGGGAGAGAAGGAAATTCTGTTGACTGGTCTGATGTGGCTACATGGTAGCAGGCTTTTTGCCATTATATCTGAGATTATTGTGGTTCTCTATTGCAAATTCTCTGAAAATAAAGCTAGAAAAAACCCATAATAATAGCTAAAGAAATCAATTTCTGGCTTCCTAAACAGGTTTGCATGATTGCATTCTTCACTTCCTGTCCCAACTTCCCATCTTCAGTTCTTGCATATTGTTATTATTTCCTTTTTTTTTGATCATCACTGCATTGACCAACTCTGGAAAGAATTAATGACTGACACCCTTGTCCTTTGGGTCATTTCTGAGATGTCAAAAGTGTTGGTGTGGGGACCATACCATTAAGGTCTGAAACTATACACAACAGGAAAGACAAATGGTTAACATAATAAGCTTCAATATACAAATTCAACTCCTTATTTAGCCTGTTTGGCTCTTTGAAAGCACCTAAAACTTTGTATGCCTAAATTCATCACAATGCATACAGACTGAAAGTTCTGAGGGCTTCAGATCCTTACGTAATAGAAGTTAAATAACTAAATAGGCAGGCTTACTGGTATACATTTCTTTCTGCCTACAAAGCTGAAGATGATCTGTTATAATATGATATGATGAATTTGAGCGTGTTTCTAGAGACGGTTTATCTCTATGGATGGCAGCAGTCCTCTGTCACAAAATGTAAAAATGTAACTGCCTGATTTAAAATAAAGACAGAAGAAATATTCTCAAATCTTTCTAAATTTGTAACATCTTACAGCTATTTTCCTTGTGTGCAAATGATGGAGATTTGCTAGTAACCTGAACTGAAGGAAGAATTATCTTAAGACCCAGTTTAGATTGGCATGTTTGGCAGCTAAATTTGGAAAGCATCAGTAGCCCATCCAATCAACTTCTGTTATGCTTAGCTGTGGAACCACATTCAGGAATGGTCTAACTTAGGTACAAGCAGCCTCTGGACATGTGGGACATTGCAAACCTAGCCATGTCTTCAGATAAACCTGACAGAGACACCTAATTAGTGACCTAGTTCTGGCTAATGTCTCACACATCCTCCCAGCTTATCTTTCATTTGATCGTAGCAGGAAATAAAGTTGCGGCATTCTAGGAACTAGGCTTATCAGATGGACAGGGCACAGCTGTCAGGATGTAAAAGGACAGGAGTTTTTTCTAAGACTGAGGCTATTAGTCAATACTTTCCATTCCAGTTCCTTTGTACATCTCCTCTGTCCTTCTACAGGACATCTAGTTAAAACTCGCTCCAGATCTAAACATTCTCTGCAGCCTATGCTGAAATAGTTATTTGTTTCTTCTTTGTCTCACTTCAAAAGCAGTAAATGCCAAGAGGACCATTTTCATCTCTAATAGGGAGTAAACTAATATCCATATGACTAATGCCTGGGCACCTTCATCTGTTACTTGTTGTTCACCGCAAACAGCTCTTGCCCTAAGCGCACTATAAGAATGGAACAATCATATAATAAATCATACTCTGGAGATTCTGCTGAAGTCATCATAGTACTATGCCATCACATGCCTTCCAGTAGCAGTTTTGCAAATTCAGTAAAATTTGCCATATGCCTAAGAAGCCAAGGAGATTTGAGCAAAAGGCAGAGATTAAAAGGACAAGGCTTTATTAGTCACTATGGAAACCACCCAGTTCTGCTCCATGTCTTGAAAGACCCACAGAAAGCAAAATGGGAAAGTAAACTGCATTTTGGATATTATACAAACTACAGTCCAAGAAGTCTCCTGCTAGACAAAGTGAAGTTGACTCATTCATATCTTTCCTCTTCCTCTGGAAGTCACTGAAACATGAGAATGTTTTTGGAACAAATGATTATGTCTAACTCCTCCAAGTACAAAGAATCAACAAAGTGCTGTTGAATGAAGAACCTAAAGAAACAGAAAATCCAGCTTACCAACCCTATTCACTTCACATTAGTAGTACAAAATTTTATTCATTCTATTCACTTTAGAATACCTGTTCAATTGTTCTCAACTTCCTGCCTAACTTCCCTCTCATGCCTAGCAATAACAACTATTAATTACCAGAAAGGAAAACTAAGCAATAAAAGTTAAGTTCCTGGCAACCGTGACTAGCCCAAGATTAGCACATAGAGGAACTTCTCTCCAAAGTGAGAGATTGCTTTAAATTAGTTTGCTCCTGTTCTTGTTGGGGAACTGAAAAGAATTTCAAGTTAAGAATAAAGCAAAAAGCTGTAAAAATCAATATCTGAGCGGCTTTGTAATCGGATAACCTATTATGTGCTGAGGGCATTCCCTCCAAGCCTGTGATGCCTGCTTACTCCCTTGGGCCACTGCCCTTCATGCTCTTCTGCATCCACGAATCTTCAGCTGTGAGGTCCTTGAGGATTTATTCTGCTCTATTTGCCAACAGTCACACTTCCAGCATTTCTGCGTTTCATCATGATTGCAAATCTGCCAGCAATGCAGTGACAGAAAACCAGGCCAGCTTTTTTCAGGACCCACACTGACTGCCAGCATGTGGGGGCTTTGCAGCACCTAACAACAGAGTCTGAGTTAGGAAGCCAGATCCTGTACGTGTGGCAGAGGGAAAAAAGCACCTTCAGAAGGTATTTCCAAACAGCAGGACCTAACTGGATGCTCTGAACTGCCTGCTGGAGGAACATCCATCTCACCTATGAGTACACCATCCTCCTAATTTCAACACTTAACATAGGCAGTATGGTTATGCCCCATTGTACCTGGCACTAGAAGTACACACCAATTTTCCATTGTATCTCTGAGACCACTTCAGTGTAGCTAAATACAAATTCATCCAGTATTTCCAAGCTGGTTTACAGCTAGGACATCACTCACAATTGGTTCACTTGGAAAGCACTGTTAAGGCATCCACTGCAGGAGGAACACACACAAGTGTTCGGGGTAGAAATTGCCTTTTTTCTGTTTGGTGCCAGCTAGTGATGTTCATGCCTCCTTTCAACCTCTGCTGGCAGAGAGATGCTTTTGCACCACTGAGGGCAAAACCAGGCCCCCTGAACTGCAGTAGTGGCTACTGTCCTTTCAAGAACATAGCATATAGCTACAAATACCTGTGAAGTTCAGTGTATCCCTTCTAAAAGTGTGCCTATCCCAAGAACACAGGGGGAAAAAAGGCATATGTAATGTTTTGCTTTTTTATGGCTGCTTTTAACTCAAAGAGCTCTGCAAACTGTAAACATACACAGGAACTGTTAACAATCCTATAACATACAACTACTTCATACCACACAAAGATTGGCTAACAGTGCAAGACCTCAGCCTTGATGAAAGTATTTACATTATTGTAGTGAATGTTTAAGTTACAATACTGTTGAGAGATCCCGAGCAGCCCTTGTGGAAGAAACAACCTGCCTGAGAGGGATTAGCAGGCAGACATGGAGCTATCTCTTAAACTTCTCAAAGCCTGCCCAGTCCTTTTAGGAAGAAACCTTCCTTTTGTGCCAAAACACAAGAAATAAAACTCTTTCTAAAGGTGTCCATTCAGTCATGTTTGGCCAAAAAAAGATAATGAAATGATACTTGGGAATTTGGGCACAAAAAGAAATCACCTTCCTGGAAAGTAATCAAGAATATAAAGGAATGAATGTCTTGCAAGAAAAAGCATTTGGGTAACATGATGTTGGACTGTCATCTCTTACACTTATGCAACCTTGTACAGATTCCACTGCTGCACCCACAGGACACTCCCTGTGCTCCAGGGCAGCTTCTATATAATCGCTGGATTCTTTGGCATGGCCTTTCAGGGATGATTATTCAATGCAATGAATCCTGCAGCAAGCATGCAGAGTGAAACGTCACTGAGGCACACTGAGCATCATGCTGACAGATATCTAGGATCTGGCTAGCTGTGGATGGGACATAGTGTGACTATTGGGCATCTTCCTTTTCATTATTAGAATGACAATTTTTTCTTTCAAACAATAATTGCAGTGCATCCTCTTTCCTCCCACCCCAGACTCGTCATTTTCCCCACACTCAAAAGACGTACCAAAGCAACACTGGCTGGCTCAAAGAAGCCTGCCTTCCTTCCCGTAGCTCAGTGAGGCCATTTCCCAACTCCAAGCACGTCACAGCAGCTTCCCTGGGCTCAGAGCTGAGAGGCAAGACCTTCTTCCATCCTTCCTGCAGCCCTTTCTCAGACAACCCAGCTCCTGCATGCAAAACACCCTACAGCCGCCATCTTGAGGCACTACTTCAGCCTGTGAGGAAGAGCAGCAGGGCAAGATGGAGGCCCTCTTCACCAGCCAATCAGAGGTGACCCAAAGCAGCACCCATCCAATCAGCACCCACAGTGGGACACCCCAGCTTCCCTCAGCCAGTCAGCTTCCCGCACTCACCAGCAGCCAGGCCCCAAGGGTGGGCAGAGCACTCCCCTCAAGCAGCAAAATGGCAGGATGGGCATGGTCGCGAAAGTGAGCACCAAGACGTCCAGGCCCTTCTCCACAGAGCCGAAAAGATGCACGTGCACCCAGATATCCCCCAGACTGGAGGCTGAGCTGCCCTCATGGAGGGCAGGAAAGCTCGCTGGCTGCCTAGGTGTTTCTCAGCAGTGCTAAAACCACTGCCTTCCCTCACTGCTCAGTGTCACTGCTGCCACTGACTGAAAAGAGCAGAAGGTCTGAAAAACAGAGCCAAAGCTTGTTCTTGGTTTATAAATTTTTATTAGCTGGATAGTGTACACAGTACTTACAATTGCATCTATTAAAGACCAAAATACACTTGAAAAAATGCATCATATAAAAAAAATTATAAACTTTTAACTATATACAAACTTTGCCTTACATTACATTAATCTCAGTACCCTCCCACACCCATTCACAAAGAAAAGATCCCTCCCCCCTTTTTAACATGCAAGGCCTTAAAGCCATTTAGCATCACTTGAGGACCATTTTCCACATCCCATTCTTTAGACTCATATAAAACTGTTTTTTGATCGGTTTGCTGCTCTAGTGCTCTCTGGCTCAATCAACCACATTTCTCCCCGAGCCTCTTCTTTTAGCCTCATCCACTCTTTTATGCACTCCTAAAGTGGAGTTTTTGCTCAAGTGTAGCCAATCCACAAAGAATTCTCATTTAATTACTAGAGAGGTTTGAACTTGATGACATCACTAATTTAAAAAATTTACCCAGAAAAAGAAAGCAGACTTTTTTGGTAATGTGGTGCTGACCAATAACTCTCAACCTCACCAAGCAAACACTACTTTTAGAAGTGATACACATAACCCAAAGCAAATGAAAAAAATATGACAGTAGCACTCAGGCTTTCACATCACTATTTAAAGTATTAACAGTAAGACTTCCTATATAACACAAATCCATAGGTCTTAATACACATTCTACAACAACAGATTGGAGAACCTATTTATGAAGGGCTTACTGGGAAAAAAGTTCTAGATGTTTTGAAGAAGTTTACAAGTTCTTCAAGGAGTCATTACTCATTAAAAAAAAATACCTATGTCAGAGCAATAATCTTGCTTCCCTAACTTCCAACTCTCAGAGGGGGTTCTCCAGGACAGAGATTAGCCATCAGTTGAAGAGAAGAAATGTTACAGGGAGGCTGTCTTACTCCAGCACAGAAATATTCCTCCAGTACATGAACACTCCACTGACAAAATGTACAGATGCTCTAAAAAAATATTTACAATAATGCTGCAAATTCATATGAAGCAAATTTTTTGTTATTCCTTCACTAAAAGAGAGCTACATATTTCCTGAAATGGGTGACCTCACAAGAAATGCTAGGTGAGGATTTCATAGTCGCCAACTGAAGAAAATAAGCACCATGATCTAATTGGCCAAGTATTTTAAGGCAGAAGCAACCAAAGGCACCAAAGATGCCATCAATGCAATAGAGGTAAACAAATGCCTTTCAAACCATTAGAAAAAAAAATCCTAATGTAAGATTTGTGAACAGAGCATTACATTACTAGTATAATTCAAGACAAAATCAAAAGAAAGATTTATTTGCATGTCAAGAACTAGGCCACCTCCTCCCATAGCTGCAGGTGTTGCTGTGTGTCAGTTTCTTTCTCAGCTTTAGTTCACCATGTCAGCTGGGTAAGGGTAAGAACATGGAACTAAAACTTCAGAAAAATGAACTGAACTCCATATAGAAAAATCCAGCTGCCTACCTACAAATAACAAACCTGCATTTTTTCTTTGTTCTTTCACTGGCTACATACCTCCCCACAGGTGGCGGACCTAAACATTGTCATCCTTAGTATCTATACAGGCATACTCTTCCTCCACGATTGCCTGCTGGCAATCTAGAATCTGACATTTCTCCACATTTCTGCTCCCTCCTCTTGCATTCCTTCCCATCTTCTCATACTCTTAGGTCTAGTATTTTTTTCTTTTATCCAAAGTGAACAGAATTTTCAAGGCTCTGTCTTTTTGTATCCTCCAAGTCTTCTACAACTTGCTAATTTGTCCTCCATTTCGCACTTAGTCATAAGCTTTCAGTAAATGTGAAAAACATAGTGGGGAGATCATACAGGTTGTATTTTCAATTTGCCTTTACTTTTGTCACTTGAAAACAAGAGTTCACTGAATTTAAACCAGTCTCACCCATCCTTGGCTGCTTTCCTCAAGAACACCTCAGCCTCTGCAACTTTACCTACTCAGGTTCATAATCACCTCCCTCAATGACAATGCCTGGCAGTATTTCCAATGCCATGCTTAACTGCCATGACGCAGTTTGTTTTAACTACAGAACACAAAAATTGGAAGAGATGGGACTACAGCAGGCAGGTGATACACAGAGCATCTGTAAAACTCATTCAAGATGGGAGGAGATGAGCATGGAAAGATGCAAGTATCATCTGGTAAAATGTTGTGAACTACAGCTTCCATCACCAAATTTCAAAGTAGTAAGAGTGGAGCAAGCTTAAAATCTGTAATGAGCTATGGAATTAGAGATAAAGATATGTTTTGTTGAGATACTCAGCCAGAAGCCAGCTAGAGGTCATGAAAAAAAATCATTTTTTTTTATAATGTAAGTACTCCTCCTCCTTCATTAAGTGCCATTTTTTTTAATTTAAAGAGGATAGTCTATAAAAAGCCTGAAAGGTTCATCAATACCTGCCTTCATTTGTTTAACAGTCCTTCAGTTGCATCAGGATAAGCTGAGTTGCCCTGTGCTTCTGCTGTCATGAAAAGATCCCTCACTGTGTAGAACAAGAGAATTGTAGAACTGAATTAGAAGAGACATCAAGGAACACCATCACAAAGAGGGTCAAGTGCTATCACTCTTGAGATGGGAGACTTTGTGTCTTCTGGAGGAATCATGGACTGGCAGGTTAGAAGGAAGATTTAAAAAAAAAAAAAATCCTTTGGAAGGGACTCACTCAAAACTTTTAATACTTTTTATACTAGAATCAACTTTTCTTCCAAAGCAACAACTACTGGCAATGAACACACTAAAAACCACCCAGAGATTCCTTTACTAATTAAATCCTTATCCCCACATCACCCTCTCCCATCTTACTTCTTGGAACAGATACATAATATATCAAGTCCTGTAATAATCTTGAAATATTTCTATCATTTTGACTGGATGGCTGACCTTTTCCCAGAGAAGAGCTTGCTGTTTACATATTTTACAAGGTGGAACTTAAAGGAACCCCCTTTCAGTTTCTGCCAGTTTCAGAAGTGCAGATGCAACAACAGGTAACAGTTCAGTTGACAATAAAGTCCAAAGGTGTAAGGAGTGGATGTAAATAACAAGTCTCTGCTGGGAAAACAAAGTACTGTGGTGTAGCCACATCAGTACTGGTTGCTATAAACTGTATTATGTCTCTGTACAGAAGGGCCATAACTCCAAGAGGTCTTTGCTGGCCCTGCTTCAGCATGCCAGAGTTATTGCTGATCACTGAGTCAGTGGCACACTCTCACCCATGGCCAATCTTAATGCAAGAGATGTTTAAAAGAAGAAAAAGGCATGAGCAGTCAGACTCTGAAATCCTTGTGCTGGATCAGAAGAGTATACCAAGAAAATCGTTAAGTTTCTAACTGTTGAGTCAACTGCAGTTAAAATCCTGACCACATACTGAAAATGTGGTGTGTGTTCTGTAGAAAAGGATAGGCTGTGATATGGCGATTGTCCCATTGAAAGACTTGCTTGATACGCTGTAAAGGTAGGACAGACTTGCAGAAGGGACAGGAATTCTATTCAGTTATTTTTTTTCTTTAAGCAGTGGTTAGGAGACTCTGATCATCTGTGTCATTGCTTCTTCATTGGCCTGAGTTGGATCCTACAGATACAAAATACATACCATGTTGTAACTTCAACATTTTTCCGTAACAGCAGAGAGATTCATGCACAACTATCAAGAGGAGATACTCCTGCCCCCTCCCTTCATCTCTACATACCGTATTTTTCCTGGGTTTTATAGGCCAGTGTAAGAGAATGGGATATATAAATCTTAATAGTATCTAGTAATGTGTTGTTTCTGGTAATAGGGAACACCTAGTACTGGTCTAGGATTTGGGAAGGATTCTACTTCAGGATAAGAAATATTCTTCCACTAAAGCTACAGGACTGCTTTAAAGCACTAATCAACAACAGAATTTGCTAATTCTACTCTGTTGTGTCCCTCCCTTGAAAAAACTGTCTTGCACTTTTAATGTAAATCAATATGCAGCTAAGAATCAGATATTCACATTTTTTAATCTTTTATCAGGTGGTGTCTCTACCTTTAATTCATGTCCTAAAAAAGTACTTCTGGAATGCAACCAGAAACCCTGCAAAGACTGTATTTCTTAGGACAAACAAATATATACTCTGTCTGTAAAACAAAGTGAGTACATTTCTATCAATATTACTATAATTTAATTACTCAAGGCAAATAGACACTTGCTCTCTACAAGAAGTGAGACAGATGGTTTATTTACAATGCCCGAAACATAAATTCAAAGGCAGAGAGGGACAAAGGTCAGCAGCCTAGCCCAAAAAAGAACAAACAAAACAGTACAAAGACACCTCTAAAGTGTATTCTGAAGAACTGAAAGTGGCAGTTGTCCAAAGAACAGATAAAATTCTACTTACCTGCATATGAGGGCTGTCTTTTTCTTTTGGTGAGAAGAAACGTCCGCCTTCTCCCCGCTTCCTGGCCATGGCATGACGATGCCGAGATTCATGCAAGTATTTCTGCAACAATATGAAGGTGATAATGAGAGACTAGCCTACTATTTCAAGTTCAATACTTTCAGTAGGAGAAATTTCTGACCGCTAGCCAGTCCCCATCCTTCCCCTTTGCCTGAAGAGGAAGTGTGTACAGTAAATGCCCATTTGCAATACAGCTACATACACATTCAACAATTAAACGCATGCAAAGGAAACAGGACTGCCCCCAAGGGACTTAAAAAACTGCTCTGATGTAGCTTATGGGAAAAGAAAGTAAAATTAAAAAAATTGAAGAACACTTTAAGATTCTAGTCCCCATTTTCCAGCACAGGTGGTTTTCTGTGCCTTTCTCATAGAGCAACCCTGTATTAGATCTGAGTTATACTCTCACCCTTCTTTCTTTGGGAATTTTTCCCTCCGCTTCAAGCTTAGCACGTGCCTGCCTCCTCTTAAGGATCCGGTGATACTGCTTGGCATTTACATAGAGGGGCTCTTCTTCCAGCATTTCTGCTCCAGGCAAAGGTATTCTCTGGATAGCTGGTACTGATCCAGCTCCAGGTACCATCTATAAAGAGAATGTGTGTTTAGTACTTGTAGCTCAGAACACAAAGTGAATGCAAAAAAGTAGTTTAAAAAAAAAAAAACTTTAAAAGGGAAAGTGTTTGGGGTTTGTTCAGATAATGCATCTACTTAAATAAAAAGGAGTAATAAAGTTGTTCTCAAACTGCAGAACAAATTTAAACAAATCAATTAGTTCTAAGTTGTGCTTGGTTTTTTCTGACAATGGTACAATTTCAGTACAATATACAATTCTATGACCATGTTACTGCTTCTTGTACAATTAAGCATACAGGACATACCCATTGCTTCCTTTCTTTTTGGTTATCACTTATTTAATTTATATGATAATATCAGCTAATTTTTTAAAGCAAATATTACTTGTAGAGCTGCTGACATCTAGTGGGGATGAACAATAAAATTCAAGTTAAAAGGCCTCATTACAAAGAAATAAGAATTGGCAGAAAAAGCCCTCTTATGAATCAGAGAAACAAATACTAAGGGATCCTCAAGAAAAGTAATAGTTGATTCAATCTTTTTAAACCTCTGCTTATCAGTTAACAGCTTGTTTTGAACTTCAGTTTCTAGATTTCTGAACTCAATCTGCTGTGGGAAAGTACAGAGTACATAGATCACAATAGGACACAACTCATTAAAAATGAAAACTTATATTGTTTAAATTTTAAACTAATGGTAGCTACTGAGAAGACTGACCATATTTAGGTGACATGAATCTCAGACAAAAGTTTGCATACTGACATCTTGAACGTCAACCTTTATAAATATCAATGGAAAGTTAAATACATACCATAACCATTCCACCTGAATTGACAACATTTCCAGCAACTGGCAACGTCACTGTGACAGTCCCTTGTCCACTACTGGTTGTATTGGTGTTGGCTCCCGTTTGGACAATTTGTGCTCCAGCCAAACTGGCTGCTGGAATGGTGATCATGCCTGTAACAGGGACTGTAACTTTTAAGAAAATAAAACACAAAAGAAAAAAAAAAAAAGAAAAAAAAAAAAAACAACCAAAAACACGCACACAAAAAGAAGGGAACACCATTAGTCCCACTTCTGTTTTTCACTCATTCATCCTTCCATAACATGCAAAAAGATTCAGAAAAGTATTGCAAGTTATTAACTACATTCCATCACCTGGTCCTC
>JANZLQ010000055.1:4244268-4261387 GCA_026212715.1 Elanus axillaris
TCTGTCTAGCGAAGAGGGGGGGAGTGATAGAACGACTTGGTGGGCACCTGGCGTCCAGCCATGGTCAACCCATCACATCCTCATACTTCCTATTTTTTGCATTTTTATCTGGACAGTAATCCCAGTGTCAGATAAGAGATGAAATACTCTAAGGTGTAAAAGCAAACTTAAGTGTTTCTATTCTAATAGCCCTTGCCAAAGAAAAGAGCCATTTTTTATTTTTCTGCGGAAAGAACCACAGAATGAATTCCTGTATAATAACATAATCATCTCTTCTTCCATTCTCAATGCCAACAATTTGTATCACAGCAATCACAGCACTACCAGCACTGCAACTCAATGTTTTCTTTGACAATAATTACAAGGGAATAAAAACCTATCAAAGAGATATTGAGAAGTCCTGACTTTCACACCAAAGCTCATACCTTGTTGAAGAATGGTTCCATCAGCATTAACTGGCTGATAGACTATGGTCTGGCCTTCAGCTGCTTGTGCTACCTGTTGTCCTTGAACTGCTATTTGTTGCTGGGTCTAAACAAAACAAAGAACACAGTAACTTTACAAATTGCTTATTTTTCAAATTTTACAATTCCTGAATTAACACATGGTGCTTAAGGTGTTTCAGGCATCTATTTCTTTTGCTTTATTACCAGCATCAAGAAATAGGATGGAGCACAAACCAATTGAACTGTAGATAAAATACCAAAAGCACATATAACATACTTTTTATAATAGTGTAGTATTTAATACTGAATGAAACAAGTTCTAGGTTTCCTGTCTCACTATGAATACGTTAAAGGAAGAACTATTCTGCTCAGAAATTTAATTTTGGTCCTAAACAAAAGAATCAGCAGAAAACCCAGGTATGACTAAACTACTTCAAAAAATGGCGCAAGTATGAAATTAGCAATACTTCATGTTTTCAAATTTCAACAAATAGACAAAACCAACCATGAACCAATAAAATACAAAGCACAATGGATAAAAACATGCAATCTATTTATTCTTCCCCAGAGTTATGTTTGAAAACACTACAAAAATACAAAATTCATTCTAAAGTTCTCCTCAATATTAATAATTCCTCTTTTTTTTTTCTCCTTTTTTTACTTAACCACACCTTAAGTCATTTGTCAAGTTTCTCTTCCTATTTCTCTCAAGAAAACCCTTTCATGCTGGTGCAGTTACCTGTGTCTGGCCAGCAGTAACTGCAGTCTGTGGCTGCTGTATAATGATCTGCTGGGTCTGGCCCTGCTGCCCCTGTACCTGCACAGCCTGCCCACCTTGAATCTGAATCTGACCTGGCTGGACCAACTGAATCTGTGGAAGAAAGAGTCAGAAAGGAACATTAACTATGCCTCTTATTTCTCCCTCCTTGGCCTCAGCATTACCAAATCATCTCTGAGGATGATTTACCGTTGCAAAGGAAAAGAAAGCACTGATTCTTCTCTTTTTCCATTTTAAAATGAAGAGGTTTAATTTATTCCTCCTTGTGACGCAGCAGTCACAAACATACAGAATAGAGGAAACATAACATGCTAGTGTCATTATGCCCTAGCAGTTCTCCACTGCTTATACAATAAAAGGGTCAAAAGAAATAAATTATTCACATGAAACTAGGAATCATACTACTCAGGTGAAAGAAAATAAAAGAACAGATTTAAGGTATCTGTAGAGTGTTAAATATGCAGCATACAGAAGTACTCCTGGATACATATAGCAGTTGTCTTCAGCTTTGCAGAAAAGTCTTTCCACCAATGTGGAACATTTCTTAGATTAAAAAATAGGAACTGGAATATGATTTGAAGCTTGTGCTTAAAAACCCAGTTATGGATTTTCCTCCAACAACCAGACACAAAAGATATTGTTTTTCAACAAAAGAAAATTTAAATAAACACTAAATAAACCTCTCAAAACACCAAGACATCATATGCTTTCCTGGACTGTGCTGAGCTTGATTCCTAAATCCCATTCTCAAATCACTAGAACACTTTCATTATGTCACTGTTAAAGTTCTTCCTCTTTGCTCTGGAGGAACACACTTTAAGCACCTGTTTAAATTTAAAAACTGTCATTTAGACAATTATTTCAAAATAATTGCTTCTAATAAAATCCATCTTCTATACCTTCTACAGTATTACCTTCTGTGCAATGGAAACGTTTATATTCACCTTCAGCCATCACATATTAGATTAACTCAAGCACAAGAGTTATTTTCAAAAAGCTTTCTTAAATAAATTGTTTTTGTGAGCCATACATTGAGTAGACACCAATTGTACTGCAAGGGCCAGTTAATAAAAAAACGCCAAACAAACAAAAAAAAACCCAAAACCAAACCAACTCCAGCTTTATTTTAATGGACTTCATTTAAAAGGTTTGCACCATCCCATAAAATACAAAAATCAAATACACAAAGAATTTTCATTGCATCCTTAACACGCAGCTTGCTGCCAGATCCATAGCTGGAGAACAACCACCTTTGCCCATTTTATTTTAAGAGTTCTGAGGCAAATGTACTATCTGACAAGGTGAGAAAGTCACAGTTCGTTCTCTGCAATTTATCTTAAAATAAAATTAGGGTTATCTCACCTGCTGCAGTCCCTGTGTTCCAGAAACTGGGACCTGCATGATTGTCTGGCCCTGACCCCCAGGCACAGCCTGCACCATGATCGGCTGGCCAGTTGATGTGATCAGCTGACCTCCGCTTACTTGTACCATTAGTGGTTGACCCTGGACCTAAGAAACAGGAGAAAAAACAAACAGAACAATGAAAAAGTCTGGTGACATGAAGCCAGAAACTGAGGTGGCTACCACATGAGCTAAATGCTTACCTATTTTAATGCAGTGACCAGAGAAACTGAGCAACAGTCACTAACCTGGGTTTATAATCAGCATCAAGTATGTTTAGTTTCTAAAAAATTTTCCATGATGTGCTACTGCATTTAGTAAATTATCTTTTTCTGTTGCGGTCTAACCAAAACTTCCAAGTCCAATTGCAATAAAGCATGAAAAGCATGGCTAGATTTTCCAGACACACTATCTTCATGCACAGCCTGAGAGCAAAGTGTAATAAAAGAAACTTCATTATCCACATCACTATTACTAATCTTTAACTGGAGTTCCTAATGAGAAAAAGCTCTAAATAAGCTATTCAGACAGAGAGATTCTAAGGTTGCTTCAACGCTGTCCGATTACATGCTTAACATTTCCATTTCCTAACCAATATATAGTATGAGATCGTCTTAGAGAATCCTTTCATGGTTTTTAAGTGAAATTATACATGTAACAACAGAAAATGTAGTTCAGTAAGGAAAAGTGAAAGAAAATAAGCAGCAGCCACTTCTTTGCCGAATAAGGCTTACAGTGGATTTATGGATTTGGCATAGGAGTCTCTGGACTCTTGGACCAGGTGTATCTCTGATCACTAGGAAAAAGGCCAATGAAAAGAAAAGCAAGGGGGAAAACCTCTCTGTTTAAACACAGTCACCCGCTGAGTCCCCAAACTCCCCAAAATATATCTTTAAAAATACCGCCCCTCCGCAGCTTAAATATGAAATGGGTCTTACCAACTAGGTAATCACTCTTTACCATGCTCTGAGTTGTTTAGAAACAAGAGCAACACAACATAATAAAAAGTCACCAAGTTCTTGGGTTTTCTATTTGTAAAATTTCAAGAATATGCAATAGCAAATGCTCACTCTTCAGCCACTGTAAAATACCAGGCTAAACATCAGTACAGATTTTCAGCACATACTGAACTACCTAAAAAAAGCTTCACTTTGCATGGTCAAAATATCTTGGTAAATTATATGCTAACACAACCATGGAAACAACCACAGTTGTACCTCAGTGATCAATGCCCTACATCGAATATGGTGACTTTACAGGTCACCTAATACCCTTGCGACACTGTTCTGTTCCTCAACTTTGTAACTACTGCACACAAGTCCCTAACAAAAATCGGCAGTATTTGTTTTGAATTACAACAAAGAGAGATAAGCATGCTTATTTCAGCTGCAGAGAAGCACAGTCAGCAGTACAATATCCAATAAGCAGAAAGAAAAATGATGCATTCCAGGATTCTTGTTAATGTATTAAAGAAAAAAAAAGGGGGGAGGGGGTAATGTAGTGATGACCAGGAGGCCACAGTGACCCAAGCAACTCAAGTCAGCCAGCTTTTCATATTTTAACTCTGAACATAAAAAATGCTGTGTTCAACTTCACACCTGGCAAGAAGATTCTAGCCTCTTAAAACTCTCCTCCTCTGAAGAATTAAAAAAACAAAAACCAAAATACTGAGTGAAAAACGCACCACTAAACTGCTACAGCCATCCAGGGTTTATCAACTCCTTTAAAAGCCTCCTACATGAGCTAATGAAATGAAGTTTGCAAGACAGAAAATACTTGACATTGAAACAAATCAGGGTTTGAAATAACCTTGCATTTCTTTCCAATTTGTGATCTATTTACTCTTAGGATACATACTTCTCCTGGGTTTCCCTGTGTTGTTCACGTGTAAATAAGAAATCGGATCTCTCAATCTCACAGAGGCCAATATTGTCCCCGTGTGCCCTTTTTAATCACAGATGAAAAAGGTTCACCCTTCAAGCTCATGGGTCATCAACCTCCTCTCTTTCTTTCTTTCATGTAGTGAAGACACAGAACTACTCACAGTGGATATCAGGAATCTAATTTCCTTGAAACTACAGGAAATCTTTGGATTTTATCTCTTGACTATTACTTCCTCATCTTGGTGTTTTTTCCTTTTAAGTCCCATTTCAACCACTATTCACTTTCAGAATTACAGCAGCAGGAATTCATGAATGCATTAGGGTTTCTGGCATGCGTCTGAGATCCAAAGAAAAGCTATAACCCCACGCTCTTCATGGAAAACCCTACAGCTAGCATAAAGCACAGATACTACTGCTAACAAATTTTCCTGTTCCTATTTCAAACCCTGGAAGAAACACAGCATTAGATATGTGGCGATGGTGAGGGTCATGCAGTGCTCACAAACACAATTAGAGAGATCACCACTACCTGGAGGGTCTGGACTTGCTGGCCTGAGGCGGATGCCACCTGGGCCTCAGTCTGCAACTGGACAGCAGTGACACCACCCTGCTGCTGGGAATAGGAACAGGAATAGCTTGAAACATGGAAAAGCACAGCTCTGACAAGAGATAATGACACTTTGCTGGAAGAGGGTGAATTTAAAATTCATACACACTGCTCTTGGAACATAAGCAATGTGAGTATGTTTAGCAAACCTAAGGATGGAATACCAACAAAACTGCATATGATACTGACAGGCTTCAATATCCCAAACAAAAATCCCTTACAAAGAACGTAAGAGATTATTTTGCAGAATTTAAAATCTCAGCTTCACTGTTTTAGACTGCTACTTTTCTGCCTAATGTTTCCTTTCACTGTGCAGATTTCTTCCTGTGAAGGGGTTCCAGAATTTTGTCAGACTTGTTAGTTACAATAAAGGCCATAAATTCCTTTCCGCACAGAACAGCAGCACAGATGACTACAATCTAAGCTTCACCTGTGTCACCCCTGCATCAGTGTCTTCCCACTACTGACCTTGAAGAACGATCTTCAGAGGCTGCAAAAGCAGTTAAATCTAAAAGCCTTTTCTATCTTTAGTGTCTTCAGTAAGAGTCCCAAAATAATCTGCGTTAACTGTGTTAGCATTTGAGAGATGAAGGACATCTCTCTACCAAAAGCTGTACTACAACAGGCCTGTTAAAAAAATTTATTTTAGAAAAATATTTCATGTCAAATACAACACAGGCTTTAAGAGCACGTACTGAAAATGAAACAAACCCCAGGTATGTTTTTACCTCCTTTTACCTACAAAGTGTCAATAAAACCAAATGTGTCTTTGCTCATCTGCTGGAAGCAGGTATTTTTGGTAATTCTTAATATATAATTTTTTCAATCTCACGTACAATCTTGTTCTGACTGAAAAAAGAAAACTAAAATCAATGGAAGAAGCTGGTCCCTGCTACCAAACACTCAAAACAGTGTTTTGAGCCTCAAAACAGGCTGATGACAAAGCAAAGCATATCTCACTGAAAACAAAATCCAGTGGCTCATTTGTTTGGATGACAAACTAAGAAACTCCTCTTGCCTTGAAACAGAACAAACATAAGATGCAACAAAAATTCAGCCGCAGCATAGCTCATCTGAAAATGCATTACTATATCTGAATGGGTGAAGCTTAACAACAGTAAAAATCTACAAACCCTTAAAAAACCCAGCCCTACTCATCCGTACATTATAACATGAACTAGAAACTTCTTTCAGAAATCGGTGAATTCATCCAAAGCTACATGTTTTGTTGCAGTTCCAGTACTGTGTGTTCGTTTTGATCCACCTGTAGTTCTAAAACAAAGGATCTCAATAAATACTTATTTTGAGAAAGCTGGAGAAAGCTTCTATGGGCTTGAAAAAACCCTATTTCAATTGGGGGGGGGGGGGCCCATCCACATTGTTCCTTGTGGACAACTGACTGTTTCTATTAATATTCTCTTTCCTCCATTTTCAGAGAGGATTTGTGAGTTTCCTCATGTCACTACCAGTTTGCAAACTCCCTACTACACTGAAATTTGGTAACTTGTATACCTGCAATTTTATTGATTTAATTTTATAATAAGTTTTTTCTTTTAAAACATATTTACTCTGACTTAAAGTCTAGTCAGACCACTGATCAGGTGACAGAAGTCAGATATATCCAGACAGTATCACAAAGCATCTTGCTGGTTCCATGAAACTCTGAGAAGTACAGTCAGTTCTGTAACTCAGCACCAGCAATACCAGCTCACCCATTACCACTTTCCATACCTGCTGCTGAATCTGTCCAGCCTGCACAACGATTTGCTCCGTGGAACTGTTACTATTCGCTGTGTACTGCTCCATAGCGCTTCAGTTCCAATACAGTCAAAGGCACACCTCAGTCTGTGTATCTGGCAAGACAAGTTAAAACAGCATGTGATTACTGTCCCAAGATTTGAAGATTTGTATTCTCTTACGATAGCTGAAAAGCAAACCATCCACTGACACTGAGGTCAGAATCACACAGTAAGATCCACTGTTTAATCAAGAACCTACCTCTTTCCTAATGTCACCTTACTTTCATTAAGAAGCAAAACGAGAATTGTAATTTCAAGACACATAACTTGACTGAGAAGTATCTCAACCTCAATTCTGTCATTATCTTCAGTGAATCAAATAGTAGCTATGAACCTGTTTCTCTTCCTGTTTTACCCTGCCAGTCTGCATATTCTGGGCTATAGACAGCTGCCTACACTGCATATTGGTGGCGGAGAGGGATGAGAAGGATGTAATCACTAAAAAACCCTCACAAAATACAAAGTTGAGGTGTAAAACCAAACTACATTTCAAGAATTCAACAAAGCTAAGTGAAATTGTCTCTCCTCCAACTACGCAGCACTCCCCCTGCATATCTCTTCTCTTCCTACTTTCATATATTTTGAAAATAGCCAGCAGACTTCTCACTGCCCCCATCCTTTTACTGCCTCTCATTTCTTGGACCCTTGCCTACACATATGAAGAACACACTATTGGAAAAAAATATTCAGTTCCATTACCTCCTTCTCCCTCCCATTTCTTCTCTACTCAGTTGATCAACAAGGGAAGAATTCTTGCAATTACTTTTAATGAGGTATTTGATTTATGCTATGATTGAACAAGTACCTGCTACATTAGTGAAAAAGCAGCCTGTACCTTTAATCTCCGAAGTCTAAAGCAACAAAAAAACAGGCTCCTTCAGTTTTCATAGAAATGTACACAACATTTATCCACAGCTTAAACTAACTGTAACAGTTGCTGTAGTTACTACTGTAATGACAGCCCTTGCGCCTCCTGCTCTTCTTAAAACATCCTTTGTACTTCAGTGTCTTGCATTTATCTTAAAAACACTTCATTTTTTCATCAACTTACTCCTCACCATAGCCTAAGAAAACATGATTTTACATTTTGTTGTTTTCTTGCACGTTAACACCAAATGCCGCTTACCTACAAAAATAAATGATTAACCAGTATGTATCATGACAGACCAGAAGCATGCTCATTACAGGGGGCATAATACTCAACCAATAATAATATAAGAACCTTCTCAGTCCCTGTCAGATCTTTTGTTCAGAATAAGGATGTAATAATGCTAACCCTGGAGATCACAAAGATAATCTTTGTCATAGCACTGAAAGGCACTACATTTTACTGCAATTTTAATTCTGGCCCATTTAGTAACAGTTTTTCACAGCCTGCCAGAATAAAAGATAAATATTCTTTCTGAAGATGATACTGCCTACTAAGGTTCTCATTTCAATTTTGCACTGCATACTTAATTTCTGCCCTTAATGACCACGGGCCTGTCAGAAAACAGCTCCCATATTTCATTCCTTAGGGAAGTATTTCAATAGCAAGCACAGGATGCCAGTAGACCGTATTTGCCAAAAGTTCTCTGGCTTCCTTAATGCCACAACCAATAATCAAGCACAGGCGTACTTCTACTTGGCCATGCTTCTTCACAGACCCCGGTACCAGTCTTGTTTATATAAAATATTAGCAGCATTGTAATCCTAGCGCTCTGTACCAGCTGTGGTTAGCCAAAGCTACAAACAGAAGATTTTACATATGCTTGATCATAGTCCTCCAAGGGATGACTTCATTCACTTCATTAAAACCCAGAGCAATGGTGTTACTGTATCAAAGTTAAAATTTAAAGATTGTTCATCTACTTCAATGGCACGCTCCTCCCACAGCTGATCTCACCAGTGAGCGCCTCCTCAGTAGGCCCTTGTCTGCACTGAAAATGACTTGTGTTCTATCAGCACATATTCATAAATATATATACATATACATACGCATATATATAAGGCTACGGAAGCTACATCAACAACAGTTCCTTCAGCAAATAAACTACACCAAGAACAAACTAGTGTTGTAAACTGTGCTAGGACTTCACCTAGCTTGAAAGCATCGTTTCTAAACGCGTGGCATCCTGAAGCAATGTTACTAAATTGGCAGAAGTTTCTAGGGCAGACCCTGTCAATCTACTAACACGATCTGTCCTCTACGGACACCAGCAGAGGACAGACACCCACGCAAAGCCAAAGACAGGATTTAACCAAACAAGAGCACAGACAGGCCACAGTCTTCCCTCCCACTGTTCTGCAGAACAACACATGTGGTACCCAGATTTTGTTTCCCACCTCCTTATCAAACATGGAAGTCAGGGAGTTCTCCCAGGGACGTTTTTATTTCATTGCAGAAAGCCTCGGACCTGGGGATTTTCTCGGCGGGCAGAGCCTCCGTACTGTGCTCAGGCGGACGAGGCAATGCCCTGCAGCTCAGGGAGGAGAAAGCGAAATAGCACCGGGGCCTCTCGCTCCCGCAAAAAGGGCAGTTTCTCCTCGCAGAGAAGCACGTGGCTGGCGACATTTGGCGTCCAGGTGCCTTTAGGGGACGCGGGAGGGGGAGCGTGCACACCCGCTTCGCCGGCACGGAAGAGGGGACAGCGACCTGGCCTCGGCGCACACTCGGCGGCTTCCCCCCACCTCTCCCGGGCAAGGCGGGGAGGGGGAGGAGGAGGAGAAGGAGGGGAAAGAGGGGGAGGAGGGGGAGGGGCGGCCCGGGCCGCCCGCGGCCCATCTGTCAGCAGGGCCGGCGGGGAGGCTCGCCTGCTCGGCTCCCCCCACCCCACCCGCCCGGTCGAGGGCGGAGCCCCACCGGCTCCTGTCCCAGCGGCCCCGTACGGGCAAGGCCTGTCCCCGCCAAGGGAGGCCGGGCCCGCCGCGCACCTCCCCTCAGCGGTCCAGGCCGCGGCCGCGCCTTCTCCTCCACCGCTACCGCCCTCGGCCCCGCGCCCGCACCTCCCGGTACGCTCCGTCCGCCCTCTCCGTCCCGGGCCCTCTCCTCCCGGGGCCCGGCAGCCCCGGCCCCTCTCCTCCCGGTGCGGCCCCCCTCCTCCCTCCACCCCGGGAGGAGCCGGGCCCCGGCCCCTCGCCTCCCCCCAGCGCCCGGCCGGCCGGCCCCGGCCCTACGAGCGGCCTCCTGACTGGTCACTCGGCCCCGCCAATCCCGGCGCTGGGGCCGGCGCTCGGGGGCTCCATATTGGCTGCTCGCACTCACCGTGCCTCGCTCCCCCGGTTCGGGTCCCGCGCTGATTGGCTCCGCTACCGGTCCCCGAAACCCAATCAGCGCCTCCACTCAGCCGCCGCGCAAAATGGCGCCCAACCCCGAACAAAAGCAAGGGAGGGGGTGGGCACGGGCGGCGCAGGCGCACGGCGGCGCCCGCCCCGGATGGCCCCGCCTCCCTCTTCGCGGCCCTTAGCGCCGGGCACCGCCCGCCCGCCCGGGCCCTGCCCACCCGCGGCAACTGCGCCTGCGCCCCAGGCAGTGCGCGCGCCTCGTAGGGCGGCCGCGGCCAGCAATGCGCAAGCGCCGGCTGTGGCTCCACCCCGCTTTCTCGCCTTACCGTAAGCTCCGCCTCTGAGCGTCTATGCGCATGCGCTGGGGCCACGGTAGGTTGGCCTTCGGAATGTTCTCGGCGAGTATCATAGAGAGGGCGTTCCTCCCGTCTGCCTAGAGAGGCGAGCACCGGCGGCCATGTTTAGGTGACGATAAGGCCGCCGTGGTGGAGCAGGGGGAGGGCTGGATTGGCCGATGCGGGGACCGCTGGCGAGGTTCTTTGTGCTGCAGGCCCCGGCCCGGCGGATTGTTTTTCGCACCGTGCCCGCGGGTGTGGCCAGCTGAAGGGTTTCCTGAAGGGGCAGGGGTGATTTGGAGGAGGATGGAAGGCCTCTGGGTGCCAATTGCATGATGAGCCTGGGCTGAGGCCTACTTGAACCTCGTGGGCTAGAGCTGTGGGGCTGCAGCGGGAAAGCTTGTACCACACTATTGGGGGTACTGGCCTCCTCCTTTTCTGTTTTCAGGGGGTGTCTTGATTGTCGCAGCTGTCCAATAGATGAAGTAGGCTTAGCCTCACCTTCTGGCACACCTACTTACTGCCTCGTTTGGGGTTCCTAATAACTCTGTTCTTCTCTCTGTCATCTTTTCAGCTGCAGGTGTGTTCACCATAGCCCGCGTTACCATGGCCACCCACTTCTCCAAGGATCAGGAGGAGAGAGTGCGTAGAAAATGGGTTATGTGGGCTACTGCTGTGATGCGTGTCTCTGTAAAGAGGCCTTTCTGTTCCTAGAGGCCTAATAATGTGGCAGCTGGCTGTTACCATCTAGCTTTTTGGAGGAAAGTGGCTGATACTGCTAAATTTCTTGTGCTTTAGTGCTTATGTCAGTGATGCAGATATTATACAGCAGCACAGAGCTTACCTGCTTAACTAAATATCCAGCACTGACACATTGATAGTATGGTGAAGATGTGCATTAATCCAGCTGTACTCTCTGTTATGTAATTTTCCTTTCTAAGCATTGATTTTGTAAAATTAGCTGCTGAGCTGGCATGTGGTACTCATAACTGATCTTATAGAAAAGATAGTTATCTGTATATTGGGTTTGTATTTCATACCACCTAGTTTACTTGTGAACTGCATCTTAAACTCAATGCCTTACGCTCTTTAGTCTACAGGCTTGCCAGATTCCCTGTTATCTTAGTATTCTGTTATCTGAGTCTGCACTCTTAGCTTATTTATATTTATCCTTCTGTTTGTGTTCTTTTCCAGATCAAATGTGTCAAGGGGGACCTTTTCTCATGCCCTCAGACGGACTCATTGGCTCATTGCATCAGCGAGGACTGTCGCATGGGTGCAGGCATAGCTGTTCTTTTTAAGAAAAAGTTTGGAGGCGTACAAGAGCTGTTGGATCAACGTGAGTGATACACGTGGGGTGGACATGCAGGAGCTGAAGGGAAAACGTTGATTTCCAGCAGTAAGGGTATTCCAACCTACTTGGGGTGTAGGGGGAATTATGTAGTGGAATGTCACTGTTTCAAAAATACCTTCTTGATTTTTTCACTTCAGAAAAGAAGACTGGGGAGGTGGCAGTTCTCCAAAGAGAGGATAGATACATTTACTACCTGGTAAGAGTGGGACATTACTCAGGCACTTCTGTGTGACTAAACTATATTAGGTATGATGATAAGGGCTTTACTAGTTGTGGGGTTTTTTAGTATGTTCCTCTAAATAAGAGGCGTGAGATGTATTACTCAAATATTGCTAGTTGAGGAGAAGCCAAACTGTCTTGTGTATTTATATTTAAACTCCACATGGACAGAACTAGCTGCTAAATTACACTATTTTAAGCTGTGAAACATAGTTCTTTTTCTGGGTCTTTTTCTCTTCACAATAGCAAGTCTGGGTGTGGAGTTTCAGACTGTAGAAGAACATGTTTTTTAAAAAAGAAAGTAGTTTGCACTGATTGTGCCGAAGGCACAACTGACCTTTTACATTTATACTTAGATTACAAAGAAGAAAGTTTCTCACAAACCAACATATGAGAATATGCGAAAGAGTTTAGAAGCCATGAAAGCTCACTGTCTAAACAATGGAGTTACTGACATTTCCATGCCTAGGTAAGAAAAACAGTTACTGCAATGTAAATACTTAAGTGTTTCTTGCATAGAAGGATGTTTTAGAGATGATCCCCTGCTATGAAATAAGAGTTCAAGTATCCACTTCAATTCTTCTGTTCAATCGTGCAAATGAAATTTGCATTTCCCAGTACATTTAAATGATAGCAAAACATAAGGCTTGGCTGTTTCCTTGTTTTAACTGTATTACGTTGATTTGTGGTGAGCTCAGTTAGTGCCGAGTAAAACTGTAGCTGCTTGAAGTGCTGGTTGTTCATAGCATGCTCCAAAAGAGGCCATTACAGCTGTTTTGATGTCATATTTTCCAGGATTGGATGTGGACTTGACCGCCTGGATTGGAATAAAGTTTCAGCAATACTTGGGGAAGTGTTTGAAGACACAGATATAAAGATCACAGTTTACACTCTGTGAGCAAAAGAGTTTAGAGAGCCCTGTTTCCCTTGCTTTCAGGAGTGGAAACCTGTTAACTGGTGAGGCGGGAAACTGCATGCTGAGCACATTCTTCGTTTGAGTGTAGCTCACTCTTGTGTTGTCAGTGGCAGTGGCTTTTCACAACAACAGCAAAAAAGCTCCAGAGCAGCTAATTTGGAATGTAGTGTTCAGGGAGCCTGTAAAGAAGGCTGGGGTGTTGTGGTAACCCTCTGGGAGTGCCCGGTCAATCTGTCCCAGGAAGCCACCAGATGTCACTGGTCCTCCACGGAGCACCTGCTTGCACTAGAGTTTCTACTTAAAGCTGACAGTTCCTGTGCAGAGGAAATGGGAGCTGTCTGTTGCTTAGGTATTTGTTGGTTTGTAGTTATATTTGATAATGATGAGTTGTAGAGCCCTGTCATTTATTTTTTTTTTAAGTTTTGCAACGTTCCTATCTGGCATACAGTTTAATTACTCTTGTTTGTTACAGGATTAAAAATTTAATTTCTACCTTCTGGCCATAACTACAATTTTTTGTTATGAGATTGTACTCACTAAGAATCGTGCTGTCAACATTAAATAAATAGCTCTTCAGTACTCTACTATGTGATGAGGGCATGATCCTTTTGAAAAACACGTCTGTATGTGTTGTGACTGTATTCTAGAGGAAACCTGGGTTTTGAAGGGGAATGATGGATATGTGTAAAGACACCTTGTGTGTATTTTATGCCTCATAGTCTGCAGAACTCATTTTTCTGAGAATCCACCCATGTGAATGACTGATGTACTGTCAAAAGTCATAGCATGGAGTTTAACGTTTGTTTTTCCTACTTCTTTTTTTTACTGCATTTGTAGTTTAGCTCTTACATGTAGGTTGGTGTTTGATGTCACTAATAGAAAAAGCAAATCAGGAACACACTTAGTTCATCAGATCATTGGTAAACACTTGATTTTTGAAAGTTTGGTTCTGGTACTGAACTATCATATATTCTGCATTTCTTTTACTTTTGGTTTTTCCCACCCTCCCATAATAACAAATCTTGTTTACTGCTCTCATGCTGAATGCCCAGAAAAATGCCAGATATGTTGAATAAATCTAAAAGATGGGACATAACAGTTGAGAAGTTTGTATCATAACATAGGGTTCCTAATTTGTTTTCACTATGAATTGAACGGGTGGAGCATTTTCTCTTCCTAGCATTGTCGATTAATCTGTATTGTGTGGTTTCTTTGCTGATGCAGATCTGTAAATCCTGTTTGTGTCTTTAAGAGCTTCGTATTATTCCTCTCCCTGTTTGTTGACCATCCTTTGTAAACTTGTTTTTGGTGGCTAATTGCTGTGGCTAAATACACAACTGGAAAAAAAATAAACTCAGTAAGACAAATAGGAACTTGGGAGTATTGAGCTGATCCAGAGTGGACATCAAGACTGCTCATTGATTTAGTCCTTACACTTATTTATGTTTGTTTTTTAATTCGAGTGGCAAAGAGATGAAATCTACAGTGGCTCAACAAAGGTGTTCTCATTGCCACTTGTTTTTTCTGCCTTGAAAATTTATGCCAGAATTTAGTGCAGTTGACTGAGGTAAAAGGTGGGTGCAGTCAGCACTTTTATGTGTGTGTGTCCAGCTTGTGCCAGTGCAGGAGAAACCAACATGAAGAACTGAGGGGAAGAACGAACCCTGACTCAGTTTCTTGGCTAACGAGCATCCCTGTGACCCTTGTTTGGTTTGTGTCTTGTTTTATAGGGAAAGTGATACGCCCATATTCTCTCTCTCTCCCTCTGTCTTCCACACTTGTATATACTCTTGAATTTTTTTTGGCATGTAGTAATTTTCCCTTCTTATCATGCTGCACTCCAGCTATGAAATATTTCATACGTGGCTGTCCCAGGATGTCTCACTTGTCAGATTAAATTTAAGACCTCTTGCAGATAGAGAAGAAGGAATAAACAGCGCTGTAGGCTTTTACAGTGACTTCCAATTTTATTTCACTTTGCTTTTCCCAGTTTTATATCACAAACATTGAATAAGGGGAGAAAGTATTTGAAATTGAGTACTTAGGCTTCCATCATAATTTAGAATAAACCAGTTAGCCCTGATTTAAATCACAGCTGTGATTACTGAGGAAAACAGAGGAAGAAAAGGGTGGGGGGTTTTTTGTCTTAAATGCATTTCTTTTTAATGTGTATGATGTATGTACTTTCTAAATGCATTTGTCTAATCGGCAGCTTTGTTCTAAGGTCTTTTCTTGTAATGTAGTCCCAGTATGTGAGGCCTGCAGTCTTTGCTGTAGGTCCACTGCAATCCATCTCATCCACAGCTTTTAACCGCACAGTATGTTGCCTTCTCTTTTTCCTATCAGCAGAGGCAGCATGGGTTTGTTTGGGGTGGGGAGGAAGGAACGAAATAAAACAAAGAAATCCCAAACAGCAAAGATCTGTGTTGTGTTTGTAGTCCATCAGTCTAGTCTTCCAGGAGTTGGTACTCCATCCTGCTGGAATCAAAGCTTTGGAAACCAGGAGTGTGCCAGATGTCCACGTCTGTTGCATCTCTCTTCATAGATCCTTTCTGCATTGGTCCTGGGGAAGGATAAAGAGAGACATGTTAGAGCCTTTAAATGCTTTCATGTTTTTATGGCTAAAATAGGTGACTCTTGAGTACCCCTTAAAAAAAGGGGGTGTGTGGAATTCTGCAATAACTACTTTCCTTTAGTGGTGTTTTTTTTTTCTAGAGGGCTAGGCTTTGAGGAGTGGGAGAAGTGCCCTTTTCTCTACATTACTCTCACTGTTGCCACGTGTCTTGAATACCGTGCATGTGGGGAACAATGAGGTATTCCTGTTGCACCTAGTGACCCTAGTACCTTTTTATTCTTGATTCCTGGAGGTGTTTACTCAGGAGAAGAAAAACCCCAACAGTTCTAACTCACTTAAGTGTCTGCTGTGGAGGAGCCCACTTTTGTGTTACTACCCTTGAAGGGGGAAGGTACTGCCTAGGATTATTTTCCATATTCAGGTACAGGCAAACCCAGCCAGGTATGTGTGAGAGTAACAGTAACTGAAATTGGCTCTGGGTTATGCCTTTAACAACTGGACGAAAAAAAGACAAGTCTGTAATACTAATCCAAACAGATAGGTGACCAAGTGGAAATCCTCACTCACGTGAGCTTCAGTGCAAAATCTCAGCCAACTTTTCCTCATAATACTGGAAGTTCTCTTGAATGTCCTCCCATGGCACGAAAGCCTTTGCTTCCTCTCCTTCCTCCTGTTCCACAAAGTTCTGCCAGACATACTCAAAGTCTTGAGGCTTCATAATCCTCAGCTTGCAGCCAGCTGACTTCATTTTTTTCAGTGCAGCCTGCATTTCTGGCTCTTCCCACATGAAGAGACGCCCTACCATGATTGTCAGACGCAGGTTCTTGTTCTTCTTTAGCATCTCGGTTATCCGATCGGCGCAGGTCACACAGGGGCTGGAAGAGACGTACCAGGTGATGTTGTAGCGGAGGTTTGATTCACACTTTGGTAAAATCGTGTTGAAGAAAGCCATTTCTGCATGGGCAGCCGCATGCTCATCTTCCAGGTAACCCCGAGAAGTCACTGATTCTTTGCCTTGGGTCTCGAGAACATAACACAGGAACGTTTTGTTCCTGCCTGAGCTGTATTCCACATTCCTGAACTGGAATTTGAAAAACATGGCTGGGAGGCGTTCCCTATAGAGAGTGGAGAGGAGAGAAGCATCTGAGAGGCAGATAATAAGGGATTATAGCATTGGTTTAGTTCCTGTGTGTGATCTTGGACAAGTTGCTGCATCTACGATGGCTGTATTTTTTTTGTGTATTAAAAGGAGATGCCTTTTAATAGGAGGATAACAGTACATCAAAAATTGTAAGATATTTGGCTAGTATTGCTGTGTGGTGAGGCTTCCAGGCCCATTCTCACTACATAGTCTTTTTTCACTTCATTTTAACAAACTTGTACTGGGAATTTCTGGTATCTGCGTTGAGGTATTTGAAGAGGAACTTGCTTCTGTAATGTATTTCTTGAGACTATGATACTCACTCTTGGTAAGGAGAGATGGCAGTTGGCATTTTCCCAGTCTTAATGCACCTATAGACTGAACTGTTCTTCTGTTTTCTA
>JANZLQ010000055.1:4270946-4310408 GCA_026212715.1 Elanus axillaris
CACCCCACCCCCCTTTTTACTCTCACATTGGTTGCTAGTGATGAGAAGTTGTTTATTTGATGACTGACACAGCTGGCATGGAGAGTATTGTGACAACAGCGCAACCAAGGATTTGACAAGTTCCAAGACATCCTGTCTGTGGAACATCTTTCATTTTCGTGGTGCAGAATTTTATTTATTTTTAAGCTTAAAATACTTTCCTGGAGGGCAGGTGTAGTGTTTTTCCTCTTGCATGGTAACTGTGCTCAAATTCCAACTCCCCTGTCCAATTACTCTCACCTTTGACATTTCAGGCAGTGGTTTTGGGATGGGAATCCTCTCTAAATGAGTGACAGCTTGTTTCCTTCTTACCCTTATACTTCAAAGAAGCATTCCAGCCCCTCTTCAGTCCCTCTGACCCACATTTCTTTATTTTTGGAAGCTCTTGATGGCTAGGGTCCCATCTTTCCTGCAGCCTTTAGCTTTCACTGGCCTGACCCCCCTGCAGGGTTCAGGGCTGAGCTCTAATCTAATCTCGGGAATGTGGCACCGAGACTCTACCTCCGTCCAGCTGCTTCGCAGCTCCATCTAGGGCAGTGCACTAAATAGTCATGATCCTCCCCACTGCAGCGTCTGCCTGCACCAAAAATATAAAAGGATACCACCAAGCTGCTGTCAATCTGACATTTTGCATCAGAGCCGTAGGAATGAAAGCTTTGATCAATTTTTTTTCAGTTGTTTTTAAGTGACCCTAGTTCCCTCAAGTGTACAAGAGCATGCATGCATGGGCCTAATGACTGAAGCCAGCGATGGAATTTTTTTTCCATCAGCAAGTTCAGAGAAGGAGCTGGGGCACAGGTCCTGAGAGGTGCCAGGGATGCAGCTAGCCTGACGTAAGGACCTCCCCATGGCACTTTGGTTATCTAAAATCAATGCACTTGCCAGGCAGCATTTTTATTGAGGTTTCCCTCCACCCTGCCTCTCTCCCCACCGATTTAATGGTTTATTTAGTTGACTGTGAATTTCGTTCTGCTCAGAGAGCCCTGCACAGCGGAATCGCTGTTCAGCCACGGAAGAGGCACAAGAGATCTGCACACACATCAGGTCTCATGCAGGGAGAATGAGAATAATTCTCATTCCCCCCCCATTTTCTCCCCCAGGGTGAGGGCAAAACCATGCTTGTTTCCAGCAGAGCCCCGTGGCCTCTCGTCATACCCCACGCGCTGGCTGCAGTCAGTAGTTGCGGACTTTTCCCTCACAGGTAATCCTCTTCAGCATCTGCCCCTCGTGTGTGGGGAAACCTCCGACGGGGTGACCACAACCCTGCTCCGCAGCCACGGGATCGGCCACTGAGCCGACTCCATCTCAGTGGCACAGACCCCAGCTGTGGTTTCCTGCCCGAGCCTGTTCTCCATCCTGTGACAGATGTGTTGTCCCGCAACATCTGGCAGTCTGTCTCCCTCCACTTTAAAAGGTCTGGCTTCACTGTGTCAGGCCATCCAGGGCAGAACGCCTGCGCAAGAGCTAGATAAAGCAATGGGGAGGAGTAGACCTCAGAGACACCAATTTGCAGTAAGATTGGAAGAGCTCTCTGCGTGGGAACGCTGCCAGCAAAGGCGACTGCTAGCCAGGCAAGGCTAAGATGACAACCTGTTCTGGGAGAAGCTTTCTGGCTTTTCTGGAGTATTGGATATTAAGGTCGATCCTGCATCCATCCAGGTCCAGAATAGTTTCTCCACTGACTTTAGAGGCATCTCTGAACAATCTGATGCCTTTTTTTTTCCCCATCTTGAATAGGTATCTTAGAGTACTGTATTCCCTTGCCTTGTCTGCCAGGCAGGTCATCTGCTGTTCCCCTAATTGCAGCAGGAGTTACTTTCCTAAAGTTAAAATAGCCGTTTTCCGTTCCTGATCACAAAGGGGCAGTAGAAGAGACCTGGCTGCAAAAGCCCTTGCCAGGAAAAGAAGGCTTTTATTGCATTCTCGGGCTGGAGGAACATTTTTGGATAGATGTGAGAGTGAAATAAGACACTGGCTGTGTGAGTCATGGCTCAGACGTGCTCTCTATTCCAAGGGGACAGCTGGTGGCACCAACAAAACATCTCCCTAAATACATTGTCTGGCAGCAATCCCCCTCCTGCTTTTTCCAGCTGTAACTACCGTTACGTGATAAATAAATAAACACTCTGACAGTGATGTGCAGAGGCAGATTTCCTTCCCTTGGCCCCTGTAGGCTCTCACCTGTCCTTCTCCTCCTGCTGCAGGACCACAATGCCAAGATTTAAAAGAAGGGGCAGGAAACACCGGTGTCAGACCCCGCAGCATCCCATAGGTTTGACCTGGACAGCACCCATGTCCCTCTGTGCAGGGTGGCAGCTCCCCAGGAGAGGCACTAAACCAGACCTGAAGCGAGCTGTGGTGCCGGCAGAGAGAAACGATGCTCTCACCTCCGTGCCTGCCTTATCTTCACAGCTAAAGCCTCGGCCTCCCTGGCCTGTGATCCCCCAACCCTCGCACACCCATTACCACGCTGCTGTAGAGCTGGGAAGGAGTCTGTTTTGTTGGCAGGCACTGCTGGCTGGCTGATGAATTCAAAGCCCAACTGGAAGTTAATGATGGCTCCAAGCAGCACAACCTCCTTCCTGCTGGGTTTCTGGTGCAGTTTTACTGGGAGCAGTTGAAGGAGAAGGTCAGCCCTAGCCATGCTGCAGGTGCTTAAAGCCACAGGAATTTATATTCTGCACCACCCAGTGCTAACAAAGGGGCGGTGAGGAGAGCTGCAGAACTGTAGTCAGCTCTCTGAAGTTTACATGCACACAGCAGCAAATCCTCTCTAGCATTTGACTCTGTATTTTAACATAGTTCCAGACATCAGCAAATCAATTAAAGTTCCTTACTACTGAAGCCTGAGTGTTTTCTGGAACAGCTGGTATATTACTGAATGAGACAAGGCTTGGGAAAAGAGGCTGGACTGAAAGGCAGAAAGATTTTGTTTATGCACAAATATTGTGTATCCAGCAGCCAGGAGATGTGCCCTTTGGACTGAGTAATGATCAGTTTAATATCAAATACATCTTTCTGGAAAGACTGGCTGAAGTTTGGAGAGGGATCATCATTAGACATGATGATCTGAGAGGTGTCTCTTCTCTCTAAATGCCATGACCCCATGAAAGCTGACACAAATGCACGGCCTTTGTCTGAGTCACTGCTTGAATCATGTAGGCTGCAACGTGTCCCATCGTGGGTTATGAATGTTCCTGATGCTGGGTAGGATATGGTATCCATTCCATAAGCTAATTTAGGTGGGACTGGACAAACACCTTGCATGCCTGCTAAGGTGATCCAGCCTGCTGCTGCCTGGTCGATGCTGGTATGAGCAAAACTTCCCAGGGCTCCTTCTGGATCCCCTGGGAAAAAGAGCCCTTCAGGAAGACAGTATATGGCAGGGAGGAGAGCCCTCAGCTCACACTTAGCAGACCTGACATGAAATCCCCTTTCTTGCTCGGAGGCAAAATTTCACTGATTTTAGCAAGCCAGGTTCTTCACTGTGCTTTGGATTTCTAGCACCTTTGTTTTGTTTTTTTCCTCTTCCCTTTGGTCTGTTTGTAACACAGGGATGGATCCAGACAAGGGCTGCGTGGCCACGTGCTTCTTCCAGCCATCGTGTGACCCGGAGCAGAAGCCCCGTTAGACAGCACTAATGGGAAACCAGGACCCCTCTGGATCCACAAAGGCAGAGGCTGATCTTGGTCTGCACTGCACAGTATAAGGAAGAAATTTTCTAGATGACTGACTCTGAAATGTCATTAAAGTTATTTTTATGCAAGGGGTTTTAGTGTATCTGTTTAAATAGCAAATATACTAAATGATGCTTTAAATATTAATATAAGAGGGTGCTTTGCTGAATTTAACTTTGTCAATTGATTTCAAGCTATTATGTATGTTACATGTAGGAACATTTGCTATTTTTGCTGCCTGCAAGAAAATGCAAGTAGCAAAGAGAAGCTATTGGTGCACTTATAGGTGGACTTGAAGAAAGAGGAACTGAAATGAAGATGAGAACAAGTCAGCTAGTCACACTAGTTGGGGAAATGGGGAGGGCAAACATGAAAAGATCAAAAATATCTATTACTCTTAATTACAGATTTTCCTTTACCTGCAGGAAAAAAAGACATGGGAGGGAGAGAGCAGACTAATTTATGAAAGCTGATCAAGTATGCATCCATATATTGAATTTGGAAATGTTATTAAATTGTTGCAGGTTTGAACCAGATCTAGAGTCACTTACCAACTTAAATGTGATTTAAATAACATTTTTCCCCTTTTCAAAAGCAGAGATTACTGTAAAGACTTGCTTTATCCCTCCTGCCTTCACTAGGTGGCTGTACTCATCTCTGCTCCTTGTGGCTTCGCCATGCTAACTAGGAAAGGACAGGCATAATGATGTTCAGGCGCCCTAAATCATTCTTAACTCCACCGAATTGAATCTCCAGCCCAGATATTAGCTTCTTTTTAGGGTGAAATAATTTATGTCTTCCTGTCCTTTGGCATGTGGCTTTCTGGAAGACACAGATGAGGCATCACTGTAAATAAGCTCAGTGGTAACAGAGTTATATGAAGCCCTGAAATACATAGCAACTCCCCCCTCCCCCCTTTTTTTTTATTTTAAAGTAGCTTATGATCTTTCTAGAGCTGTTTGCACTGCTCATACTTTATAGTCCTACTCCTGCTTACAGCCACATCTATTCAATGGCTTGCTCTTATGCAGCTTTTACTCGGGAGATTACAGCAATATGCTTGCAGCAGCAGTCTTGTATAAAGGTGTCCTGTAGCTAGAAGGGAAAAATAATGGATGGGATCAAAATGACAGAACAAGATATATGATCAAATTTTAAAAAGGTACTACAAATTTCAGCTGCTCTCAGCTGCTGGTATTTGTTTCTCTTGGCCCCAGCTTTCAGTCATGCCGAGCACCCAGCTCTGCCATCGACATGAGTTGGACCCAGGCACATTCAGCATCTCTAAAAATCAGGCTTGACGTAACTCAGGAAGAACCTCAAACCCAAGAATTACCTTCCTTACCTTGAAGCAGTGGATGAAGCGTAATGGAGGAGCCTGTCGTGGGGATGGATCCCCAGGTGAGCATGTCTGCACTGTGCAGGGCTGAAGGAACCTTTGGGACCTTTAGGCTTGAAACCCAGACAGCCCATTTACTCCTAACACACACTGGGAGTGAGTCTGGCTGCGGAGCCCTGCAGAGCCTTGCTGCCCATCCCCTTCCCTTTGGAGCCAGGGCACAAGCCATGGACTCCAGACAGGATCCCTTGAGCTTTCGCAAACCTAGTGCCAAATCAGTAAAACAAGAACAACTTGGATTTATTTATTGTCCAAACAGAAGTGGCTTGGTTAAAAGCAAATACAGTTTATTTTACACCCCCAGCTAAGCCCTCCCACCCCCACCCTTTGCAAGTATACCCACGCACATTAATCTACAGTCAGCTGCCAGAAAGAAGATCCACTTACTACTTCTCTTCACATTCTATTAATTAAAAAATAATAGCAAATATTCTCTGTAGACAGCAAATCTAAGGTTCAGATCTGTCAAAGGCAATGGCCACAATAAAGGATGGACAAGGGCTAGTCCATGCTCCTCTTGTGTCTGATTCTGTCATGGCTTGGTCCCATTTCTCTGGAACTACTTGTATTTTAACCTTTCCTGATCACTAATATGCAGGAGTGGAAAAACTCTGGGATGCGATAATTGTACTGCACCTGACAGACCTGGCATGGGGCTTTTTGCCAATCTTGTAATTACAACCTTCAAGGCAATGTGAGCAAGTACTTAAATTTTACAAAGGCTCTTGTGTTTCTGTACTTAAAATAAAAAACATTTTAAGTATTTTTTTCAAAGGCACTGATGTTAGTTTTTCTTTTCTGATGAGGAATAGCACACAGAGGTGGAAGAGAGAAATTTCCCCTTGGGAGAAGCATTTGCATTCTAATCATTGCTGCTTTATCTTGGAGCATGAAACTCAAGAAGTGTGATACTCCACAAATAGAAGTCAAAGTGCCCAGTCTCCTTTCACTAGCAGAACAAGGCAGATTACTGCTTGCTCAGTAGCTGACAGATAAAAAGTTAATGGTATAAAGCATAAACCAGGTGATACATGAAAATGAAGCAACAGCACAAATAGCAAAAAATCAAGTACGTTCTTAAAAATTGGTGTGCATGAGTGAAGGCTATTTTTGTTTGGTCCCTGAAGAGGAGATGGGATTTATCCCATGTGAACAAGTTCTGCTCTCTGGGGGAATGGTGGCAGTTTAGAGGGTTGTCCAGGTTTGCTACTTGGAGTTATGCTGGTATCGTGAGACCCTAATTTGGCTGATAGAATTTGACCTAAGAGCATTAAGGTCACCGTATAGCTGTAGCCGAAAATCTCAACGGTGCTGGATAAAATAGTTCCTAGGTTAAGGATGTGTGGTTACTTTAAAGGAGTACACAGGCACATGGTACAAACCTTTCTCTTACACAGCTACGATGAACGTGAGAGGAGGAGGAGGCATGTTCTGATGCCTGTCCCAAAATGAATCCCTCAAATTATTAGATCTTGGTTCACATCAGCATAGTTTAGTTTCACAAAATGCCTTCATATCTGTCCTGCTCTTATTCACTCTTCTCTGGTTTTTGCTCAGGGTTGTCCTTCCAGATGCGGATTGTGAGACAAGTCGCCATGGCCAGCCAGCCCAGGTAAGGCACCATCAGCAGCGCTGCTATCTTGTTGATGCGGTACCAGGAGCACATTGTGGCTATCGCCAGGACGTCCAAGCACAGGATGTCAATCAGTGCCTGGAGCAGAGAGAACACAATGACTATGGTGCTCGCCCTTGGGAACACGCAGCAGTCTTCCCCAGCACGACTATAAACCATCCTACTAAAGGTGGTGAGATGGAATAGGAATGGGGGAGGTTTAGTGCTAAAAGTCACCCAGGGTGATCCTAAACCCCAGGACCTTGGCTGTGAACTCTACTCAGTGAGATCTGAATGTGTCACACCGGAGCCAAGACTAATGTTAATTTTTTTTGTTCATTATTGAGTTCTGCAGATTAATACACTGTTTGTGATGATCAGTGTCCCCTTCTGCTGATAATGCCTATGCAGACAGATCAGAAACATGCTTACGCTAATACCGATGGCTATTATCACTTAACAAACTTTCTAAATGTACCTTTTATCCACAGAGTGACAAAATTCAGATGGAAACATAAATCCCACTCTCTGCCTCCATCACCTCTGGGCCTTGGCACCTGAGGTAAGTGCTTTTGAATATAGCATAAGTCCAGCTCAGCTGTGCTGTGCCTTACCTTCGTGCACATCCTCCTAACAGACTCTGCAATGCACAGTGCATTGTATTTGCTCGATAAGCCACCCACAGCTAATATGCAACCCCGGGGATGCTAACTTTGCTGCTTGCTGACACAGGGTGTGACTCCCAAAAGGACTTATCTCTAACCCTGAACCCTTAACTAGGAGATGCAGCAGAGCTATTGCCTCCCTGATCTCCCGCCCTGCTCTGGTCAGGCCGGCTATCTGCATGGCAAGAGCAGGATGAGGAGTGGAAGGTACTGATAGCATTGTCTAGAAGCAGGTGCAGCATGAATTGTATCAGAGCAAAAGCTCTTCTTGCAGCTGTCTTTACAATTGCATAATGCTAGTTAGAAAAGCTCCAAATAACCCCAAACCCTGTAGCAGGGACACCAGCAAACAAGTCTTCAGCAGATGAATGGATGGGCAGATACGTTACCATCTTCAGGTTACGTGCACCAAAGAAGAGGGGAGGCCAAGCCCAGTTCAAAGCCAGCTGAGCCCCGTAGAGGCCAAGTGGGACGATAGCTTTGCTGCTACAGCCACCCAGGTCATTCCATATCAGGTAGGAGGCATAGCTGTGGAGAGGGAAACACATCAGTGTTTTGCAGTGAGTAAACCCCTAATACAGACAACATCTTTTCATGTGAGGTTGTTTTGCAACAGGGATTTGCAGGGCAGTCATATCTGAGCGGCAGCTGCATCCCTGTCCCTCGCTGCTCTCATACCCGTTGCTTGTGTCATACCTGCGTGGCTTGTACAGATCCCCCGGGACAGTGGCTGGTTTTAGTATCTGTTTACGGACCTGAGCATGGGCTGTGTCCCTGGCCAAAAACATTGCCTGCAGTGTGAATCTGAGGAACTCAGCCCAGAATTAGGCTCAGGCTGTACTTCATCTGCTGGGAATAAGCATACCTGCCATGCTTTGCTGATGTGGGTACAAGGGATATCCCAAAAGCAAATGAAGGAGTTTGAAATCACTGCTCTTCTGTGTATAAGACACAGCAGGACAAGAGAGGAAGCGCTATGCAGAACTTACCCCATGCCAGTGTAGAGGACAGTCCAAGCAACAGGGAATATTTTGCGGGGTGGACACCATGAAGGTTTTTTCAGCTTCTCATACCAAACAGGTATTGCTTTTCGATTAATGAACCAGCCAAGAAAACCTCCAATGTGAGGCAGGACAGTAAACCCAACAGTATAAGCCCACATCCTTCCTTGGTAGCTTGAAGTAGCCTTTTGCCTGCTGTAAGTTAAAAACAATAAATGATTAGCACTTTAAAGACATTTTTTCCTACTTAGATATTTCAAGCTTTTTCTCTAATTGCCCATATTCCGCTTTAGACTGTAAGGCAGAAGGTAAGTATTTAATACTGTATTCAGCTCTGCTGCTGGCTCCCCTCTGCCCATCTCCCAATCTCTGAAATAGGGGTAATTATTTCTGTCATGGTTACATTTTCCCCCTTGATCTACCTGGCAAAGTGCCTCACTCCTGCTATTTCATGGCTTCTTACAATATTCAGGTGGCAGGGTTCAGCTAAGGTGGTTATATTCTTATAAGACAAGACTGCAGTTACTTTTATCATTCCTCCTCCGAATGCCTAAGTCAGACAGCACACAAACTTCAGTGTACGTACACAGAGGCTACGTGTCTCAGCAGAGCTGTTATCTCTCCTCTGCATGCTATTCTGAATATGAAAACCCAGACAGATCATGCCCAGAAAACCCTGTCCATTCTGACTTCATTTAATTTTTCACCATGGATTTATATTTTAAATGAGGTCTATAACAAGACAACACCCTTACAGCACATTTTAAGGGCTCAATGAACCTTGTTTAATCCTCTCTGCAGCCCTAGCAGGCAGAGGTGGATTGTTACCTCTGTAAGCAGGTAAGCTGAGACACAAGAGTAGTTTCTTAATTTGCTCACGGTTTTCCTCTTGCATAAGAGGAAGGAACATTTACTTTAATAATTACATTATGCTCCCACACCAGACAGCTGTGATAAGGACAACATCTAGCATTTCATTCTCTCTCCCCTGCGTTATCCTCACTAGGGCTCTGAACCTGCCAGTCTTCTGTCCTCCTGCCTTTGGTCTCTGTATTCACCTGTCCTTTTGATCCATTAAGGAATTAAACCCAAATTAGCATTCACTGGGAATAACACATACTATTTGCCAGGAGCGCAGCAGTTTTGTGCTATCAGCATAAACACAAAATGCACCCGAGCAAATGCACTCGGGAAAGATTGGTTTTAGCAATGCAAGAAGAGAGAAGCAGGCACAGAAAATTCCCTTGTCCAGGGAAATGTCCCTGGCAATCCGAGCACTGGTCAGAGAAACAGGGAGCATCAGGAGAGGACTGATCTGCACAGGCATCTCTGGGATTTTAATCATAATTAACACTTTGTTATATCCTATGCTAATTGTTATTATTATCTTCATGCTACAAAGCATTCATCTTTAGAAATGCACGCCAGCAGTACAAGCCAATTTATACATCAATAAGGAACAAATACCCCAGACACCATCTCTAACTAACAATTCCTTTACCAGACAATTTATAGCACTATTAAAGTGTCTATGGAACCAGAAAATCAACCGAACACTGAAAAAAATAATAGCTGTTAGTGCTGCTTTTAAAGTGTAAAACAGCACCGGCTGAGTTCTGGTTCCTCCATAGTACTTCTGAAGGGTAAAATGGGAAAAGTAGATTTTTCCCTCCTCCCGACTCCTTTGTAGTTGCCAGACTAACCTGATAGACTGCAGAAGTAACTGAGGGTCGAAAATAACGCAACACTCTTATAAAACCTTATTTTGTCTCACAGCTGTTATAACTTAACGGGGTAGGAGCTGTAAAAAACCTTACCGTCTCTTACTGCCTTTCTCTCCCTTGCAAAGAAAAAGGATTGGACATCCAAGGCCAGCTTCTGTCTCTAATGCTGGTGCTGCTATACAATGAAGAAATTGTCAGCTGAGTTTTACCCAAATAGCAGAAAAAAGGGTGTGTATGCGTGCACTGGTGGCTGTATCAGATTACACAAGAGAGCCCACGGTTCTTCTTCGGCAAGAATTACGGGGGATTTGGGGTGGTTGAGCAACTGTGCGGAGGACAGCACTGGCTTCTGGGTCCGGACGCTACCGAGATGTGACGGCTGAGGCTCTCGGCTTGGTTTGAGGACACGCATCTTGCCTGTAGGTCAGAGAGTGGCTGCGTGGGACAGAGAAGCACCTTTTTATCGGGCTGGGAGTGCGTTGGGCATGCAAAAGTATACATTAAAGTGTGTCCCCTATAAATGAATATGGTAATTGTGTAAGAGCTTGTGCATAAGGGATCAGGTCCATAACAGTAGGACTTCTGTGCTTGTTACATGGATGCAAGCTCTGCTGATTTACTCAGTCTGAGGATCTGTCCTGGAGCGTGTCTGTGAGTGTGAGTGCAGGACAGAAGGAGCCTGCTGCATGTACGAGGATGTCCCTGCCACACCAGTCCCCCGTGCACTTTTTTAACACAACATTGATTAACCAGATGCTTTTGGTGGCCGCCTGTACGCCAGCCTTTTGGCTAAAATTCACTTGAATCTAAAATAAAGACATTACACAAGCATGTTAAATGAAAAAGAAAAAAGCCAGAAATCAATTTTCATTAGTAAGCTGTCTGCAAGGGATGGGAAATGAAACACTAATTTACTTCAGTTATGGGTCATTACCTGAATTTCATGGCCAGAGGCAGAATTGCTGGTTCCTAGCAGAATGCAATATTACTGTTATAACATAGAACCAATGAGATCTTCTCTTTTATTGAGCTCAGAAGGAAATTATTTTTTGTGGGAGGGGAAAGAAAGAAAAAAACAGTGTAAAGGCACAGATTTTCAGCTAGCATAAATCAATGCATTGCTATTGCAGTGGTGTGTTTATATAGTGTAATTGCCACTTTGAAATAACAGATGCAGCACACATTAATCAAGCAGTAGCCACCTGCATATCCTTTCAGAGTCTGTTGCTATTTGCGATTGGAAACTTCGGTCGTGCAGTGATGCAGCTACTATATGTGACTGAATGGTTTCCATTGCAGTCAGCCACTTCTCCGCTGAAGCAGTCATCATGCAGAGCGCTGGGCAGCGTTGCCCTCGCCAGGCTTTGGCAACTTTGTCAGAAAGCAAGCAGTTCAACAGTTTTTAGTTGGTAGTATTTCCTTCCCTGGGCTTGAGCACAGACACATGATGACTGGTTTGCTCGGCATATAGCAGTTGTATTCCCAGGCTATTTTAGAGTCTAATATGCTGAAGAATTAAAAAGCTAAGGGACAAATTACAAGGATCTCAGTAAATCTGTGAAGCTGGGGATGATGCTGTGTGACTGGGGAATAGCAAATGCAAAGAGGAAAGAAATGGCAGAGGCAATTACAGGCCTAAAAGTCATGTATCAGTCCTCCTTGAGCTTTAGAGCAAAGCAAGGCATAAGTGAAGACGTGGAGGTACCTGGAAAAATGGGATAATATGTAATAGATTTGCCAAAAGTGGTTCACAGCAGGCTGGATGCCATTTCCTGGGCAGACTTCTGCTTCCTAAGCAAGAAGATGTGGTACACCTCACTTGCCTGCACTTCTGAATAGCATCTCCTGTGGTGTTTCTTAGGTAATGATTAAGTGGAAGATACTGGCAGACGGCAGTAGGGCTGCTGGGCAGATAGAAGAGACTGCGAGAAGGAGCGCAGAAAGCTAAGGATCAGGTTTGGGAAGAGTTTTTGGTGGCACCAACCAGGGATCAGGACTGGGACCTGGAGGGATTTTAAATACGGTGTGAGCTCGTGCCCAGACACACGAAGACGAGCGTGTGCGCGTGCCTCAGGCCTCCCCTTCCGTGTGTGAGCACGTGCCATGGGAAGAAACAGGCTTGCAATAAACAGGAAAGACTTTCTCTAGCACAATATTGGTTTTCCTCTGTTACCACAGATTTATGTCTCAATATTTCTGGTTTGAATCATTTTACAGTAATACAAGATGAGGTAATACTACCTCTTAGTAAAATAATTTCTATACTATGTCTTGGTATGCTTCTGATTATTAAAATAGTATTACTGCTGGGTTTCAGATCACTGCCATATCACTGCAATGTGTTTTCATGAAAGAGAAGACATGGGAGAACTGAGTTACACAACTGTGTGTGTTTTCTTCTTCTTAGCAACCTTTGCACGTTGTCACAAGAGGTTCTCAGTCTATGCAAGATTAATTGCCCAAATATAAAAGCCCTGTTAACCTGAATATATTATTGAAAAACAGCATATTTCAATCTGCCCTACTTTTGAAAATAGAGATGCCGGGTCAGCTCCTGGCATAAATCTGCAGTGCTCCTCAGAAGCCAGCGGAGCTTCTCTGATTTACATTGGCAATAAAGTCGTCCTGGTTTGTCTGCCACTGATGAGAGCGTGAGTGTGTTCACTGAGCTGCCACAAAGGACGCAGCCATGGCCGAGGAGGAAACTTCATGGCAATCACTGTCTTCTGAGCAACCCAAACCTGCCAGCCTCGACACTGCAGAATAAACCATTTAATTTTTCAGTATGAAAAGCCATTTAAAAAAACCCCAACACCCTAGTTTTATTTCTAATTAATAAAAGCTTGTCTTCACAAGTTTTCAGTTATGTTGAAATAAAAAATCTGGATAATATGAAATTATATAGGAATTTCCAGCTGGTCAGTTGTGGGTTTTGTCCGCATGGGCTGAGGTGGCCCTGGGCCAGGCAGTGCAAGAGCTGAAACTTGGATGTGGACTGCTCGGTGAGCTGAACCTTGCAGCTTGAATTTCCACGCTTCCTCCACTAGAGGGAATTTTAAAACAGATCTTTCTTAGCATTAAAGTCCAGTTTTCAGGGTGTTAAAAAGTATTGCCTGCAGGACACTGCTGGACCTGGATGCCCAGGAGCAATGGCCCTTCCCTAAGGCACAAGGTCCTTTCTCAGTCCTGGCTGGTTATAGCTAATCACAGGAACAAACTCTGTTGTGAGATGAATAGCAGAAAAGGCTCCCTAATTTTTTAGGGCTCAGCCTTTGATAGCTCTCTGCCTGTCAGGGCTCGCCTGGCTCTCCCATGGCTGGGGTCTCGGCATCCCGCAGGGCTGTGTTCGTGGCCAGCTGTGAACAGAAAGGTCAGGCTGAGTTTTCAGGTAAATTTTGAATATTGGGGCTTCTCATAGCTTGTTTGTCAGTAGCAGAACTGGCGTACAGAGCTGCTGACGTGTGATAACCATAAGGGGAATGGTTTGGGCTTATCTGCATGCAGAATTTGCATCTCAGTAGCCAAAAGAATAAATTTTAACGGACACAGCTCAACACCTTCTTTCATGTTAGGAGTAGCTTAGTATGAGGATAGGCAGATAATTGCAAGCAATTAAGTTATGCAGCTTAACAAATTACCACTCTCTAGCTGAGCCTCTTTAATTAACCACATGCACAGACCCAGCCCAGCACTAATGTGACATAAAATATTTTGCTTTCAACTACCATGACCAGTAATACCTGCTTTACTGGAGTACTTGGTAGCACTAATTTTGACCTGCAGCTGTCACGTCGGGGAGAGCACATAACTCCGGTGTCCCTGACCATGCTGGGCCATGTCGTCCCCTTGTATTGCATGGTGTGTGGTGGGATGCTGGGCTTTGGCACCGCGAGGATGGTACCTGGGAATGTGCAGAGGGCTGGGGGTTTTGTCTCAGAGGACTCAGCCCTTGCCTCAGGAAAAAAAAGCTGCAAAAATAGTACAAAGTCACTGGCAGGGTGTTGTATTGCAGTGGGTTAAGTGTTATCACATCTCACCCGCTTAGTTATGTCTTACTAAGTCATGATTGCAGCCCTTGTATTATTGTCAGATTGGGGTATCAGGTTTAAATTGAGCCAGAATAATAGTGTTCACAAAGGATTTTATCATGCCTTAATATAGCAATTTAAAATGTGTTTCAAGGTCTTTCCTACATGCAGAGCTAATTGAGAAAAGCTATTGTGGTTTCAAGTGATGCTCTCACTTAAATCAAGTTCACTTTTGTGTGCTGATGTGCCCTAAATTACACCGGTGCAGATTTCCAGCCAGGCAAGGCTTTGTAGTAAGGGCATGACGTCCACTGGTTACAAAAACACTGGGGAGAGGGGTTTCCTGCTGGTACTTTCAGAGGAAAGCCAGAAACTGAGGGGCAGCACTTACATCCCTGAGGTCTTAAAAAGGCAGCAGACAGCCTCTGACCCTTAGCTGTGCTTTCTACAACTCTAAGAAAAGTTCTCGGATATTTCCCCACCCAGGTGGTTCAGGTAGTGAACTGGCAAAGTAAGACAAGCACCAGGAACAGGCATCGAATGGTGAACTCTAGTAGACTGGATGCCTCTTAATACCTGGCACAGGATGGTGTAACCCTTTCCTGCACACACCCTGGCTAACTCAGCCTCCTGCCTGTGATTTACAGCTCACCTTTCCCTCCTGCTAATGCAGCGTTACTCAGCTGGCAGCAAGAGGAGGTCAGGGCCCTTCACAAGGGCTTTTCCAGGTTTGAGGGGTCTGTCAAGCCCTAGGCTTGCCCAGGGCTCAGTAAATAAAAAACCTGGAAACAAGCTTTGTCCAGGTATTAGGGAAAGCATTAGTCAGCCTGCAAGGTTTTTATTGCTGGTGATCATGAAGAAGAAAGGGACCAGCTGTCTTGGATTTTCAATGGAAGTAGTTTTCTACCCTTATTAATTCAAGGCTTCCACCAGACCTGGGAAGCAGCATTATCTTTACACCTGCATTCACTATAGAGTTCACCTCAAGATTAGATTGGCCAAGAAACTTATATTAAAGTATTTCCTTGTTCTTTTAATGGAAATGCCCTTTTTACTAGGAGGGAAAACTTCAGTGACTGCTTCTTTTTGGTCTAAATATTTTTTTTCTGAGAATTGTGAATCTGTCAAAATGCATCAAAACAGCGCTTTGAGAAGATAAAAACTATGCTTTTCTTCATTTCTTCAGTTGTAGCAGAAATAGAAAGTGAAAAGGTGAAAGAATACAGGAACCAGAAGGAAAATAAAGGTAAAGATTCTGCAGAAAACCAAGGCTTGATTACAGGAAGAGAAACCACAACACTTGGAAGATAGGATAAATGTGGGTTTTTTTCATTTATTTGTTCTGAAGCGTGCATCCTCTTCTTGAGCTAACAGGTCTAACCTTGGTGTTACTCTTATTTAGGACCTCCCTTTAGGGTTTTTTTTTTTGTGAGTTGTTAAAGCCTATCTTTTATCCTTCATTTTTTCCCCAGATGTAGAGATGTGTGAGTAAAGTGCTTATTGCCTCTTGCAGCACTCTCTCCAGAAGGCTGCAGCCAGTTGTGAAGGAGAGCAGGTGCCTCACATCTGAGCACCTTCCAGGTAGGGATAGTGAGCAGATCACAGGAGAAATGCAGTATCTGTTCCTGATGTCCTTCTCCGGTGGCTTTTAAAGTCAGTTCCTCAGCAGCTGGGGTGGTTCTTAAGTGACAGCTTTACCTTTGGCATGATGGTCCACACAAACTTGTCATGGCAGAAGCATGTTTTTTTCCATTCAGCAGCAGAGGAGTTGCCAGCTGCAAAGTCTAGAAGGGATGAAGGACAACACTTCTGCTGGGAATGATGCTCAGTTGCATTTTCCCCTGACAACGTCTGTACCAGGGAGTAACAAAGATGGGGATGCAGCGGGAGTAACACTGCTTGCAAATAGGAAAATGAGAATCTATGAACTGTTTTAAAGAAAAGGCTCAAAGTCTGAACAAGCTGTAGAGTGCCAGAATTTTGCTGTCTTTATGGGTTTACCTTTCCCTCACTCACATGTGCCAGCTGCTAAAAAATGACTCATTTCTTCTTAGAAAGCTGTCCTGCTGCCTCGGCAAAGCCTTGCTGCTTGGTGCCGTGATGATAGGATTGCTTTATTTTCAAGCTGAGCCATGGTATTTGCATGTGTTGTCATTGTTTAGCTACACGTTTTTGCAAGATCGCAAGGAAAAAAGAGTTGTGAAACATCTCGTGCTACTTGTGTGCTGCCATAGAGTTCAAAGAGGGTGTCATCTGAGCCATGTAGACCTCATCCAGTTTCAGCTTTCTGACCTTTGGTCCAGGTTCTGCAGAGTAAGTGTAGAACAACTCCACCTAAATCACAAGTGTAAATCCCTCCAGAAGAGCACAATCAGCACATGGTAAATGCCAGGGTACTTCCCTGGACTATTCTGGTGAACAAGTTGGCGGGCAGAGTCATAGTTCAAGCAAATGCGAGGGCGTTTTTGCAGAGAGGGAGTTCTGAATTAGAAATACGACTTGTACAAAGACAGTGTTATGGTTTGGTCTCCTTCAAGGACTGGTGTAAGTAGAAAACTGAATTTATTGCTTGCTTTGTGCTGAATCAGGTCTTCTAACTTTAATAGAAGAGGTTCCTACTTTACAAGAGAGATCCATCCAAGGGCATTGAATTACTGCAGTATTCCCCACAGCCATCTGATGATAAGGATATGTGTAAATGGTGTATTGAGTGCAGACATGAAATTGCTTTGCCAAAGCTCTTGATGTCTGGACAGACTCCAGCCTTGATCCAGAAAGCTGTGTGACTGCCAGGAAAGCAGAGCAGAGCCCAACTTCACACGTGTCAGAACAGTCATGTCTGCTGGAGCAAGCTCACCTCACCCCATGGTCTAACCGATAGACATACCTCCAGGGTTGTCTTCTCTTGAACTTGCCCAGACCACCCCGATTCATGGAGATAGGTCAGGGAGATCTGGGAATAAGGAATAAATTGGAGAAGACTCTCCATCTCTGGCTGCCAATTCAGAGGACGGAAAAAACCACTGGCTTAGTAAACTGTTTGCTGCAAGCTATTCTCACAGCTCTGCCACAAGGCACTCCTGCTGTCGGAGGTGCTAGTGCCAGTTCATGTCAATCATGGGTTTTACTGCTGCACGTGTTCCCCTTCAGCCGGGAGATCGAGGTCTGTTTCCTTCAATTCATTTGTGTCAGTGCAGCCAGGTCCCATGTGGAATCCCAGATATCAGTGGTAGAAATGATGCGCGAGATGAATGGACGTGAACAAGCCCTTGGGAGGAAGCGTATCCCTGACATTATGACAGCGTGCTGAATCTTAGCCAGGGACTGAGAAGCTTCAAACACATGCCAAATGAAGGAAACCTGCCTAGAAGCGAAGGATTTTTATTTTTAAAATTAAGATGATAAAAACAAGTGTGATTTCCCAGCTCCTGCCCACTCTCATTTCATATCCTGGAAGTTAACTAGAAAAACCTTTAATTTCCGCAAAACTCTGGGTAGTTTGGAGTTTGGCCCAGTTCTGGAGATAAGGTACTTGTCTCAAATACCAGATCTAGATCTAGATTGCTACCAGATCTTGGATTCTGGTTTAGGGTCAATTCTATTTGAATGGCCAAAGGCAAACACTTCAATAATAGTGGCCCTAATTTTTTTTTGGTAATTTAATTAGGAGCTTGATCTGGTTTTGGGGCAGGACACAAAGTGGATCAGAGGAGCAGCTGGTTCTTTAATTGAGGCCATTTATCTTTTGTTAAAGTTTAACCTTTATTTGCACAGAGAGGCAGTGACAGCAAGGGACGGAGCTTCAGCAGCGTGTTTTTGTGTGCAGAGCCGTCAAGTCAGCCAGGTATGTGCAAGATTGCGTGACAGGGAATACTCTCATCTTGCTCGAATCACACTGCAGCAATCCCAAAGTACCAACTGGCAACTGTGACATAGGCCTATTTATAGAGACCAGGAACTAGAGGGTAAATATTTGCTTAGATTCCAATGCTTAATCTGCTACTGGCTGATTGTATGGAAAGCCTGAGCCCCCTCTACTCTTTCTACACCAATTTATAACCAGAGCCTTCATCTCTTCTCCTTCTCCCAGAGCTCACATACACATTCCCCTAGATTAATTCTGCAGAAAATTGGCATGGCCTGGGTTCAGACCCTCCGGCACCTTCTGGTCCCAGACCATCCTGGCAGGCATCCTGCCCTCCATCTCTCCTCCCTCATTTTAACTGACTGGCATTCAGAGGCAGAAATTGCAAATCCAGGCACCCAGGGAGCAGGAAGGGTAACGGCACAAAACCATAATTGCTCCGTTGGATCGACAGACTTGTTTGCAACGATGTGGGATGGGACAGACAGGGGACAGGAGCTGTGCAGTCATTGGATTCATCGCTAAGCTGGCTGACCGATGACAGCCATGCTGTTGACAAGGCAGAGCCACCCCCGCTGTAAAGCCCCCCGTTACACCGCAGCATCCTACAGTAACCACAAATCCCGCTGCTGCTCACCCCCTCCTCTTCTCAGCCAGAACAACAGACCCTTATCGAGGGTGGGGACAGGGAAACAGGAAGGATGCTCCATGTCCATCAGCAAGGACTGATGGAGACAACATCTCCCCTGACCCCTTGCAGTCAGCAGGGGCTGCCCTGGGCTCCCACCAGAACCAGTGACCAAGAGACTGGGACTCCATTGGGAGGTTCCCCCCAGCCCCAAAAGTCAGGACTGCAGTGAGCAGTGCTGGAGGTGGAAGGCATCAGCAGAAGTGGTTCTAGGTGGGGATGACTGGGGGCGTCTGTGCTTATTAGCCAGGCAGTGTGCTCATTAACAAGGCACAGCTGTCACGCCCCAGGCAGTGGTGTTAAAGCATCCTGTCCCCCTACTACCACCTGCTTCTTTATCCCTTATGGATACTGCTGCAGGTCTGCGGTACCAGTAGGAACGGTTGGTGGAAGCTGGTATCCAGACCAGTCATGCGAGGGATGAAAAAATCAGGTAAGCAGCAAGGTTTGTCTCTGAGCAAGGGAGGGCAGCTTGGTACAAGCTCATGCCCTGTCTTGGCATGTGAAAAGAGAGCAGCTGAAAGTGGTGTAGCCTGGAGATCTGAGCTGGTATTTGGGAAAGGTAGCCCAGGACAGTGACTATTGCAGGAGTCCCAGTTTCCCATCTTTTTGCCAACCCTAGTTCCACTCTAGCAACGCGAGTTCTCTGGGCAGTCAGCTAGAGTGGTTAGCTAGCAGGAGGTATTGCTATCATTCCAATACAGGACAGCAGTAGCATCTCTCCATCTTGTATGTGTTAGGCTTTTCTGATATGAACATCCATCTCCCTTTGATTTGCTGGAGTGTTTTATGGCAGTTGAGAATCCTGTTCCACTCCTCTGTAATGGATTTTTCCTTTGCAATTTTCTGTCCTTATTGTTTCCTGCTAGGGAGGTGTGGATACATCAGAGATAAGATCCTTAACTCCTGGGCAGGCTGAGCAGCTGATCAGACAGCAGACTACTACCATGGTCTGTCTCTTCATTGCCACAGCATCTGCTGTAAAGGCAGTATTTCTCAGAGATGGCAAAGCAAGCTCCAGCGGCAGATTTCTTTCCCTACCTAGCTTTTCAAGCTAGAAAAAGTGTAAGAAGGCCTGGTATCCCTAAACTAATGGGGCAACTGAGTTTAGCTTGTGCAAATTTGTGCATGGGAACCTATAATGCACACAAAAGCTACCCAGAGCACCCTGCAAAGGAGTACAGCTTCTGGAAGAAAACCCTCAACACAGCCAGGAAAAGAGTTTGCACTGCATGTACCATTTTTATTTTCACATATATATATTACATCATTTTAAAACAGAATATTTGTGAAAGAAATGTTTTGGGTTTTTTTTTTTTTTTCAGGTAAAAGCAACCCACCATGTTCCACATAGTCCCTTTGCCTGCCATTTAAAGATGACCTGTCCTGGGGAAAGGCTGGCCTGCAGACAGAGCTTGTTCCCCATCTCCCTAGTGCTACTGGGACAACCTGTGGTCTTCCTCTCCTCCTCCCCCTGGAAAGGAAAGGTGTTTACCAGTCCCTCACCTCCAGAGTCAGTGCAAAGCATGCTTTATCGCTCCATCATACACCCTGTCCCCTTCCTGCAGTGCTGGGAGAGACTGGGGCTTCCTGGAGGGGTGGAGAAGGGAAGGAGCTGTGTGAAACACCACGCGCTTTGATACTGCGAAGAAGGCAAGGAAGAACCAGAATTAATAGTGATAATGTGGTTTCAAGTATACGTGTAAAACCCATCTCGCAGAGCTTCACAGAAGGCTGTCACCAGTCCTGACCATGAAGAGACCAGTTTCTCCAGGGCAGCACTGATCCTCGCCAGCCTGAACCCTGTGGCACCCGGTGTTTGGCAGGGATGGCTCGGGATCTGGCTCGTAGCATGAGGGATGGCTTAGAAGGGAGAGGTGGTTCTGACAAGCAAACGAACAGCTTAGGCAGATTCTTCCATCCAGAAGGAAAAAGGGTGGGAGTGAAAAATGCTCTCAAATAGGCCCAGTAAATGAGACTCTTTCTTCAGACTCTCACCCCTTTTCTATGCACCCATTATAACCTTCTGAATGAAATTCTTCTGCCCAGCCTCCTCAGCACAGATGCTTCTGCTTCAACCAAGAGTTTTCTGTCTGGACAACTCCCTGTGCTATGTCCCCTTAACACCTCTCCTGGCGTAGCCTCTTGCACAAAGAAATCCTCACCAAAGGTACCTTTTCCTTCACGCACCTCTTGATATGTAGGGAGCTGGCAGGGAGAGGTACAAGGAACCACGATGCAGAGTTTGTGGCCTCGAGTGGGGCTGTGATCAGCTGCCCTGATTTGCACCCACGTACAGTTCCTCCAGCCCTGGGGACCGGCACCGCTAACCGGACAGCCTGCACCCCCTCTTTGCTACTTCTGGGGGTGCATGTCCGCCTTCACTGGGCACTGTGATGCTGAAGCCATCCCATCTGTTGATCCTGGGGCTGGGTGGAGAAGGGAAACAGCACAGGCTTTTCTTTGGTCCCTGTTCCTGCCCTAGGAGTGAGCAGACTGGTACCAGTGGGTGCAGCTAAGTTGTAGGCATCAGAGAGAGCCAGTCCTTCCTCAGGAGCAAACCCAGCTTGGGTCTCTGATGCTAGAAAAGCGGCATGCTTGCTCAGCAGCTGTTCACCAAACCCTGCAGTGATTTTGGTAGCCTTGCTTTGAGTGGGGGTGAGACTTTCCTTCCAACCCAAATGATTCAGTGAACAATCCTCTCCTTGTGAATGGCAGAGCCCTCTCCTCATCTTCTGCTTTTATTTTCCAGCTGGGGGCTTCCCACCCCTGTTTCCCTTGCTCATCAAGGGAAGAAGCCAAAGCCCCGGGGACAGTCATGCCCCAGTAGCACCACAGTGGCTAGGAAGGTAGCAGCAGGGACAGCCTGCTATTCAGTGCATCAGATGGGCTTCCTTTCATACAGGGTACAATATGTGACTGGGTTGGTGATTAAACAACGTTTACACTGGTTAAAAATATTGTAGCTGATCAGGGCTTTATCCCCGCAGAATAAAGTAGCTAGTTCAGCCCTGGGGTTATTCTAAGAATGTAGTTTTATCTAGAGCTCTTGCTTCTATAGCAGAGACATACTTTTTTGTAAAACTGGCTCCTGGCACTGGCAGTCCCAGAGCAAAAGCCTTCTGTCTGTAGCCAAGGTGGCCTGTGGTACCTTGTCCAGGCCCCCTGCCCAAACTCTGCCGAGTGGGGCTTCGAGGTAGATACCCGCCGTGGCCCTCGAGAGAGAGCCCACCAACCCTACAAAGAGCATCAGCTTCTGGGGAGGACCAAGCCTTCTCACCTTGGTCCGCTTTGATCCCAGCAAATCCAACCCTGCCGCAGCCTGTTCCTGCGCCACTAAAGCATCCGGCGCTTTCCCCAACAGCGGTCCAGCACAAACCAGTGATGCCTGCCTTTGCTATGGGTCAGAGCACGGAGCACACCCACGGCTCTGGGTGTGCAGACCACAGCTGACGGATACCGAGGGCACCTGGACAAAGAGGGAGGCTAGAAGGTTTATTTTCCCCCTTCTGTGGGAGTTCTGTCCTCGGAGCCAGCACCCAGGTGGCTGTGCCTGCAGTGCTGTTGCCATCCAGTGACAGGACACAGTACTACAGACCAATTGCCCATTCACAGTCCCAGTTCAAGCTTTTTTCCGCTTGCTAACCAGTGTCAGGAAGGCTAGGAGAGGTGAGAGCAGAGGGAGACAATATGCTGATATCCTGAGATAATCCTCCCTGCAAATCCCCTGAGAAAACGGATAAAACGGAAACTTTCCTTTGCTATAGCACCTATTTTAAAAGTTCCCTTCTCTGTCCTGGTATCTGGTATCACAGACTTTACTAAGGCTTGATCATCTACCATAAAGCTGAAGAATGTTCTTCATTTAAAGTCTGCTGGCCTTACAGCTGAATTTGGTTTGCAAGGTGAAACATTTTATCTGGAAGATGAGAATAAATTACAAGCAGCATGGCTTTTTGTACAAGCAAAAGTTCTCTCCAATCTTTTAGAGTTCTTGGAGTGTGTCAGTGAAGTAGTGAATAAAAGCCGACATACTGTTTTCTTTCCAAGGTCCTCTGAAAGTCCCGCTGGAGACACAACCAAACCACAGAACTACCCTAGAGGATGGTGACATGTTGGTAATGGGGCTGATTAAGAGAAAAGTAAAATGACAATTAGTAGTTCATTTTCGTCGTGGCAAAAAGGCTCCATCTGGTGGTGTTGACACCCAAAAAAGAAGGTAAGGAGTGGGGATGGGAAACTGCAGATGGTACTAAGTTGGTTAGACTGGTTCACACCAGAGAAGAGTCTTGAGATCTTGAGGAAATCTCAAGGTCTCCTCAAAACGGGTGACCAGGTAGCACGATGGTAAATGAAGTTGCGTGTGGATAAATGCAAAGCAATAAATACATTTGCAAGGGGACAAATGAGCTCGGTGGGCAGTCAGCTGCTCAAAAAGAGTCAGCATGGCCGCAAAACCTGAGCATGGAAAATCCGCTGGAGATTTGTGCTGCTCAGCATAGATAAACAAATAAAGCAACCAAAACAGAGAGATATAGAAGAGGAATATTATAGCAAATATTTTAATGCCTTTCTCTTAAGCACATAGGGCATTCCACCAGGGAAAGGGATACTGCAGAAACAGTCAGGGTCAAAACGATAAGCACAGAAAGACCCTGATATGGAAACAGGCAGAAAAGTTTGCTCTTCTTATGTTAAAAGAGGCAGGAACATGAGGGACGTAAGTGTTATAAAATTATGGCTGGCCCTGCTAAGCCTCTGCAGCTGCAAGGAGAAAGGATGTAAGGTGTCCTGTCTCTGTGCTTGGACGGGACGTGTAGTAACAAGCTTAAACTGCAGTGAGGGACAGGCATTGAGGGGGAAAAAAAAAATCTATCTGAAGGTCAAGATTAAGGTAAGACTCAGTGATATGGGGGAGGCAATACTGGAGGGTTTTAAAACCAGGTTAGACAGCCGTCTGTCAGGAACGCCTTTGTGACAGTGGGGCAGATGGACTGCTCTCAAGGTCTCTGAGACCCGCTGGGCTCTCGCGGTGGTCCCCACAGTGGGTGACACCAGGCAGACTGCAGGTGAGCCGGGCTCTGCCCCAGTTTGGCGATCCCCATGCTGTGGAGATGAGTGGGAGCACTGTCAGTTGTGGTCACTCAGCCCGTTTTGCGGTAGCAATACCAGGCGAGTTCCCTGCTCCAGCCATTGCGGAAAGGCCCCAGAGGGCAGGAGGTTCAGCCTCTTTAGGGCTATGATACCGTGACTCCCGGTGTCCCATGCTCCAGCCCAGAAGGGCTCTGTCTGCATTAGGAGGGGAGCCCAGACATGGGACCGCTGCTCATTTCCTACCTCCGAGGTCCCTCCGGCTCCCTCCCCCAGCTGGCTGACCTGCTCTAGGAGATGGGTGATGCTGGTATAGGGTGAGTTTGGCTCAGACAGGGCCAGTCACAGTTTCAAGCCTTACAGTGTCACCTGGAGTAAAAAGAACAGAGCTAAACCATGTGCTCCACGCTAGGATGCTTGCCCTATTTCTCCCAGTCAGAAAGATTTGGGATGGGAGAGTGGAGCCTGCTTCCCTCCCTCCCCCCAAAATCATGCTCAAGCATTAGTTGTGAACAGAATAAGGTGAAGTCACTTCCCAAAGATGCTGGGTCCTGCTGTTTGGGCAGCTATAAAACACTGCAGCCCTGGGCTTAACCAGGGCATGCCTGCACCATCCTGTCCAGGTGAGCTCAGAAGGCAAAGAGCTGATGCAGGGATGGGATGCAACTCCAGTACCTCCCACTGAGAGCAAGGGAGACCAACTGGTCTCACTTGGGCTGCTTGTTTGCCAGCATCTGAGTCTCCTGAATGGAAGCCCCCGGCAGAACTGGAGGGAGGGCAGGCATGCAGGCAGGCTGCCTACACTGACTGTTAGTAACCCCACAGCTTTTTAGTGTTTGGAAACCTGCTGGTGCTTCCTAGGTCTGCTGGTACGCAGCCTTGGAGCTCACGGAGGGCGGTGAGGTTGCACCCCAGCACCTGTATCAGCCACGGGAGAGCTGCGGGTCTCCAGGTTCAGGTTGCGGCAGGGAAAAACCTGCCTGCCGGCGCTGCCAGATGTTACCATTGACTGTCAGAGGACAGGTAGTCTGTGTGTTTCTTTAAAAAGGGGTAGGGATGCTTGTTAAAAGGAAAGAGAAGGCTCAAGAACTCGGGCTCAGGGTCAGAGGGAAGGTGAAAGCAAGTCCCGCAGGGGCCAATGCTGGCTTGCCCCTCCAGTGACTTACAGACAGCAACTGGAGCAACCAAGGCTGCAATCCCTCTTCAAATGCAGGGATGGCCTGGGCTAAAGCCATTAGTAAATGGGGAGGTCTGCACCTGCCCCACGGAGCGGACAAGACCCCCGCACTCGCACACACAAACACGCTGGCATTATCACAACACGTTTGTTCCCTCAGACGCTTGACTCCAGAGGAGCCTGTTCTGCCTCACTGCTGCATGCTAGGACTGTCACAGTGTCCTCAGCAGTTAAGTGAGACATAAAACAGACAATATTGAACCTTTCCCCCAATTCTTCTCCCCATAGCTCCTGGTGGTGTCTGCATAGATGGCAAAGACCCTGGGCCCTGTGGTGGGAGGGTCACAGGTCCAAGCTGCTCTCTCTCTTGGAGGTTCCTTGAATTCCCCCCTCTCTTGGGAGACGTCAATGCAGAGCAGAGATTTGAGAGAGAGCTTGGCCGGATCCCCCCCAGCCTCTGCCCCCATGTCAGTTAGGGCCTGAAGAAGCGTCGTACCACTAAATGCCCCACCATGACCAGGGCCACCACCACCAGCATGTACTTCATGTAAACATTGTCCAGCTCGAGTGCAGCCACCTGACGGGAAACAGAGAATAACCAGAGCGTGTTAGATCCGTCTGGGCCAGGTTGCTGCTCTGCCGGCACCCGGGTAACCCCACCGACCTCAGCAGTGCCATAGTCCCCAGGCTGCATCGTTCACCGGCCGGAGCACGGCTGCCTCCCTCTGCCCCCAAATTTCCCCTGGGACAGTCCCGTGCTCCCGCTGGCTCACCCATCCTCCCTGCTGGGCGATCCACTGGGCGATGCGGTTCCGGAGCATAAACTCTGAGACGTAGCGGGTGATCCAGTAGAGGAAACCCCTTGTGCCGTGCTGGTAGACATGGATGGCCATGCGGTAGCCAAAACCCAGCAGCGCAATCACCCGGCCCCAGTTAATGCCGCTCTCGAACAAGCTGAAATGAAGCCGATGGTCTGGTTAAATCACTGCCATGGCTGGCTCAGACCTCCCTAGTCTCTGCATCCCAGGCCATGGACTCTTGAGCAGTGCCGGTTGCAGAGCAGGGCTGGGGATGCTGTGTTAGTTCCCAGGGTGCATCCCAGCCACAGACAACGTGGTCATTTTGTGGCTAAGCAACATGTGGCCGCCCATAACCAGGATGTGCTTTTGGAGCAGAACAAACACAGTCTCGGTCACAACCACTGTTTATCTCAGCCAGGTGGGTTAGGGATGTCCCAAGGAAAAGGAAATTTCCAAATCCTGTCTATACAGCTACAAGCTTTGAATTGTGGTGGGGAAGCTTTGTGGTGGCTGTTGTTGACCTGCCACCTTCCTGCCTGTCCTGCCTTTCCCTTGGGTCTCCATCTGAATGCAGGGCACATCAGCTGCCTAGAGGTCCTGTGTTTTCATGGGCAAGGGTATTACTAAAGAAGGTACTGTGGAACTGGTGGTGGTTTAAGCCATCAGGCTGTAGGCTGCAGCAAGATCAGTAGCTGCTACACGTGCAGCCAGGAGCAGAAACTACCACCCACCTGTCCCAAAGCATCCCTTGCTTGTGCAGTCGTACCTGCAGGAGGTAAGGAAGTTTAATTATATCTAAGGACAAAGCATGTTAGAACAGGATTTTCCCTTCTCCTGCACAGACAAACCCCTCCAAGAACAAAATCTGATCCTTCCTTAGATGAGGCTCACAAGGGCTGGGGGTGCTCCAAAATGTGCCTACTCGGTGCCTACTGCTTCTGATGCAGCTTTCGGTTGCTGTTGGGTGCAAACTGCATCGCTGTGGGCAGGTTTGGCACTGATTTATCTAGATCAGTTTTTGAAGGTGTTTTTCCTGGTTTCCAGCAAGGCAAGGAAGAAGGAAAAAAAGGGGGGGGGAAGTAATAAAAAGAGTAGACTCAGGCTCTGTGTTTTAATCTGATGCCCTGTCCTAGTGGTCCCTGTCTGCACAGCCAAAGGGAACTGTCTTCTCTGCAGAGCCTTGGCATGGAGCTGCCACTGTGCAGGTGGCAGAGGGAGAGGGAAGTTAGAGCCAGGGAAGGAACTACAGAGAAACAGGTAGCACAAAGAGAGGGACAGAGGTTAATTTACCTGTTTGCGGTGCGTTAACCGCCTCAGGCTGGCAAAGCGGTGAAAACAGCGCAGCATGGCTTCCCAAGGACAGGGGAGCAGCAAAAGGACAGAAGAGAGGCAGTTAGACAACAAACACTGAGCGGAGGGTGCCCAGGGACAGGGCTGTGCTGGAGCCAGGCATGCTCGGAGAGTGACGGGAGCCTGGGACCTGGGAACCCAGAGACCCTGGCTTTCCTCCTGGCTCTGCCAGAGGTCTTCTGCATGACCCTGGGCAAACTATTTCACGTGCATACTTGGTTTCCCTACAGACAGAGAGAGGTGAGGACTGAACCCCTTGACAGCCACCTCGATCCAAGCCTGTACTTCAGGCAATCAGGGCTGTAAGTTGTCCAGGTGTTTGCCTTCGCTCTTCGCCCTGTTGCTGTGCTTTGAGTGGGTGAGCTGGGCACGCATCACCTGCACCAGATGGATACAGGCTCTGCAAGCCTGCGGAGCATCCCCCATCCTGAGTTAGTCGGATCCTGTTCCACATGGACCACACCAATGGCAGTGAGTACCTGCCCATCCCCGCAGCCTGCAGCTACATTTGCTTTGTGCCTCTGAAATCCTGACTCGTCGGGACTTTCCAGCTATGGAGCAAGTGGCAGTGGGACCAGCAGCAAGTCTGCCATGGTCCAGGGCTGGTTGTACCCCTGAAGGGGAGCTGGAACATTCACTTGGCTACTGATGCACAGCCCACGCTTCCCAGGCACGTTCCCCCAAACTTTCTGACCCCGGTCAGCTTGTGCAAGGACTGCGAGGTGATTGTCAGGTGAAGACTGTCCAAACAGGGCACAGGAGAAAGAGCAGACAGGCAGAAAACACAGGAACTGTCACAGTGAGCTTGTTGGGAGCTGAACCCAGGGATAGTGGGTGAAGCTTGAATGGACGTGGTCTGCAGCTGCTCCGGGGTGGGGGCAAGGGTTTAACCGACTGCATTGCACCCTGTCTGACCCTTCCTTCCCTGGTCTTCTCCAGGAGAAGGCATCCAGCCCGTGCTGAGGGAGCCTGTGGCCTTACCTGGAGGCTATTCTGGTGAAGTGCTCATAAACGTTCTCCTTGGTGGGCTGCAAGGATTTCAGCATGTAGCGAAACTCTGCATCGTACCGCTTATTAATGTCGTCACCGATGATGGCCAGGCGCCTTCCTACCAGGCTCCCGGTGCTGCCCAGAGGGAAGATGGCATTATGGAGGGGTCAGCAAGACTGGTAAGCAGGACTGAGGGGTGGATCTGTAATAGAGCCTGGCTCAGAATGGGGTTGAGGGACGTGCAGACAGTTGGTATCAGAGTTTTTACCTGCCCAGCTCCTGCTGGATCTCCACAATCTCTGGGTCCATGGGCACTTCCTCCCCTCTCTCCTCTCTCTCCTGTTGGTAGCGGTAGAAGGCATAGCTCCGAAACACCTCCTCCGTCTCCTCCACCACCTGGTCTTCTGAGAGAGACAAAAGGAAGAAAAGTCAAGGGAGAAACTCCTCTCCCCCCTTTCCCAAGTCGGAAAGAGACCATTCCTTCATTTTCAGCCTAAATTTGTGCTGTTTGTATCAACTCTGGCCTTTTGCAGTAAAACAAAGAATACAACATAAATTAGTTCCCAGAAAACTAATTTTTAAGCCAGTCTTTGCTCTTAGGGGCACAGGCCCACCTTTTGAATCCATTTTTGGCAAGAGACAGCTACAGGACTGTCACAACACAAACCAGATGTTCAAGTCCTTGTGCTTGGCAGCCCTGTAACCTCTTGATAAGGGGTTTGCTCAGCACAAACAAGTTCAGGAATCTCAGATTCAAACCCAAACTGGAGGCAATGCTCAGTCTAGTGCTGCCCATCAACCCTCAGCAAACAATCTTCATTTTTCAATGTTACCAACGATCTTGCCCCTTGCATGGCATCAGCAATGATGTGGTGAGCAAAAGTTAAATTTTTCATTTTAGTATAATTCCTTGCTGATTTAATCACACATCACTGGTCTGGCAGACACCCATCAGCCCAGCAGCAGCAATGCCAGGACAGGGTTTGCAACTTCTGCATGAGCTGCTGGCAGAACAGAAAGGAGACGAGCTTTTGAGTAACTCATAAACTGTAGCCCAGAGAGGTGACTCCCCATCTTGCGCTTGAAAGCAGATAAAGAGCCAGGCGATAAGTTTGAACTCAATGCCCATTCCTGCTCCAGCACAGCCATTGCCACTGAGCGAGAGCAGACAGTGCTTTGCTAACAAATACCCATGGAAGCAATAAGCCCATTGCACAGCAAGCAGGAGGCTGCAGCCAGGCAGGGGGTGAGCTGAGGCTGGTTTTGGGTGCCACAGCTTCCTTCCCCTGCTCTTGTAAACAAGCAGGGCTCGGCACGCCAGGTATTCAGGGTTCAGCGGGGGAATGAGCCCATGCGGTAACGTCATTCGGCCCCGATAGCGCGCGAAAACCGACCCAGCTCTGCGCAAGCAGGAAGCGAGTCGGAAACAACCGGCATCGACAAGCGCACGCCCATCCGCTAACGGCTCGAGCTTGAGAGCCACACGTGTGTCTCCCGTGCCCAAGCTGCTCAGGGAAGAGCAAGGGTCTGGATGTGGCCAGGACCTGCCCCCTCCAGAGCAGGGAGCCCCCGGCGAGGCGTTTAGGGACCATGGTGACCGATACCTTATCACATGCGTTACATAGCTCCTGGGGAAAGTACCCAGACTGTCACGGGATGTCTTTGATTAGAGCTTGGTTTCAGCTGGCTCAAGAAGCAATCTGGGCTGGAGCACCAGATCCCAAACTGCCGGCCGCCCAGCTAAGTCATGCCGCGGGGCTCCGGGAGGAGCTGGCCCTAAGGTCCCGGTAACACAGTTCTTCCCAGTTTCTTTTCTAAGATGCAAAATTTGTAGGGGACAGAAATAGTATGGACGGATCAGAGCCCTGCTCCTTTGACATGGTATCACTGTTCAGGGTGGAGATTCACAGCTATTAAACGAGGTGCAAAGCCCAGGTAAATGAGCTACCTGGGGGAATGTCAGAAGCGCAGGACCCTGCAAACCTGTGGCTTTAGGTGATCATCCTACAAGGCGTGCTGGTGACACGCAGCAGCACATCTGCACCAGCAACATCGTCTAGCAGCGGTGCAGCTCACTGCAGCCAACCCAGTTAAAACCCTTTCCCAGCATGCCAGTATATTCACCCGCCAGACTGGCCATGCAGCTCTCTGGCCACTGGAAATTGCATTTCCTGCCCGAGCAACGTCCCAGAGCTGGGATGTCAGGACCTGGCCTCATGGACACAGCTGTCCTGGCAACATTGCCCCACAAAACCCTGTATCCAAGTCTCCAAAACATGCCGTGCTGCTCGTCGCTGAGGTTTTTCCAGCTGGACACATCTACATGGCCCACGTGCAGCTCTGGAGAGACAGACCCAGCCCCGGATGGGGTGCGGGGAAGGGAGAGGACCTGTCATGCAAAGACTCGGGTTACACAGAGTTTGGGTTGGGTAAATAAAGGTGAAGGGAAATGACAAGCCCTGGTGGCTGTGTTTTTAGGGGATTGTTTTTTGTTTTGCAGGAACAGATTTATTTGGCGGTAAACAAATCCCACCTTATGGAGGAGCCAGCGAGAGCCAGAAAACGAAACCGACTGACTCACAGTTTCAGTGAGAGGCAGGGTAAACACACTGTGAGAACAAAAGAGGAAATAAGTGTACCAAAAAAAATCCCTGGTTTTAATTACCTCAAGGTGCTATTTTTAGTAACACAGGGACAGGCAAACGCTCATCTTTTTCCCCCAGGTGCTAACCCACAGCACCCACTGGGACCATCTCTGGGTCTCTCCCACTCAAAGGAGGAGGATCTGGATGAAGATTTGCCTTGTGGACTCCCAGTACCCAGCAGTGGAGAGGGAGAGAGTGATTTGGAGCTCCTCTGGGATCTTCGGTCTCCCTGTGGGATCATCGGGGCTGTGTTAGGGGCTCACGAGCTGCTGTGAACCCCCACTCTGCAAGGGAGGACCTGCTCCACTTCTGCTTCATGGAGCAGTGACCCTGTCATCCTTGGTCCCCAGCTCACTCTCAGCACCTAGACCAGACCTGCCCCAACAACCTCTTGCCTGGATCCACACTGTAGACAACATTGACCGAACCCCAGCCAGTCTCAAACATGCAACGTCTGCATTTTTGTGCAAGATCCTTTATTTTTCATTGTTCTCATCTCCCGCAGAGCAGCTGCGCTACCATAAAAACTGGCAGGTCTCACCAAAGTTATCCATCAGACCTTGTTACAACTAAATAGCCTTGCTACAGACTGTAATAATGACAGATGCAACCTGGCAGCATCCCTTTCGAGCTCAGGAGACAGGCAGTAACTACACTGAGAGGTGCATCTGTTTGCACAGAGGGAGATATTTAGCCTGAAACAGCAACTGGCTCCGAAGGGAGAAGACAGCTCTGGGGAACCAAGAACCATCTCTGGAGATTTCTGCCTCGAGGGGAAGCTCAGCTCCACCTCATGGTAGTTGCAATTCAAGTGTAGGATGACCAGTATCTGGATTTGGGTTAGCTTCCACTGGGCAAGGCAGCCCCGTGTGAACACTCTCACCTGTCAATAGCAATGGCATCCAGGATCAAAGGCTGATCAACCTGACACTGCATCATGCTGGCATAATCCTGCATGGCCTGCACCCGAGAGCAAAGCTTCTAGACAGGGAAATGGAAAACTGCTGTCCCCAGAGGCGTCTGCACAGCACAAGGCCCTTCCTCTTATTCTGCTATTTAGAACAAGTACGTTCTCACCCCAAAGAGGAGCAATATTCACAACAGCCTCACTGCAGAGCTAATGGGCAAACACCCTTGGTTTTGAGACAGAAATTCATCTGTCAGTGAGGGAGATGCTCTGGTCTAGATTCTGGGCTGGACTCAAGAAACCTTCTTTACTTCTCTTGTCAAATGGTGTCCCACCAACACACCCAGCCTTACACACTTTCAGGAGGGCCTGGGGGCTGCAGCAAGGTTTTTCTCTGGTGCTTTGCTGCCAAAGCTGAGATCTGTCCCATATTTGCTAATCTGCTGAACTGCAAAGGGATGCTGGACCCGGTGCTCAGTGGGATGCTTGAGGTGGGTGGGCATCTCAGCTCTGGTCAATGTATCTCCCTCTGCCCCGTCAAGTTTTTCATAAAAGTCTTTTGGGGGCATCCTTTGCAGGCCAGAACAAAGGAGTCACAAGGCAATTTCCATAGCAAAGTTATTTCCTAGCACAGCCATCAGAAGGGTGATTTTTTTTTTCTTTTAAAAAGGAAAACACATATTGATGGGAGATGCAGTTCAACAGGAAGTCCAATACTCTGTGTGTGTGCTGGAGATAGGAACTGCATGGACACCAGACAAGAGAAGAGTATGTTTAAATGGTTTCAGATGCTCTACAGAATGTATGAGAATCCAGGTTTAAACTGGCAGCTCACATTTTTCCTACTCATTTTGCAGGTGGTCTGGGAGATGAAGACATGGAGACACTCACAGACGCATGACTAACATCCCTAAGCAACTATTTATCAGTTCATGACTTGCTTCACATGCAACATCAAGTCCAGAGCTAACACAAACAACTAAGGACCAAATCTCTTGCCTCTCCAGGTATGTTATGTGAGTATTAAACACACACGGACAGATGAGAAAGCCCAGGTAACCTGAGGAAGAGAACAGTTGCCAATCTGACACTGCAAACTGCAAGGCAGGGTGGGTGGGCTTTCCATGCACAACCCTGACACCCTGGACATCCTCGCAGAGACTGACATCAAAGCTCTCTCCATCTCCCTACTAGTAATGAGTGGAGATAACGATACATCATTTTTCTCAACAAAGTACTTTGGGATTCCAGCTAATGTGGTCCACACAGGAGCTAAGCGTGACGACATAAGCAATATTTTCATCACCTGGACTAGCCCCTCTGCAGTGTAGGGAAGGTTGAGCTGCATTTGGCACGGTTACCTGCAAAGGTGAGGACAGCCAGCCATGTCCATGGTGTGTCCTACAGATCTAAGCCTCGATGGAATTATCCAAGCCATTCCTGTCACTGTGTGCGTACCCTGGCAGCACGTCTGAAGAGGGAGGCACTGCCACCCCTGCGGTACAGGTGAGAACTGAAGGAGGGCAAGGTTACTTTTCTGAAGCCTGAGCCCTGTTTCCCGAGCTCAGCTCAGCACCGTTGGTCCTGGGCCTCCCGCCCCATAGTGCCAGGAGTATGAAGCTCCTGCCTTCATCTACAATGCCCTAAAACCACCAGAAGTGCAAATTGCCACCCAGCCTAGACAGAAACAGCAGCATCTTGTCCATGCCCTGAGCAACAGCTGGTAGAACAAGGGCTCAGAACGATGCTCAAGCAAGTCCTTGAGCGGCAGAAAATCTCTTCACTCCCTACCACATCCAAAGATAAACAAACAGAGCAAACGAGCCCTAAATGAAAGCCAGGCTTAATACCTGTTGACGAAAGCCTTCTTCCACCCTGTAATTCCATAGCATGTGTTGGTGGAAGCTGCACATTTCTGTTTCCACTGGAGTCCATGAGGCTTCTCCCTAAAGGCATGCAGAGATCCCACCTCCAAAGTCCTGATGGACCCCCTGAGTTTTGGGAGGCAGAGGGATGCCAGTACTGCCAGTAAGTATTTGCAAGTGTACAGGAAGCGTGACTGTACAACAGTGTGGTTAGAGCTCAGGGCCTGATCCTCTTACTGGTTTTCACATCAGCATCTCACTGGCCTCAACAGGAAATCAGCGTACGTAAACAACTGCTCTTATTTATTTCTTCTCCTCATACCTTGTAGACTTTGGTAAGGGAAGGACAGGGTATTTTTTCTTCCAGTGTATTCACACAGGATCTAGCACAAATGGTACTCTGAGATGGAGAGGAGTCCAGGCAATACCAGAGTATAAATAACATTATCAGGCCAATAAAACAGCTCTGAGCTGGATCTGAGCTCAAATACATAAGCAGTTAGGTATAGCTTCTAATCTCTGTTATTGACAGTGTCACAGTGACTCAGCCTTATTTACAAGTCCACCTGCAAGCAGGTTAAGAAGTCACCCATGTTTAACAGCTTTCTGTGCAGCGGCATTTTATCATTTTGGGATGAAACGGGAGCTGAGGTTTTTTCCCGGGTTCCTTTCGGCCCTGTTCCCAGTTTCACCCATTAGTGTGAAACGCAATTACACAGTCTGCTGGGCTCGGCACACATGAGAAACGGACTAAACCACTTCTGAATGTTGGCGAGCCGTAACTTTTCATCGCTGCTATGCCAAGGCACACCGGAGACCCGATTTCATCCAGCAGCCGATGCAGCAAGACTGAAACCAACTGCCTGAGACCAGGTGCTGCTCAGCAAGACGTGTTTTTTTCTCTGTATTTTAAACATCAAGCACCTTTCATTCTCCTGGGCTCAGGGAAGGGAAAGTAAATGACATCAGGCACCAGACGTACATCTCGCAGCCAAGCCGGGGTGATCTGCCCCACGTCTCAAGCCCTGTGCCCGGTGGCACCCGCTGTGCCTGCCTCAGCCTGCCTGCCCAGAGCTGCCAGCGCACCCCAGTCCGGCAGCTCCCTGCACACTATTTTCTCCGTGCCTTTCAAGCCCCCCTTGCCGCCCACCGTGCCAATCCAGTGCCAAGCGTCTCCCAAAAGCATTGAGCGTGTGCTCTCCCAGTTCAGTTCCGCTTTACAGAACTGATCTGTTCTTCCAGTCTTGCAAAGGGCCCTGGAGATATGAAAAAAACCATCTTTTCAAAGAAACACAGCAGGGGAAGAAAAAAAAAAAAAAAAAGAATGGGTTGCAAATGCTTCGTCCCCTGAATGTCACAGCAACCTTTTTACCTGAGTTGAGCTCTTGTGACAGCCTGCGCCTGTTGCTTCCCCGGCGTCTGTGGGCCCTTGGCGGGTCACCATCGTTCCCTGAGGCCATTGCAGAGATGCTTGGGAGTATCGGCTTTACCTGGAATGACAAGAGACAGTAAGTGACCCAGGTTATGCGCAGCCAGAAGGGACACTGGAGCCTCGTGGCCCCTTGCTCCCTCACACAGCTCCCAGGCCAGCCTTCGGAAGCCCCTCTGGCCGAGCCAAGTGCTCAGAAGAGCAATGCTGCCTGCTTTTATCTCTGCCAGCAACCTGGCTCCTCCCTTCCCGGCACACTTGCTCCCTGATTCCTGACCACACCAAGTCCCTTGGCTAGATTTTTTTCCTCTCTTCCTGCCTCTTTTCAGTAACGTATTTGCAGACAGTCATATGCCAGAAGAGAAAAGTCACCCAGCTCCCTACCCCACTGCACCACCTCTCCACCCTTGCTGGAAATGGGCCAGATCTCCTCTGACCCACTCAGCAAGTGCCACGGGCTGCACCGGCTCTTACTCAGCCCAGACAACAGCTGCATCTGCAGTGGCTTCACACTGGGAGGAAAGCAAAAAATATCATGGCACAAAGGGTTCTACGACTCCCTGGCTGCACCCGGAGAAACGTGTCTGGGAGCTGAGTCTGGGGGCTCTGCTGCTGCCCAAAATGCTGCTACCCCGACCTGCAACCACGATAGTTCAGAGCGCAGCAAGAGCAAACCAACCCGCAACCACACCGAGCTGCCGTGGCTCCCGTGCGGAGCTGCAGCGACAGTGCTGATGTCTCCTGGCAAGCACCTCTGGCTTGTTTTCCACAACTTCTACAAGAGAGGAGCTCTGGTTTCCTAAATCCAGAGGCTCTACTTCTCCCTGTTCTTTATGTTTCTTACTCTGAGCTCCGCTCAGAATAAGAAAATTAGGTGAGAACCAAACGCATGGTTCATATCGCCCCTGAACTTCACAGGTATCCTAAGCCCAGACCTGTAGTTCAGGGCTCATTGCAGCTCCTTCGCCCTTCTGCTCATCGCACTGACCTCACCCTCTGGGTTTTGCAGAGAAGGAAGTGAGGCCACGCGGTTACCGTCAGGGTTAGAGAGAGAGAGATCACTGCAGGTCCTAGCCTGTTGTTTGGCATGCCAGTACATGTTCCCAGGCCAGACTTCTACAGGGCTGAACTGGTGGGTTTTCTGATTTGCACCAGGTCTAAATTCATGAACACCCAGAGGTTTCAACTGTATCCTGGGTGAAAATTTTAAAAAGTGCTGGTCATGGATAAATAACCACCTATGTCAAGATTAGAAGTGCAACTCGTGGTCCGAGCTTACAACCTCACACTGAAGATTATTCAAAAGAAACAATAAATTGAGACGACAAACAGTAATGTGAAGTACAGCCTGCAGTCAAGGTGGGAATGCGGGGCTGGAAATGCAAAGCTTATCAGCCTGGCTTAGAAAGCCATCGTGTCTTTGCATAGCTGCATTCAGGGAGCCTGAGCAGCAGTGACACACAGACGGAGATGCTGTTTTTTCCTACACGCCTCCGAGGACAGGATTTCCCTTTTCCTCCCCAACCTCAAACATCCCCATCCATGGAAAAGCTGAAAATGTGATGAGGATCAGCCGTTGGGACCAAGGGTAAAGTTGGGAAGAGAGCTGGCTCCCACTTGCCCAGTTCAGCAGAGACCCAGGCTCCAGAGCTGCTCCTCTCCTTGCTCTTCTCTGCTCTGGGACGCGGTTGGAGACAGCTCAGGGAGTGCTTGGAGCGGATGCACGTGCCTCCGTCCCCTCCTCCGCAGAGGAAACCCTCCCGTGCTTCCTCCGCTGCCATCCCCAGCCCCTCCTCGGGCACATAGCGAGGCTACAGCTGCAGCCCACCTTGCCTAGGAAGGTCTCTGTGCCTTTCAAGGGGAGGCAAGACCAGACTCAGAGCAGCTCTCTGGAGTTCGTGGGTAAGTGAAGCAGTATGAATTTCTACTGCACTCCATGCTGCTACAGCCCAAGGATGTGCTGAGCACTGGGGAGGATGCGGACGCATCCAGCCAAAGAGTTCGGCTGCCTCTGGAGCTTTTAGAGTTTGGTCTATCAGTGCAACCGTGTTTCACATCAACCCGCTGCCTCTGACCCAGACCTCAGCCCCAGATAACAGGGAATTTCTGATGCAGACCTGGCTGCTCGGTATTAAGGATGCCTGGTGAGCAGGGGAGTCCAATGCCTGAGAAGCAGCTGACTCAAGAGATTCTTCACGTTTTCCCTCTGCCAAACCCTTAGGAAGCAGCAGGCTGCAACTGTGGCCATCATTTAAGAGGGACTTTCATTTTCAGTTTCTTTCTCAATATAGTTTCTCGCAGCGCTTTCTTCTCTTGCACCGTGGAACACGGCAGCCCTTTTGCACATGCACACATCTGGGACCAGCAGCTACGTCCCATCGGCACGCCGCTGGTCCCCAACCTGCTCCACGGGGAGGACCCTAAACTCCTACTCCTGCAAACCAAGTGAACACCCAAGATAGCTCACTGCCAGTGTCTGCTGGGGTCAAAGTGCCTTGGATCATCCTCTCCAGTATCAAGAGTGCTGCTGCCCACATTCCTCCTGCTTTCCTGCCCAATGCCCCTTTGATTTTTCCCATTCCCCCTTCATTACTGGAAAAGAGCAGGGAGAGCTGTCAAGGACAATAACAGGCGTAAGCTCAAAAACAGCCCAAGGCTCCAGGACTTGAGATGGGGCTCAGGAGAGGGTTTGGGGGAAGCTGCAGGTTACTGGGAGCAGTGCCTAATTCTCAGCAGCTGCTAAAAGATTCAGCTCCACCCTGGCTTTTTGCTCTTGTAGGAGGCAGCAAAGGGTTAAAAGCAGCAGACAGCACCACCGAGGATGTGGATTTAGCAACACCTCCAAGATGGCACGGGAGTCTTATCTTTATTAACTAGTACATGCCATGCAAGGAATCGGCCTTCCTGGAACCTGCCAGCCTTCCCTAATAAAAAAAAAGACCTTTGCCTCAACTGTTTCTCAGTTCACCCTCATCTCCTTAAAGGTCTCCGACACATTTCCTGTGTGACCTCATGACATGCTCACCACTTCTCCCAACTTTTCTCCAAGGGAAAGCGACTGGATACCAGGAAGATAGTGGGACCGGCCCAGAGAGGGAGGCAGAGCTGCAAGCTGCAGGAGGGGAAGAGGATGCGCAGGAGCAGCCATTAATCCCTATGAACAAGCCAGGCTATGGGGCTCTGAAGTCATCCCTGACATGTTATGAAGATCCTGTTCCAGGAAATGCATGGAGCATCCTCTGGGACAAGCAGTTCACAGGTCTGGCCTTGGGCCCGTGCATGGGAGTGATTCCATCATGTGGCATGCAGGGCAGCTAACTCTCTCCAGGACAGAGATCCCACAGGACTCCTGTGCCCTACTGACATCCCTGCACAGACAGTGCAGAATCGGGCCCGCTCCTCCCAGCCTGCCACAGAAGAGCAAACAAGTGAGTTTGTCCAGTTGGTGTTGACCCATCCAGCACGGCACCAGGGTCCAGCTGGCCCACGCGCCCCAGCAGATGCAGACAGTGCAACCAGAGCCCCCCCACGACCCCGTGCACCCACGTCCCGGAGATCCCCGGTGCTGCTGGGCGGGAAGCGGTGCGGACAAGCCTGCAGAACCACACGTGCCGTACCAGGTCGCAGCCCAGCGCGGGGCGAGACGGGTATCACCCCAGTACAACTCTTCCCACCGACACCTCAACCAACTTTGTCCACCCTGAAGCCCCCCCGAGCGCTGGCACGGGGATGCCGGAGGGGCTGTCACCACCGTGGCCTTGCAAAGGCGGGGGGGGGAAAAAATCCCACCTGGAGAAAATATTATTAAAAGAGGTGATATTCCCTCTTCGGGGCAACGATCAGCTCCGAGTGAGACCTTTCAGCCCTGGCCTTGGCCCAGCTATTGCACACACCGGAGCGCTGCGTGCCGAGGTACCCCCGCGTACTTCAACCTCCTCCACCGGGAGGAGCAGGATGAGGCCCCGGGGCTCTTCCCACCCTCCCGACCTGCCGGCACCCCGCGGTTCCCGGCGCATCCCTCCCCGGTAACCCCGGCACCGCCCGGCCGGGCCCGCAGGACTCAGATAACCCACCCGGGGGGAGGCTGGGGGCGATGGGTGTGTGTGTGTGTGTGGGGGGGGGGGGTTCTCCCCGTTACTCACCGCGTCCCGGCGAGGACCAGGCGGGCCGGGGTGTCCCGGGAAGCTAAGGCATCCCGGCTGGGAGCTGCTCCATCCCCGCCGCCTCCCTTCCTGCCTCCTCCCCGGAGCGCGGCGCGGGGGAAGGAAGCGAGCAGGGCCGGGGAGGAGGAGGGAAAAGAAGAGAGAGAAGAAAAAAAAAAAAAAAACCCAACCACGAAAAAAAAAAAAAAAATAGAAACCCAACCCCAGACCATAGATGCAGCCGCGGAGGCGGGCAGGGCACAGCTCCCTCTAGAGGCACCTTCCCCGGCCGGAGCGTGGGAAAGCGGCTGCCGTGCGGCTCCGTGCAGCGCCGAGCACCGCGGCGGGGCCGGGGGCAGGGGGAGGGG
>JANZLQ010000055.1:4310463-4332015 GCA_026212715.1 Elanus axillaris
GGTGTGGTGGGAGCGGGGTTGGGGGGCTGCTCGGCTGAGCTCAGCAGTGCGGGGATGGCATGGCACAGGACATTCCAGGGCCTTGCTCCGTTGTGGTTTTCTGGGAGTTTTTGGCTTCTCCGGGGATTCTCCAGTGAATTTCTGAGCTTTTTGTTAAGGCTGTGGCACTTTAGCGCGATCTGTTTGCCCTCCGTCAGGTTCCCTGGCAGGTAGGGCCAGGAGCCCTGTTAAAGTCATTATTAGAACATTTCTGGTTTCTAGTAGGAAACTTCTGTGTTGATCCACCAGGAAAAAAAAGAGTTGCTGGTGGCAGAGGTGGCTCACCCCAAGTGACTTGGGAAATTTGAATTCCACTGAGATTAGGAAAAATCACAGTGGCTGGAGGAGAGAGCGATTCACCCAGGAGAGCAAGAGAGCTTCTTTGCCGGAGGTGGCTCTTTGGCTCAGCAAGCTGCCCCAGCTGCTTTTCTTCCCTTCACTCCTTGGGAGACTGCCAGGGACTTCACTGTTCTGAAAAATGCCAGATAAGCTGAGGTTTGGGGCCAGTATAAATGCCTGACTGCTAATTATCAAATTACCTGTCTGTCCAATGGTAGGAGCACTGATGATGCCCTGGGATGACATGCCCTGTGGGATGCTCCCTGACCCAGAGCCGAACAGTGAGATTTTTGAATCCTTGACTTACTTGGCTGAGCTTTGCCAGGGAAAATGGGCCCCTGCCTGCAGAGGGTCCCGCTCTGGCTCCAGAGGAGTCCTTTCCCCTTGGAGATGGGGGCTGCCAGGGATGTGGCCTTGGCAGACCTTTCTGAGTGTGGTAGCTGCACTGACACCAGTGAAAAGCAGGTTGTGGAGGGTGAAGCAAAGGATGCCTGCAGTGACTGCGGGGGAAAGGGCCAGGAGAGATGTGCCCTGGCCAGAGATGGCTCTCAGGGAGGTAAGACTAATCATGGAGCAGAGGAAGGGGAGGAATCAGCTAACAGGGACTGTCCACATCAGCCTGGTAGCAAGGGGTCTGCCTGCCTCCCAGTGTGCACTCGCAGAGAAACTCCTGGTCCTGGTAGGACTTGAGGTCCCACCGCCAACCTTAATTCTGCACTGAGCCTCGGGGTGAGTTTTGGTGGCGAATGTAGCAATGGTGGCTGTTTGGATCTGAATGTCCCTACCTCTGGGTTATCCCAGTGCCCCTGCTGATCTGTGCTGGCGGTGGCTGTTCTTGTGCACAACCGGTGTGGTGGATGGATGGTTTTTAGGCTGAATACCAGCACAGGCACACTGGGATGTGCTGACTGCTGCAGGATGGATTCTGTGCTTCTCTCCGCCACATTACATCAATCTGCGCTGTTCCTGAGTCTTACCACCATTTCAGATTTAGCATCCCTTAGTATTACCTCATTAGGCAGCAGCATTGGTGAGAACTTTTGCAAAAGCAAATCTCGTCTAAAATCCTTCTTCTTTTTTGCAAACCACTTTTCTTCCACCTCAAATACACCGCATAACACCTCTGGCATGGCTGCAGAAAAAAACCTGGGAAAGTGGTATTAGGTGAGCATCAGGTGTATGATATTGGTAGCTGCTTCTAATCACACTGAGCAGCAAAAGGTGTGGAAAATAAGCTGTGTGGGAGGCTTAGACAACTCCTCTGTGTCCACAGCAAGTGTAGGAAGGAGCTTGTGGGCACTGAGCTGTGGGTGGGCAGCAGGGACTCGTCCTGCGATGTGTCTGCAAATGGCTGCTGGAAAGTGTTAGAGTAGAGGGAGGTAACAGGGATAAAGGGAAATTAGTTTGAAAGCACAAGCTCTGTTATGGGAATGGCCAATATGGACATCAAGAAATGATGGTGGCAAGCAAGTATTTAGGATATCATTTGATAAGCAATCTAAATCCTGCCTGTGGCTCCGCTGGTGGGGAGACAGCCTGCTTTGCTATTGCAGTGGCTTTAAGATGTTGAGGCAATAGGGAAGAAATTCGCAGCTCGCTTTGCCACACTGGCTTTGCAATTGCTGATGCTGACGTGAAATGTTTCGTGCTTCCACCGACAGTCCCTTTTGCTGGTGTAAATGAAGAGTTATATTTGCTGGTATAAGTAAGAGAGGCACAGCAGATGCAGAAAAGGACTCTCTGCTTTCAGGATTTATGTGATATTTTAGGATGTGGTTTCACCAACTGGTTGATGTAGTCTAATCTGTGCTGCTACTGGAAAGGGGGCTGCACTCAGCTGTGTATCCCCAGCCCTCCTCTTGTGCCAGAAAGAGCAAGGGGCTGATGTGAAAACACACTTTTTGTGGCAAGGAGGGCTGTGGTTTGTGCTTTGAGGGAGCTGTGCCCTGTGCTGGCCGCCTGAGCCCAGCGACGGCAGAGGAAAGGAAACAGGAGGGTGCAGCCAGAGGGTGGGAGAATCTTGGTTTCAACTAGTCATGATGACATGGCGGTTTTAGATGAGATTTTTTGAGGAAAAATAACCCTTCTTGCAGCCAGCAGCTTGTGGGTTAGCCGAGCCAAGGATGAGCAGACACTGGCAGAGCCAGCCAGAAGAAACTCCTAGTGTAGAAGCAAAGCTGAATTCCTAACAGCATGCCTCTGCGAGGGATACATTACATCAGTGAGAGCAGCTTTATCCCAGTGTTACGGCAGCTACAGCATGGCTCTATGGAGTGCAGGAACATTGCGGGGAAAATCATGCCCCTGCCTGAGACTGGTCCTAGGAAAATACCTATCAGAAATGTGCCTGAGTGGCCGAGGGAGAAATGGGTCCTTGGGTTTGCTGCTGTTTCAGTTCCTGCCGTTATTGTCACGAATGTATCGCATTGCAATGGGCAAATGCAGACGCTGCTTATTTTCAAAGCCATTTGCTGTGCTGCTGCCTGCTGAAGAAGTAATTTTTTATCTTTCTCTCTTTGGCCATGGTACTGCGCTGCTGGAGGGGTGTCTGCATGTTTTCATGACCTTCCCCCTTCCTCCCACCCTCCCTTGCTGGTGTGAAATTTCAGGGCTAGGCCAAACTGTGGCAGCGGTGGGAATGCTGCAAGAATGAGTGGCTGTGGGTAGAAGGAAGGCTTCACTTTTTGGGGCCTTTCTTCTCCCCCAGCTCTGGGCTGTGCTTGGTCTGTATCCCCCTCCCAGGCCTGGGTTGTGTGTCCTTTGCCTCCCCCCCAGGTAACATCCTGCCCCCTCCATCCCAGCCTTGTTTCGGATCCCTGCCACTGCCTCAGTGCCGCAGCTCTAGGTTCTGGGCAATTTGGGGCCGTTTGATTCAAACTGAGCCGTTGAGCCACCAGCACCGGCACCGATGCATGCCCCAAAATGTGCTCGGGCTCCCAGCCGTCCCTCCCTGCTCCAGCTCCTCAGGAGTCTCTTTGGGCTCAGAGCACGGAGCATATGGGCGACACAGGAGCCCAGAGCGGAGGGGCAAGAGCTGGGTGGTCTGGGGGGCCGCAGCGTCCCAGGGGAGCAGGCAGGCCAGCAGCACCCGCGAGCGGGCCGAGGGGGAGAGCACGGAGCTGCTGCTGGGGAAGCTGGAGGAGCTCAGCCTCGCCGGCTCCCTGGGGAGCAGCATGAGCAGAAGCTGCCTGACGCTGAGCACCAGTGACACGGAGCTGGCGGTGGCTGGTGACATGGCGGACACTCCTGTGGGCAGCCCAGCCTGGCAGCACGCAGGCGGTGGGGTGGCCAGTGAGGAGGGGACAACCATGCCGGAAGCTTTTGGTGACAAAGCTCTGGAGAGGTAAGCGTTGGGGCTGGGGGGTGACGTGGGGCCAAAAGCCCAGCTTGCTTCACTGTCCCTGTTGAGGGAGCATGTCCTTATAGACACGGATGGCCTAGAGGGATAGGGAGAAGCCCGCTTGGCTGCATCAGCCCTGTCAGATCCCAAGCAGCCAGTGTTTTGCAGAAGGCTGCTTGTGTGGATTTTATAAAACCCAGTTTTCCCCTTACTTCCTTAAAACATTGAATGAGCCCAGTGTTTCCAGTAAGGCTGCAGTTGACTTCCAGAACCCACACAGCTTTGGGACATCCTGCATCTGTTCCCACCGCTGCCTGTGCTGCTCTTAGTTCCCTAAAAGTCCCCCCCGGCAGCTCTCTATGGACTGTGGCACCCATCAGAAACCCGAGTTATAGCCCTTTGCCGTCTTTGGCCTCTCTAGGCTGCTGACAAGGGACACAACCAGATCCAGCTGTCTTGGTGTTGCTGCTAGAGGGTCAGAAATGGCAACGCTGGTCCTGCTGGCCTTTGAACACACCTAACTGTGCTTTGCTTTCAGGGATGGGCTCCTTCAAGGTCTGGGTGCTGATGGTGGAGATGTTACCTGTGGTGCAAGCCCCAAGGCAATGTTTTCTGTGGACTTTGATGCTGAGTGGGAGAAAGAGCAGCTCCTGAAGGATGAGAGGATGGCTCAGAGAGAAAGGCAATCCCCCCCCCCTCTCCCCTGAGGACTTGAGGGCTGCCTGGTGGTTGGTGGGACAAGTCCTGAGGAATGACCGGTAGCCCTTCTCCCAGTCTGTATTCTGTTTTTTGGACATGACCCTCGGGGCTAGTGCCGCACACTGCCTACTGTCTGCTGACTAAATGCTGGCATCAAAGCTGTGTGTTGGAGAGGACCAACCAGGGGTTGCCCAGGGATTCAGATCTCTGGGGAGAGTACCCAAGGGCCAGGGTAGAGAGCACTGAAAATTGGCCAGGGGATACGAGGGGCTGGGGCACTTCAGCCAGCTGCACACTGAACTCATTGCCCAGCGTGCCTGGCAATAAGTCCATTTGCTTTGGTGGTACTAGAGGATCTGGACCTGGCATGGTATCCTCTTTCAGATACTCCACTGGGAGCTCATTTGATTGCTGTGCCAAGGACCACATGCAGGAAGGGAGATGACAGTTCTGGGGAGTCACTGTTTTCTTTGGGCTTGTTTTAAACAGCAGGTGAGGGTACAGGATCCCCAAAAGCAGAGCTGTCCCAGTGGAACAGGCTCTTCAGTGTGAACAGACATCAACAGATTTCACGTAAGGTTGGTGAAAGGACACGGGGCATGGGGCTAAGGTGGTGATCACTCCTGAGAAGTATCTATGTGCAGGCAGGTCTAAGTGCCCTCAGGCCTTAGAAAAGGCACAGGGATAGATCAGCATGGGAGATTCTAAAACTGATCCCTGGCACTGCCAAGGCACTGCTGCGTCAGAGGCCGTGGGCTTTCAGGGGTGTCTTTGAAGTTCTTCTGTACCTCCGTGGTCCTTTCCAGCTGAGCAGGGGTTGGTCGCAGGGTCCTGCTGGTCAGTGATGGGCAACACATGGTTTTGGGATGTTTGCTGAAACGGGATGGATGGGAGGGAAATAGGGATAGTGGGAAGAGCCAGGCCTTTGGGATTCCCTTCCTGGTCTTCTTACAGACCCCACTGTGACCGTGGTTGTTTAACTGGGGTAACCAGTTACTCACCAGCCCTGGAATAAGCTGTATGTGCAGAATTAATCTTGCTGTCTCTGACAAACCTGTTCTAATAGCTCCTAGATCTCCCTACCACATTGATCTGAAGTAGAACAAGAGTTGCCTCTGCAGATTAGGTCTTCATCTGAGATGAGGGTCGGGTCAGGGGTGCTGGCAATTTCCCTGATTATCTGCAAGACAGCATGAGCAAGCCAGGAGAGGCCATGGACAGAGCAGGATGGGCATCTCCAATCCAGATAACATAGAAGAGGGCAGGTTTGCAGCAGAGAAACAAATCTGCAGCAGAGCAGAGCCTCCAGCTGCTCAGTCGGGGCTCTGAGAGGCGCTGAAAAAGATGCAGGACCTGGTAAAGCTGCAGGAAGTAGCTGGGGTGGCGGGTGGGTTGGTGGTTTAATAAAGCCATTCTGCCAGGGTGTGGGTGTGGGGTGTGAATGGTGCAGCACATAGATATAAGACAAATTAGGCCCCCTCTCTGCTGGATGGTGCAGCGCATTAAATCAGTTCTTTGAGAAATGGTCAATATTTTGTTCCAGACAGCAAAGAGGGACTCCAGGGCGCTGTTTTAACAGTAACCTTGGGGAGCTGCCTGAAGCTGTTAAAAACTTGGGGTTTTAATAGATTTCCTTTCTATACGGCATAAGCATGCTACAGATCCTGCCACTGCCTGGCCAAACATGAGAGACAAGAGCCAAGTTAACAGTTAGGGCGTGGGAGCCTGGAGACCAGATGTCTGCTGGGTTTTGTCACTCACACTCCCTATGTGACCCCGGGGCCAGCCTCTTCCCCTGCTTGCCTCAGTTTCCCATCTGTGCCAGGAGAGATCTACTCAATTGCAGGAAGCACTCTGAGATCTCTGCGTGATAAATTGGCACGGTGGGGGGGAGAGGGGGGAAGAAGAGGTAGAGGTTTTTTTCAAGATCAGCTACTGGAATTAGTTACATCAGAATCAAGCTGTTGTACAGAGGCATTCTGTCAACTCTGACATCATCTTTTTCTTTTTTTTTCTGGCTGCAGCCTCACGCTCCGGGAAGCTTATTGGAGCTGGAAAGCAAAGAGAAGCCTCTTTTGAATGCAGCTGCTAATACACCTGCAACCCCGGTTCTCCCTCTCCCGCCTGCAAACCCCTCTGATGTGGTCCTGGTGGAGAGGTGAGCTGCTCCGCAGAATCCCCCCCCCCCAGCCCTTCAGAAGAGCTGCGGGAGCCTGCTGGGGAGAGAAATTTCCTCGGAGCACCAGATGGCACTCTCCGACTTCCAACCGAGCTGAGCCGAGCCGGGCTAACCCAGGCGGGTGACACAGACACCCGTGGGAGTGTGCGGGGCCAGCCTGGCTCCCCCCCCCCCCGCGCCTGGGTCCGGGCTGGGGGGAGCAGGGGGCAGGAGGAGGATGGGGTGCATCGAGGGACCATCTCTGCACCGGCCAAAGAGGTTTTCCATCAACCCACAGGTTTGGTCACCCCACACGGGTGTGAGTGTCAGGGGTGCGTAGGCTCGTCTCCTGCAAACCCTTGGCAAGTCCAGGATTCCAACTCCTGCCCTGGAGCTGCGGGAGCCTGGGTGGCCGTGGGTGGCCGTGGGTGGCACAGTCCAGCTGTGAGCCCTGGCCACGGTGCCAGCAGCACGTCCACGCTGCCCACGGCTCAGTCCGGTGCACCGCAGCGTTGCTTAACTGTCCGGAGGATGTGACTAAGGGAAAGCTGCTCTCTGCTCCCCTTGCTGCTCCCCAGTGAGAAGAAGCTGGTCCAGCTCGCCTGGCTCCAACAGCACCCAACTCGGCGGGGTGCGATGGCTCTCCGGGGATGCTGTGCTACCCGGAGCGTTTGCAACTGTGCAAAGCAATAGCAAACCCCTTGTTGTTCGTCAGGTTTTATCTACAGAGTTTCTTCCTGGTTCCCTCTGGGGTTGCTGGGGATGGCAAGGTGCCTTTCGCACTGGGGCAGGGTGGGAGGATGCAGGCGGTGGCAGTGCCAAGCACGGGAGATGAGGTCGGAGAGGCCATGTCCCAGCTCCCCACGGAGCACAGCCGCCGTGCCAAGATCACGGGTGTCTCCACGCCGAGTTTATCACGGCCGTGCTGTCTCTGGGCTCTGGATGAAGAGAGAATACAAGGCTTCAGGCAAAGCGCTTCTCACATGCACCAGATTTATCAAATTGATTAAAAAACCCCAACAGATCCAGGCCTTGTTCCTGTAATAGCTATTGGAGCGTGTTGGACGTTAATCAAACCGTCTGTTTGCCATGTCCAGAGAAGCCAGCATAAGCCAGCTTGTGTTTTTTCAGGCATTGGAAGAGCTGTCAAGCTATAATCTGTTTAGGACTAAATAATTTATAAATACACCTTCTGATAATGTGTTGTGTAAATATGGGAAGATGGGGGGAGGTTCTGTGACTGCCTGTATCTATCAGAGGGATGATAAATCTCTGTGGGGGCTGAGTGTCATCATATGGGCTCCCAGCAACAGGGGAGGGAAGGGACTCCTAGACCTTCCTCCTTTTCACCTCTGTCCCCAGCACAGAATTGTTCTGTCCAGACCATTCTCTCCAACTTTGCCCACTGGATTTGCAGTATTTCAAATAACAGAGCCCCCATCTCTTCCCCCTGGGAGGCACACCATGGTGTCCTGAGTATTTTTCCTAATCAGGTAAGAAAGCTAACCTGTCACGTCCTGGGGGTGAGTCCTGAAGCACAGGGCTCCTGCGAGCACCCTGAGAAGACTCTCAGATCCTTGGCACGTCAGCACAGAGAGTGCTCAAGCGTGGCAGCAGACCTCTCTGCTGCTTCTAAGGTCCTGCAGGTCTGTGATGATGTGGCCAAGCAGTCAGTGTCTGGGGTCAGTTCCTGGCTGCGAGGACACGATGAGAGTGTTATTCCAATTTGCTGTAGTACTCAGGGTGTCTGTCTCTCTGATATATTTCTTTCTCTAACTGAGGTTTTCTGAGGACAGAGCAGCAGAAACCATTGGCTGCTTTGGGAGAAGCTGGGTACAGCTGGGAGCAAGTGGAGCAGGAACCCCTGGAAAAGGCTGAGGTCAGTTGAGAAGACAAAAATGCCATCGGTGCACTGACATGGGATATGTCTTTGGGCGCCATGTGCCACCATGGTGCGCTGTGGCCACAGCTGTATTTCTGTCTCCTCCACCAAGCCATTGTGGGACCACAGGCAAGGCAATTTGGCCAATATGCTTAAAATTGCATAGTGTCAGGTCCTTAAATCCATTTTAGAAAAGCTGGTGGCCTCTGTAGAAAAAAAACCCCAACACATTTCAGTTGAGATTATTTATTAAATGAGCCTAGTTTTAAGTGTCACCTTTGAGAAGACTGGCTCTGCATGCCCTGCCTCAGTTTCCCCTTTCACACAAGGGGGTGCATACCAGCTCCTCCCCTCCAGAGCACCTCATGGATCAGTGCCATATTTCTAAATGCCTCTGAAATCTGGACTGACAAGGGCTCCAGGCAGTACCAGGCAAGTGGCTACAGAAACGCTCCATCATCGCATGGAGGAAACCTGGGGAGTTTCCAAGCCTGGCTCTGCGAAGGCAGATCCGTGTGCTGGTTATCGCTCCTCGCTAGTGTGAGATGAGGGCAGCTGAATGCCAGGATGCTCCTCCCGAAGGCAGGGACAGCCCAGGAGAGAGGAAAAAGTGACTTCCTTTGCTCCATGCAGAGGAAGAGCAAGTCTGGGAGGTGGAGAGAGGGGTGTGCTGGGTGCTGAGCACGTGTGCGTGGGGGTCACTTCACAGCATCCCATCTTCTCCTTTGTGCAAAGACGAGACGTCTTGTCTTGTCTTCAGTAGCTACAGCAGGGAGATGGGAAACTCCCAAACAGTATTGGAAAACGGAGCGTGGAGGCGGTTTCTTTGTCTCGTGCTGTGCAGGCCAGGAGTTTTACCAGGTTGTTTGCTTGGTTAATTTTTTTTTTTCCTCTGTGCTTGGCTCTCTGCAGCCGCCTCGCTCTGCAGTGCGTGGGCAGGCGCAGAGTTTGAGCATTTAGGAAAGCACCCAGAGTTTAACAGGGATGCTTCTCCGTCTGAACCCATCTGCCAGGAGCTCCAGGGTGCAGGTCTGACCTCGAGAGCCTATACAGTAGCTCCTTTCAGCCTCTGAGGGGGTGTCTGCAAACAGATGCCGATTCATAAGCACAGTCTTCACAGGCAGATAAAGGCAGGGGCATGCCTGGCACGGCTCCCGGAGCCGCAGTCGGTGGGGAAATGCTGGTGTCCAGCTTTTCTGAGGCAGTAAATGGGGCTGGAGGCTGGAGGCATGCAAGCAGCTGGGCATCAGTGGGGTGTCCAGTCAACCTTGCTTCATGCTAATGGTTGCAACGTGGCGGCACGGGTCCAGCTCTGGCGGCGAGAGATGCTGGAGGTGCCCAGGGCCCCATGCTGCCCAGTGGCTGCAGGTAATGGAAGGGAAGACCCCGTTTTGGGGCACAGGACAGCACCAGGAGCCCTGTCAGGTGATGGGAGCGGGCAGCAGGGCTGGCGGGAGGCAGTGCCGCTCTGCGTCAGCCGCTTCGGTCCCTGAGGTGCATCTTTTTCCCTCCCTAGATCCAGCTCCTGGGAGAGGTGGGGAGCAGCCCCCAACAGACCATCCTGCATCGGCAGCCTTCCCGGAGGAGAGGTCAGCGCTTCTTCTTTGCTCCCCATTGCAGTATTGGCCAGGCTTAGGCTTGTCCCAAAGAGCTCCTCAGCTTCAGCTTTTTTCTCTTCTTTCCCCTATGTTTCTCTTTAATAAACATACCATGTTTCCCTTTTTGCTTTCCCCTTTCCTGTTCCTTGGGAAGGACCCATAAGTCTCACCCCCTGGCTGGCACAGCATGGCTTTGGTTTGAATTTTTTTTTTTTTTAGATTAAGCATTTAGTGTAAGTAAATTTTTCTCACATCTCCCTCTGATCATTCACTTTCCCTTATTAAACAGTTCTGTGTTGAATGACTTTTTCTCCTTTCCCAACCCTTCTACCCTCCAGCTTTTTCATGTTCTCCACATTAGTTACTCTCTGTGGCTTTTAAGGTTTTTATTTATTAATTTCAGGGTAAGAAGAGACAGGTCTCTGCCTCTGTTCCCCACCCACCGCAAAAGGAGTGGTGAAATGGGTTTGGCCGGTGGTGTTCTCCATCCCCTGGGGCTAAAGCCAACCTCTTACAGAGGTACCAGAGAGGGGCCGGGGTTGGAGAAGTGCCCCCCTGCCCCTTCCTTTTCCCTTGGGGGCATGGGAGGAGATGCCCCATCCCCACATCCTTGCCTCATCCCATCCCCTCCGCCCCAAGCCGCTCGGCAGCGCCGGGTGCTTGAACCACTGACCTCGGCCATGGTTCCCAGCCCCGAGCAGCTCATTCACGGCCAGGCCGGAGGAGCTGCTGGCAGCCTGACTCCTGCTAATCTGGGAATTGTATGCCAGGAAACACACACCCAGCCGACCTGCCGGAGACAAAGCCTGCAGTGTACGCACCAGCTCTCCCCAGGCGGTCCTCTGCATGGCTTGGGGCTACTTCTGAGAGGTCTCCAGCCCGCGAGGCCTCGCTGGTTCCCTCCCCGGACTTGCCCGAGGGTCAGGCACCTGCTTTGGCTGCAGTGTGAGAGCTCAGTCCTCCCACGAGCGGACAGGGCTCCCGGCCTGGCATGGCATGGGATGCTCTCGCAGCCATCTCGTGCTCCTGCCAGTCTCTGGGGCACACAACAAAATGGGGCTGTAGCGTCTAAACTCTGCTGGCTAACCTGAAACCATGGCTGTGAAAGAGATGAACTTCCTGATCATCTCTTGGCTGTTTACTCTGGACCCTAACAATGGCAAATGAACCACAGCCATCATTACTTTCTTGCTAGACTGGTTTAGCAGATCTGTCCTGGCAATGGACCCTTCCCATGATGCCTTCCTGGGTACCAAAACTCTCTGTCCTTGACACATCCTTAGAAGCCTTGTGCTCCAAATAAACTTGACTTCCGTGTAAAACGGTCTGAGATTTCCCGAAGAAAAGTGCTATATAAAATGTAGGTATTATTAGCAATCTCCCTCTGCCAGGTCATATGTCAAACACCAGCACGAGGAGGTGCTGGAGGAAGGGTTTGCCTTGGCTGAGTCATTTCATAGCAGCTTGTTTCAGGGTTATGTGCACCTCTTTGGGAAGCAGCTGGTGTCGTCTGCTAAATCAGGTCTGGCAGAAGCAGCAGGTCATTTCCACAGCATCCGAGCATCCCTGGTCAGTGCGGTGCTTGTCCCTGTGCTGTTCCCACTGCATAGGTGGGAAGTGGAGACGCCTACGCTGAGCTGTCCTTGGCGATGTTTGGGGCGGGCTGGTGGAAATGAGCTCGGTGAGTGGTTCTGCTCTACCCTTTGAGGGCAGAGTCGGGCCCGTTGCCTCGACAAGAAGCTGCACGTTCACGTGACGCTCCCACATCCTGCTCGATGTATTTTGAGAAGGTTGTTTACAAACACCAATGTGGTGCTAGGGCAAGCGAGGCTGCTCACAAATCGTGTGAGATAGAAAAGCCTCTGCAAACCTCATTATCTTCCCATGCCCTGATAGAATATGACACTCCAGTGCTGGAGTGCTCTAACTGCTGCGGCCCTTCCAGCTGCGGAGATGGATGGGCTGGTGGGACCGCTTTGGCACTGGGAGGCTCAGTCCAATTTCCTGCATCGTCCTGTGCTTCGGTGCAACCTTGTTTTGAGATGCATGGTCTTGCTCTGCTTATTCTGCATCTTCGGTAGCGCCACGAAGCCCCAGTCATGGACTCTTCTGTGCAAGATGCTACACCAACACGGAGTAAAATAGATGGCTGGTGCCTGAAATAATTTCCAGTCTGAGATTTCCAGGTCTCACAAAGCTGTTGTAAAGTTGCATTACAAATGTGAGATACTCAGATATTACAATGATACGAGCCAACATAATAGAATATTTTAAATTAAATATTCATCTGGATCCTCAGCCTGTGGAAGGGATAGAGCTCTGCTGGCTTCTGTGGACTCACACTAATTTATTTTTTATTATGACCCATTTGTATTATGATGGTGGCTGGGAGGTTCTAGGAGATCGCCTCTAGCTTAAGATCCCATTATTTCAGGTGCTCTAAAATCACAGAACAGCTCGACAGGCTGTGCCCCAAATTTGAAACCGCTAAGGATGTAGCCTGGTATTTTTCAAAAAACAAACCTGTTCTCCAACACACACAGCACTTCCTCCGCACAGGGTGTCTGCACAGGCATGGACCCTTCCCTGGCAATTCAGACGGGCCTCAAAAGTCCTCTCCTTCTGCTGATGGTATCATGCTGGCCGAGAAAGAGATTGTCATTTAATCAACAAAGAGCACTTACAGCCCCGGACCAGATGGGAGAAATATTTGCCAAACAAAGACTCTATTTTCAAGGAAATCCTCCGACTTCTGCATTGAATGAGAGAAATTATTCAAGCTCTGGAGGCAAGTGGCTCGAGACAGCGTGGGTAGGAAATTCTCATGTCACGGGCTGAGCGGCTCTCCTGCCTCTTCCGCAATGGGAGCAAGGGCTACTTTTACAAGCAGATGTAATTCCTGCTTTACACTCAGGATTGATTTGAATCCCTTTGTGGGTGTAGGCTACAGATACACCTATTTTCTGTTTGCAGCCCTCCCAGAGGGATGCCTCGGGCTTGTGCAATGGGGCGAAGCAGCAGAGAGCCAGGGAAACCCCGGCACGCTGCTGGCAGAGCCCTGGAGCTGCTCCTAGCCGGGATGAGGAGCAGTAACTGATGGTCCAACTTCACGATAGAAATCCAATGCATTTCCAGCAAGTGCGTCCTGCACAGGGCCGGGCCAGGCACTGCAAAGTGGCTGCATGCTGCTCACACCTCCCTCCCAACAGCATTGGGGCATTTTGCTCACCAGAGCCATGATTTTGATCAAAGGAAACATTAGTCATTGGAGACTTGAGCCTTTAGTGTTAAAATTAAATGCTAGATGTTAAGCTGGCATCCATGATAAAGAAAACTCCGCTCTACCAGCACGAACATGCTTTGTGTCCCAGTTTAAAAGTCCAACGAGGCGATTGCATCTTGCCTCTCTGCAGGCTGTTCGTTAGCTGCACTGAACCAGCATTGCTCCTGGGACAGCCCGGATGGGTTTTCAAGGCATCAGCTGCCCAGTTACAGCTGCCTTTCTGCAGCCCCAGCCGAGATGCTGATGCCTTCAGAAATCATGGCCCAGCTGCTGCTCTGAATCAGGCAGGAAGGAGCTGCGTCTGCCGCAGCATATAAAAGAGCTTTTGGGTCTGTTGGTGGTATATAAAATGCAATATAATGTTACCTATAATTTTTAAAGCCAGCTCCAGTCCTGCAAATAAAATTCCTCTATGGTTCCTTTTTTCTTTTCTTTAACAGCTATAAACTCTGCCCAACTATTCCTCTTCCCTCTCGGCTGGTGACTGTCTTGGTTTATGGCATCATCACAACCTCCTGCTTGATTTACATGTAAAGTCAGTAAACAGTCGCTCCCACCCTCTCCAGTCCCTTATCCCAGGACTCCGTGGCTGCTGGGTGACTCAGCAGTGTGGAGCACAGGCATGACTAACTCTTCCCTCTACAACAAACAGGGATTTTGGGTCTTTGTTCAATGCATTCCTCTGTGCTGGTGGAAGCTGCCTAACAAACCGCCCTGGCACAGCAGCGTGACTCATCCCAAGAAGGTGCACGCCAATCTCCGGGACCGAGGATGTCCGGGTTCTCCAGCACTGCTTCTGCACGTATCCTGCTCTGGGAGCTCGGGCTGCACCAATGCATGTGGCCGTGCCAGGCTAGAAGCAGGCAGAGCTGCCAGCTTTCTCCTGCCCCACCGAGCTCGGCGCTCCCTTCGTCCCACCCAGCAAGTGTTATTCTCAGAACTGGATGTGGCCGGTCCCTTGAAATCAGATCTCAGGCTGGTTATTATCAGTCCTCCTAGTGCTGTTTGGGCCGTTTCCTCCCCAGTAGCTTTTGGACCCGCTGCAGGGGTTTGTTGACCGCAAAGTTGATTGCTGCTGGGGTTCACATCCAGCCTCTCTTCACCCCCCCCCCACGATGAGGTGGGCTTGGGAGCGAGGATGTCCTTCACGTGGGACATCCATCACCGTGCAGGTGAAAATGTGTCCGATGAGGCACCGTTACTGGCACACCCCACTTTTCCTTTCTCTCTTTGCTGAGCAAATCTCAAGTGGGAAAAAGCTGAGAACCTGATTCCTTTGGTCCAGCAACACCCAAGTGTGTGTGCGGAGGTGAGCCCACCAGGCCCTTTAATTGCAGTGGTGGGTGGCGAGCCTTTAAAGAGGAGGGAGCTGGGGCAGGAGGTGTGGATTTCTTTCTGGAAGTTTGGGCTGATGCAGTTCTGGGGACCCATGGGGGTCTGTGGTGCCTGACCACAGCAGGTCCTGCGCTGTGAGTACTCATGCTGGCGGGTCTTTGGTAGGCACCTGGTGCATTTGGGATTTGCTGTATTGGGCCCCATGCAAGAAGGATGTCAGCCTGGAAAGCTGCTCCCCCCTGTGCTGGCCTTGCTCCCCCACCCTGTGCCAGGCTTGTCTGAGAGCAAAGGGAGAGACGGAGCAGGTAGCTTGCCTGGGGTGAAAGCAAAAATGCATTTTGCAGCCTGGGTTGGTAACTTGTGTGCTGGCTGCCTCTGGGGTTGAACCTCTATGCCCAGCCCTGGCAGCTGTTCCTGCCCTGTGCTCCTGCTCCTGCTGTGGTTTTTCTGCTTCCCTGGGCTGGGTTTACCTCTGGCCATATGTAGTCCCCTCGGCTGGGGCAAGGTCAGGGCCCCCCACTCCCTGCGCTCGCCTGCCCGCACAGTGCCACTGGCTGGGACCCCCACGCTGAAGGGTGCTAAGCCCTGCGTGGGACCTCGCTGTATCGAGCACCTGTGTCCCCATGTCTCCTCGTGATGGGGATGCTGTGACCCCAGCAGGGACCCCACCAGCAACGCAGCAAAACCCTGCTGGCAGAGCCAGCCTTTGCCGTGCTGCATGCCCAGAAACTCTCCCAGCATCCTGCACTGCAGCCAGTCCCCAATTTGAGGTGGCAGCGGGCTGTGCCGGGTGCCCGGGGTACTCCTTGCTCGCAGTGCTGGGATGGGGGTACAGCATGGTGTGGGATCCCCCTGCCATGGGGTGCACAGCTGCCTGCACCGCAGCATCGCCCAGCTCGCCCCGAGCATCTCCTTTGATCTCAGAGGCATAACACCCGTGCAGCAGCCTGGCTGCACTCGCAACGTGTTTCCTTTCATTGTCACATTAAGAGAGCCCATAAAACTGACTGCAAGCGCAGGCTGCGGCGGTCGGGCTCCTGCAGGCAGGGCTGCCTGCATGCTCCTGTTCTCAGCACACCCTTGCCGGAGGGGAGCAGAGCCTGCTTGTCCCCCCCATCCCTTGGGGACATGACTGGTGTGATGGAGGCGGTGGCCTGGCCCAGACAGGGAGGCAGCTGGTCCTGGCTCTGAGCCACATGGTAACCCAGCCTGTCATTCAGCAGGAAAGCATGTGGTTATCTCAGCGAAGACTGTAATTAGGCTGATTGGCACTAACTTGTCTCAAAAAGCTGGGGAAGAGGGAAGAACCTCAGATCAGCCATTTTATATGAAACTTTGCAGGGAGAAATGGAGGCTGGGGCAGGACAGGCCTGTAGTGGGAAGACAGCTCCTCTGCGCTCTGTCCCTTCTCCTCTCCATAATGTTTCCACAGGTCCCTGTGCCCTTCAGACCAGACCCACCCCAAGAGGAGCTGGACTGGGTGCAGTAGTGCACCCTGTTTAAAGCTAATTCGGCAGAGCATCCCCGTCCCCAGCTTGGAGGCAGCAGGATGGAGCTGGAGCCTGTCCTGCGTCCCAGCAGCGCATGGAGGTGGGCACCGTGCCCGTCGCGGGCTGTAGCTGGAGAGCATTTTCCGTCCACTCTCCGATAAGATGTGTTGTTCATTCATCGCTGCGTGTTGACCACAAGCCAGGCAAGAGGGCCTGCGTGGTCTGCTTGGAGGCAGAGGAAATGCTGCTTGGCGTCGTAATCCATCTCCAAAAGAGCTATTGAAAGAAGAGGCTGTGCCGCTGGCTTCTCTGTGCTGGAGTGTGGTTTGCAGTGGATCTCTCTGGATTTCTTCAGGGTCTGAGACACGCTGGTGTGATCTGATTCCAGCAGTGCTCAGGGTCACTCTGGAGCTGCTGGCTGCTCTTGGAAATCTTCCCCTCGATGGGGACCGTGCAAGGAAGTCTAGTCTGGGTCCTTGCCCTGATGGGCAGGAGCGAGGAGGGCTTGGGGCAATAACAGGAGGCTTTGCCCAGGATGTAAATCAGCGTGTGCCCTCAGAGACGAGTCAGCAAAGCTGTTAGTGATGCTCTCACATGGGCATGACTCTAGTGGGCAATAAATCAGCTGATTTGGAGCAAAATGGTTGTGCAACTGTGGAGGAGTTTGCATGGTAGCTGCATGCAGGCGACGAGCGAGGTGCAGGGCAGCGGACAGTCAGCCGAGTCAGGGAGGGTTGTGCAATGCAAAATCTCTTGGGCAATGCACCAGAAAGGATGGGAAATGGGGAATGGGGCTCTTCCCTCACCCGTTCTGTCCCTGCTGCCGGCTGTCATCCTGGCCCACGGCGAGGGTATGGCTGGCAGCCCCAACCCCTGCTCCACCCCGCAATTAACCAGTGTTTGCTTATTAGGGAAGCTACAAGCCTGTGCAAACACTTCCATTTGCTTTTCATAAAGTGAAGGTAGAAAAAAATCATGCCCATGAGGTGTGGCCAGTCCCAGCAGGCTGCTCATGTGGGTCTGGGTCGTGCCGGGTCTGGGGTCCCAAGGGCCACCTGCCAAGGACCGAGAGTCCCACCCTGCCCCAAGCAGCCGGCCGATTCCCATGTCACCCGGCCACACTGGTGGCTGTTCCCAGCCCCGCTGTTCTCCAGACAACCACTGCATTTGTACCAAACTTGGCCCAGTGTCGCTAGCAGCAACTGCTAATTGTTCTCTTGTTCTGTACTATATTTAATTCCCCACTATTATTTTTTCCCCTTTTAATCATAAAAAACCTAAATTTCCCTCGGGGAAGGTTATTGGCTCAAGTGTGGAAATATACCTGCCACTTGCACGGAGCTGAGCCACCAGGGCATTGGCTGTATTTTTAAATCCAAGTACAAAGTGTCTTCGATGTGAGCGTCACTTAACCCTTCTCGGGGAGGGAGGGTGGGTGGGAGCGGGGGGTCCTTCCCCTCTTCTCAGCTCCTGCTCCTCGCCCTGCCCATCCTCAGGTTGGGATACACCCACCCCGCGGGCTTGGACACGTGGACAGGAGGGTGGGCAAGGAGCAAGTGCGGGACTGCGGGAATTGCTCTATTTTGCCCTATTTTTCTATGGCATCCACCTCTCTGTCTTGCTGGGGTGAGACCAGCATGTGGGCGTCCTCCCATGCACGGTGGGGGTCAGTCCGAGCAGCACCACGTGTGCACCAGCATCTTCTCCTTCCTAGGCCATCTCCTGCCACGCCTGCGGGGACAGAGGCTCAGGTTCTCCTAGGTAACCCGGAGCCTCAATACCTTTGAGGATGTGGGCCAAAGTCATCCAGTCTGAGAGCTATTTTGGGGGAGTGTGGCTGTTCCCGTGAGACCGTTTGCACAGCCACAGTCGGAGACAGCCAGGTGCGAGCGGAGGCACAGATGGGACAGGCAGGAGGGAACTGGCCCTCGTCTCTGCCAGTTAATGAAGTGTCCGTAGGTTAATGAAGTCACCCGAGGGGGTTTCAGCCCTGCCCCAGCAGACCTTGGGTCACCTTTCAAACGGCTGCTGGTAGGAAGGTTTAGGGTTTGGGTTTGCAGCTCCAGCAAAGCAGATTTGGGGTCTAACCCTCATCATTGCAGATGCACATAGCACCTTCTGCACCAAAGAGGCAATCTTTTTGCAGTGGTGGTTGCTCTGGGCTCTGAAATCCTCAACCAGAAGGAGAAACAAGGTTGAAAAAACCCTGGGTTTTTTGGTAGCTGTAGCCTGGAGTCAGTCCTGGCCCAACTTTTCTGTTCTCTGTGGGGTGGCTGGGGCGGAGGATGGCGCAGCAGTGTGAAAGGCACCATACAGAGCCAGGGCAACCTTTGTGTTGCATCTGTGGGCAGCAGCAGGGTCAGAAAGCACCCAGAGCCAGCAAGATGAGGGGGCAAACTCGCCTCCTGGCCAAAGAATCCCCCTTTTATGCACATCTGTCAGCAAAGCCTTCCTGCTCTCCCCTCTGCTCGCGCACAAGGGACTGAGTGTCTCCCTTCCTCCTCCTCGAACAAAGGAGGCTACAGTTTGGTTTTTTGCTTTCTTCTTCCAAGTGGCTTCACCCTTGAGTTCCCGGCCTTCATTTGGGATGCCTGAGGAGACCCATGCAAAAGCCAGATGGGGACCTGGCAGGGCACTGGGATGCTGCTTGGGTGCCACTAACCCATCTGCTTCCCCAGTCAGCGTCCCTCCTTGCCATCCTCTCCATCAGTGATATATTTGCTCCCAAAGCATCTGGACAAACTTAAGCCCCAGTTCAGGTCCTGTCCAGCCCTGGGGGGCTACAATCCCAGCTGACCTGTCAGAGGGTTGTGGCATGGCTGGGAAGCCAACACCAACCCATGTCAAGGAGTTCTCACTGCCAAGGGCTGTAAGTGGGAAGGGCATGGAGGTAGAGCGGAGCTTTTGCCAAAGCAGCATCCTATGGACAGGGCTGAGGGGCCTGGGGGAGGGAGGTGGCCCTGCAGTTTGAGCTGTTGCCTGCAAAGGAGCAATTTCAGCATGTGAAAGGAATGTAGCTCTGTGCCAGAGATGGAGGCTGTGACTTAAGGATGGGGATGACTGCTGCTGGACTGACTCACCGGCTGTCTCTTCACAGCCGCTTCCTCTCCGGGAGGCAGAAACTCCCAGTTTTTATTTATCACGTGGCTTAAAGTAGGGGGTAAGGAAGGAAACACTTATTTTTAACTCCTCTATCTCGCCGGGGCCTGGGGGAGCGAGCGCTGGCACAGCGAGGTGGCCGCCCTGCTGCATGTGCCCATGAGCATCCCCATGGCCAAGGCTGCTCATTCACCTGAGGGCTGCAGACCGTTTGCAGCTCCCCATGGTATTTTTGGGTCTGAGCCCATACGCAAAATGGCCCTGCAGGTTGGGAGCAGCCCAGAGACCCTGTGCAGAGTGGAGACATGCAGGGTGGGCAGCGTGGTGGCTCATAGCTGTGTTGAGGGCAGCTGAGAACAACTGAACCACGGGAGAAATGCATTTTTTTTCCTCCTAGAAGCCACCTGTCCGTGCTGCTGCCTGCGCTTTGGCAAAACTTGGGTGGCAGATGCTGGGGGTCCCTATTTGTGCCCACCACAGGGACAGAGCTGTCACGACCCAGCTGCTTGGCCAGGGAGCTGGAGCTGCTCGTTGCCCTCCCAGGGCTGGAGGATGGGGAGAGTTTCATCCATCCCAGCTCCATCCAGGGAGGATTTGGAGACATAGTGTCACCATCCCCTGGGTGCAGGGTAGGCAGAGGTGCACCCCTGGAACATTTTGGGTTCCCTGTCCTCAACCGAGCTGAGCTGGGACACAGCTCCGCTTATAGGCAGTGTCCACCTCCCTGGAGTGGGGAGGGGGCTGCCTCCTGCCTGGGGTGGGAAGGAGACTTCAAGAGGCTTCATCTTGGGGCTCCTTGTTCTCCTGGGTGGAAGAAACCAGGCCGGACGTGTGTTTGTTTAGTGCAAAGGGGGGTTTTGCGCTTCCGGATGATTTTTATTGCTCAGCACTCTGCAAACACAAGCCATCCCTGGGGTCGAGGGAGGACGGGTGCATGGGGAGCCCAGTTTGGGCCAGGCTGGGAGAGGTGGTGTCCGGCCCGGCTGTGCCCAGCGAGGCTGGTGGGACCTGTGTGGGCACTGGCATGGGCATGGCGTGGTGCCCCTTGGGTGAGATGCCGCTTGTGCCTTTGATCAGAGGGGCTGATCTGTGCATGAAGTTTTGGTCTTTGATTCCTTGGGGGCTTTCTTTGAGCTCCTGTTGTGAAACCTTCATTTGCTTTTACCAGCAGCAAGTTTTTTTTTTTTTATGATCTTCTTTTTTTCCCCCTCTGTTGCCCTGAGATAAAGGCTTCTAAATTTGTCCTGTGCTGAAAACGCAGCTAATCCTGATGGACCTGAATTCGCATCTGCCCCGGAGGAATTGCACTAATTTTTTTCCCTTTGTTCTGCCAGGGGACCTGTCCGTTTCCTAGTGGAAAAAAAAAATATTCACTATTTAGGGCAAGGTTTATATTCCTGACACCCATGTGTTTGTTTGCAAGAAAAGAGGACAGGAGGGAAATAAATGAGAAAAGCATCATACTTTTTTTTTTTCCCTTCCAATATTGTTTTTACAGCAGGCAAGTTTTAATTAAAGTGAGGAACTAGGACACTTGTGCTGTCCAGAAGATGCTCTGAGGATGTGGTCCTTTTCCACCAGTGTTATATTGGGAGCCTGGAGCTGCTCGCCCAGCCCTGCAGCATTGGGCTGACTGTGGAAGGGCTCCTTATGGGCTGCAGGGACCTGGTGGGCTTTGGAGGGCTGGGGGGGGACTCTTTCCTGCTCACAGCCGCTGGTGGTGACGGGTGGGTTGGGTGCAGCAGTGTAGGGTGCTGGGTGAACCCTGCGGCACTGTCAGGTCGGACAGGGCTGGGGACAGCGGCCGGAGTGTCACCCCGGCTTAGGGGTGCAGGGGGAAAAGTTCGTGCATCGAACAGGGGGAGGTTTTGAGCAGATGTGGCGAGGATGGCGAAGCAGGTATCAACCCAACCGGCTTGGGAGCGGCAAGCTGGCATGAGCCAGCTGGGCTTCAGAAAGCCACAAGTGCTCGCCTGGGGTGGAAAAAAGTCCAGTCAGAGCCGCCTTGTCCTCACCTGGGGTTTTCCCTGCTCCGGGTGGTGCAGGATCCCCGTGTCTGCCCCAGCTGGGGGACGCGCTGGCCCGAGGGCAGTTCTTGGGGTGTAGGAGCGGGGATGGGGATGGAGAACTGCGGCTCCTCGCGTCTGGTCCTGCCGCAAGGTGAGGAGGAGGAGGATGAAGCAAATGGTGCGAGCAGGTGCTGAGGTGGCAGGAGGGGGGGATGTGTGGGACAGGGGCTGGTTGGAGGAGCCATGGGCCTCAGTTTCCCTCTGCTATGGGTGGGAGGGTG
>JANZLQ010000055.1:4332441-4360982 GCA_026212715.1 Elanus axillaris
CCCCCACTCCTCAACCCCCCCGGTTCTCCTCCCAGGCCAAAAATATTTGCATGCTTTTTCGAGCGGGACTTCCTGCTCTCCCTCCATTGGCTGCAGGTAGAAAGCTGTGCAGAGACGGAGACGCGGACAGCCGGACAGATCTGATGCAAACCTCGAACTGAGCTTCACCCCTCGTTCCTCCTCTTCCTCCTCCTCCTCCTCCTCCCTCCTCCCCACGCCCGCGGCCGCCCGGCTCCCCTGGCTCCCTTTCCCCGCACGACACATGTAAAAGTTGTGCGTGGGGCTCTCGCTGCCGTCCCGCTCCTCGCAGGGAGCCAGGGAGAGCCGGGCTGGGATAAACCCCCGTCCCGGAGCAGGTTTTCCCTTGCCCCATGCTGGATTTGGGGACGGGAGGGTGACTTCGGGAGGAAGCGACGCTGCAGCGGGTCGAGGGCAACCATGAACGAGATGTCAAGTTTCCTGCATATCGGGGACATCGTCTCCCTGTACGCCGAGGGCTCCGTCAATGGCTTCATCAGCACTTTGGGGTGAGTGGGATGTTCCCGTGTCTTCCCACCAGCCAAACCGGTCCTGGGGACAACCGGCCACCGCGGTGGGATGGGCTGGGTGGTGCTGAGCCTCAGCCCGGTGGGAAAAGGGGCTGGAAAGCTCTGGGTGCTGCTGCGAGGATGGGTGCAGGTGCTGGGGAGGGCAGGCTGTGTGCCTCCGGGCTCTCCTCCGGGTCCCGTCACTGCTGGGGGCAGGAGGTGGCCCTGGAGAGGGACCCTGAAGCCCACCCTCTCCAGCAGCCGTGGCCAGAAACCGTTTTTCCCCCTATTAGCATCATAGAATTGTTTGGGTTGGAAAAGACCTTTAAGATCATCCAGTCCAACCACCAAGAGGCTGGGGGAGATGAAGTAGGCTTAAGTAGTGTGAGGGGTTGATGGCTTTAGGAAAGGGTTGTGCGTGTGGCTGAATGGGATGGTTTAGGCAGCTGGGATCCCTCCTGGGGCACGGCGTGGTTAAGTGCTTCCAGCCCTGTCTGGTGTGGCTGGAGGCTGCTGTCCTCTGGGACGGCTCTCGCTGTCCCCCCTCGGGTCCCACACAGCTGGTGGTCAGCAGGAATCGCTGCAGGGTCACCGACACGCGGGTGCCCATGGCCACCAAGTGCTGCTCAGGACTGGGGGGACCAGGGCACTGCCACGTCCTGGCTGAGCCAACTCCTTGGAGCCTCCTGGACATGTCAGCATGGGTGAGGGGATCTCACAGCCTGAGCCGGGGAGAAGAGTGGAGAGCTCGGGGACCCGTCCCTTGTCCCTCCTGTTTCCGTGCAAGCCAACGGTGCCGCAAAAGCAGCACCCAGGAAAAGCCAGACCAAGACCGTCAGCGATGCCCTTCTCCATCCACTGGCTGCTTGCTCCTGCCGAGAGTGTTTGCCCTGCGGCGCGGAGAGGCAGCGTCCCTGTGGTGGTGAGGGCTCCGGCAGGGCTGCTGGATGCCCCTGGGCATGGGTAGGTTTTTCACTTACCCCGAAGCAGGGACCCAAACCTTGCCCACAGCCCCAAGCGGGTGGACATGGGTCTGTGCCAGCGCGCCTGCCCCATGCTGCATGTAGGAGAGGCTGAGCTCAGCCAGGAATGCTGACTTGGATGGGATTCCTGGGGCAGGAGCTGCCCGGCTCTATAATCTGTGATGAATGCACTTGCTCCCACATGCCTATGTATAACTGGAGATATACATACCTTCGCCTACACGTGTTCACGCACCCAGCACCGGGCATGTGCAGCCTCTGGGTTAATGCCCACCGAAGCCTTTCTCCCAAGTGGCTGCAGGATGCTGCCCAGAAATGGGCTGCTGGGTGCAACTGGGTGCAGACCAGGGCACAAAATCCCTGTGCATGCAACTATACGGTGTTGGGCAGACGGTCCGGCACGTGCAGGATGCAGCCTGTCTGTGCCTAACCCTTCCTGGATGGGTGAAAGGACATCCCCATGGTCCTTTTTGGAGAGGTCTCATTGTAGCTGTCCTGCTCTCCCAGTGCCAGAGCCGTCCCGAGCCAGGGGCTGCAGACTTGGCAGCTCAGCGCTGAGCACCCCTCCAGCCTGTCTGTGAAATTGGGTCTGGAGGAGGCTCCACTGGGACCCAACACTAGTTATTAGCCCACGCAGCACGTCTCAGTGGCTTACTGGGAGCTGAATTAAGAGGTGCTCAGACTCTTTGGAGCACTGATCCCTTTGCATCTCTGGCCCCTGGGTGCTTCTCTAGACTTACAAGCATCTGAAAAGCAGGGCTTGCATCGAGAGTCTCTTTTCCCAGACCCCAGCATGGCTTTTGCTGGGCAGCCCCACTTTCCCAGGGTTCTGCTTTCTCTGTTTTTTTTCCCGCCCTCTGAAATTGTTTTCTCTTGTGGCCCATGACCTGTAAGACCCAACCGCACCTTAAATCACTCCTGTGATAAGGGACTGGGTGACTCACTGAGAGTGCTTCTCCCTAGCTCTCCTGCCACGGCTTGGGACCTTATTTAGCTCATTTGCAAGGCAAACAGCTCTGCCAGCCCCATGCCGGGTGCTGTGTGCCCAGCTGAGCACCATGCCAGAAGCGCTCCCTCCATTGTTCTTTGTAGTGGGACTGGGTTTGGCTGTGGGATCGCTGGGGGTCTGCAGTGGGATCCTCTCTTTATACGGGATGATACAGAGTGTCTCCAGGTGCTGCTCACGAGTGTCATGTTAAGGGATGTTCCCCAATGTGCCGGTGCTGTGACATCCCTGTGCCAGCGTCCCAGCAGGGTAGTGAGCTCTTCCCAGGAGTGCTGCTGGGCTCCCTGGAGTGCCCAGGCTGACGTGGGTGTGAATGTCAACTAAATACCAAGCCGGTGGTGCTTACAGGTGGTGCTGCTGGGAACACGGGGCTCTGTCCATCTGTGCTCGGGATGCACCGCTGGTGGGAGACGCAGCGGAGTTTGGAGTCGCTTGCACCAAGCTCCTCCACTGCCATGTTTGCAAAATGCCTGGAGAGGCTGAGGAAGGGGAAAGGGGTCTGACGAGAGCATGGGGAAGGAGATAGGGTGCGTGCTGGGGATGCTTCCTCCTGCCTGGCTCTGCTGCAGCTCGTGCTTCACCTTAAACCCATTAACCCCAGTGCTTTGTCACTGGTGGTGTCTGGCCCAGAAGCAGTTGTGTCTGGGAGCCCTGCTGCTCCGGTGAGAGCATGAAGCCCTGCCCTGGTCTGCAGGGAAATAGGCCAGCAAGGGACTCGTCCGGGACAGAGCCAGCACCCGGGGCACTGGCTGCTCTCACCACCCTCACCTTCAGAGGGACTGGGTGCCATCGTTTGCAGGAGCTTGCCAGGCTCTTAGCAGCTCTGCCGCAAAAGCAGCAGCTTTCCTTTGAGCCCCGGGTACCTCAGGGTACCTGGGTGCTGGACCTGTCACTTGCACAGCACCAGACTTCCCTCATCAGACAGGTGTCCCACGGTCAGTGGGATGCCTTGAAAAGCAGCAAGGAAGCAGCAGCAGGTCCCTTATTAACACTGAGTCTCAATTTCTTTTATTTACTTTATTTTATTTATTTACTTTATTTTATTTTACTTTATTTTTTAATTCTATTTGACTTTATTTTATTTTATTTTTTGAAGTGCTTTCCTCCTTTTGGACAGGGAACTTGCTAAGGATGGAGGGGGTTGGTGGCAGAGGTGGGGGGACCCCTGCAGCCCCCAGCTGAGCCTCCTCTCCTTCCAGTCCCCCGAATCCCACTGTCAAAGGCCCCTGTCACAAACTCTTCCTCCTGCACACCCTCTCTGCAGTGGGCGTTTGCTCTTAAGGAGGAAAAACATCCCGCTGGAGGGTGGGGAGTACTCCTGTGTGCTCAAAGTGCTGGGCTAGGTGGGGGGAACACTGAGCCAAAATACTCAAACTAGCTAAAATGCTAAAGACAGCACAAAAGGAGATGGTTACTTACAAAGTCCCACGGGAGGGCAGGGTGAGAGCTGGCTGCTGTAAAGCAGGCGCACCCCGAGGTGTCGGGGGAACTGGGCTGAGGGCAGCCACGCTGCTGGTTGCGTCCCTTGGCCGTGCTGCTCCGTGCCCGGGGAGTGACACGGTCCCTTGGGGGAGATGGGGGGTACAGGATGGGTGAATTGGAGATGCCAGAAGTGGGTTTGGGGACATGGGAAGGTGTCCAGGAGGACTTCGTGAGATGCAGGGACCCAAGGGTGGTTTGGTCTTGCCTCTTGGCTTGATTCGAGGCTACTCCCGTCTTGGAGTTGGGGAAAGGCTCTGCGAGGCTGCCTAACTTCACTGCCATGGCTTTGCTGGTGCAAATTAAAGCTGTCCAAGGAAATGGCAGCTTGAAACAATTTGGGACAAAAGCAGCCACCTGGATCAGGGATGTGGGGTTGGCGCTGAGCAGCAGCGTTGCCTGGGCATGGCATCCCACCTCGAGGAGCTTGTATGTGCAGCTGCTTTGGGACTATCGGTGGTAACTCCTGGGAGATCTGTGCTTGGGGAGAGGGAACTTTTGGGACTGGGTCTGGGATGGGGGGAACAGCTGCTGATGTGGAGTGCCCTGTGGGAATCATCCAGGCAAAGCAAACCAGTGGCCAAGGAGGGAAAGGAGCTCAGAGACCTTGATTTGGTTCCTGCTCCAGCGTGATGGATGGGGTGATGCTGTGAGCCCTGGCAGACACCGCTGTCATGAGCGTCCCCATCTTATCTTTTGTCCCTGATAAGCCAGCGCTAAATGGCCGAGCCAGAGAGGAGTAGAAATGCAGTGCAGGTGCCTGTGCTTGCCGGGGGATGTGCTGCCCCATCACGGCCATCCCAGGGGGGCTCCCAAGGACCCACCAGGGGCTCGGGGACCAGCACTGTGGGCTTGCAGAAGGGAAGGGCTAGTGGCAAACCTGCCTGAACAGCAGTTGGCTCTTTAAGGTGAAATAACACCTTTGATAGCTGTAATTTTGATTGCAGGTGGATTTTCAGGGTGGAGCAGTTCAGGGAAACACAGCTGGTTAAAGGGTAACTCCAGCTCTGCTGGGTCAGGACGAACTCGTCTCTGCGAGGAGGAGAAGCATGCGAGGCCAAGATCAGCTTCCTTCTCCCGGTACCGAGACGGTGGGGGAAAAGCTGCATTTCTGTGGCTGCCCTGCATTCATTCACTTTTTTTTTATTCCTCCCTGTGGGTTCAGTGCTCATCCTGCACCCCAGGCTGGAGCGGCTGACCTGGCCCCATGCTCAACGGTGAGCTGTTCTCCTCCTCCTCCTCCTCTTTCTCACCTCCAGGGCTTGGTGGGCTTTGTAGCAGGGTGCTCCTACCTTGGTTGGGGCTCCCCTTCACCCAGAGCGTTCCTTCCTTGTGCACCCCTGGACCATGGTGTGCCGGAGCTCCCCTTGGCATCGGGTGTGCCATGGCCGGGGAAGACTCTCTCCTCTTCCTCAGCCCAGGTTCAGTGTTGCAGGAGCCGTGCCTCCACGTCAGTCCCAGCTGGCCACTGTCCCCAGGGACGCTCAGGGTGTCTGACCACTGCGGGTTGCAGCGCCGGACAAGCTGCTTTTCCCCTGACCTCCAGCGAAGGCTCTGCCTCGCATGAAGCCAAGCGTGCTGGTCCCGGGCCAGGGAATCACTTTGTGCTCCATATTTTAAAGCATGCAGAAAGCCCCACTGGAACCACAGCGATGACTTGCATGGCTTAAAGCTAAACAGATGCTCGCCTGTGCTTTGCTGAGCTGTGGGCAGCAGGCTCATCAAGGCACAGAATTCAGCCCCTCGTGTTCCTTGGAGTTAGTTTGAAAAGGCAAAGTGTGAAGTTTTCCTAGGTGCATCCAGCCTGCTGCTTCACTCAGGATCTTCCTCCAGGTGCTCGGACACCAACAGTCCGTTTTCTCATTAACACCTGAGAAATGAAAGCCAAGCTCCACCTGCCCGGCGTCCTCCCCACAGCTCGGCATGGCATGGCAGCGAGTGCCTGCGTGTCCCTGCTGCTCTAATAGCAGAGGGAACTTCTCTTTGTCCCATCCCGCTGCGGTAATGCTGGTTATTAGTGGAAGCGTGTCTTGGCTGCAGCAGTCACCCAGGTGACTCATGTCCACCCTGTCAGAATCCTTTTCAGCAATTTTTAACTGAAGAATGTTAGTCCAGAGTATCAGTTTAATAAAAATAACACTTTGCATTCCTGCAGAGCGTGTAATCCTAGGATTAAAGATGCTGAAGCGGCCTTGAGATCATGAACTAATTAAGACTTCCAGCCTAGCAGGTCACTATCTCTGATCCTGCCTGGTGAAGCGGTAACGCGGGGCATGGGGAAGGGCAGGCGAATGCTGCAGGCAGAACTGGTGTGGGTGGGATGCTCCCGTGCTATTTACTTCGTCACTGAAAATGGGCCACACAGGTCAGGCGTTTCCTCGGGGACCCCTAGCCATGACGATGGAGGATTTTTATTTTTTAAAGTGCACAGATGAATTAGGCCCCTCTGCTTTTGTAGGCACTGGTGAGAGCTTGGCAAGTGCGGAGGGTCAGTGCTTTACTCCATGAGCCTGACCTGTGGGTTGGTCAGGGCTCAGCCCTTGGTGGTCTTTGCTCCCAGGAGCATCAGAAGTGTTTGTTCCTCCCTGTCCTCCATCAAAATAATAGTAATAGAAACCAAAACCACCTACAAGTGGCACCGGGGCTTTGCATATCTCCTGTGGTGTGGGATGTGTGGTACAGCCCCTGTCTGCAGCTGCCTCTGCTCCACTCTGGTTTTTCCCCTCTTTACCTCTTTCCCTGCCCTCTGGAGGCTCTGTGCCCTGCAGGAGTTTGGGAACATGCCCGACTACTTCCCTGCTGTCATGGCCCATGGAAAAAGCGTTGTGTTTGGGCAGCCCCTGGTCAGGAGCCCAATCCCCCCCACACACTGCTGACCATGAGGGTTTGCAAAGCCAAGGCAACCCTGTCCGGCGAACAGCTCACCGTGTGTTTACTGAAACCTCATGGGTTTTGGTTTTCTTTTTACAATCTGCTGGGTCTTTGCTAATTGTTTTTAAGCTAATGCTACCACCAAAAGTGTTAGAGAAATTGCTTTTCACTCTTTATTTGAAATCTAAGGTTAACCGCCCCCAACCCTGGGAGCTTTAAAGAGAGCAGGCTGCCAGTGGCAAGGGCAGTGGCAGTGCTGGGTGTTCAGAGCACCCTGCACCTCCGCTGCCAAGGACACAGCAGCGCTGGGGTCCCCGGGGTCCCAATCCATCAATGTGGAGGCCAGATTCCTCTCTGCCGAGCTATTGAAAGGAATTTTCCCCTCCTCTGGGGAGCGGCTGGGCTGGGGAAGGAGGCTGGATCTGTGAACGGGATATCTGTCTTTTTGCCAACCCGTTTGCAGCACAGCATGTTCATCTCCAGCAATGTTTTGGCTGTTTGGTTTGCTGGGCGGGGGGGTTGAGAGTCCTTTGGGGAGCCGAGGGAGCGGGACGGGCTCTGCTGTGCCCTTTGCTGCCATGCCACGTGCACGCACCTCATTTCTCCAGGCTGCGTCTTCCCTCCTGTCCCAGCGACAGAGCTGCCCCCATGATGGATGCTCCCTCCCGGGATTCCTGCATCCACTCGCACACTCACCGGCTGCCTGAATTCAGCCTTCGCAGGTGGGGACACGCTTCTCACTTCCTCACCCGGGGCAGGAGTGGAGTTTCTCTCACTGCATTGCTTCCCAGGGGCTGGGAGAAAGCGGGCGAGCGGGTACAGCCTGTCTTGCTGGAGCACCGAGTTCCCTTGAAAGCCTCGTGGGACTGTGCGGACGAGCTCTGGGTGGCCCTGGTGCTGCAAGCTCCTCGGGCGACGCTTGTCCCTCTGTGCTTTGGGCACCGAGCAGAACCCTGTGCTGGGTTATGCTTTGCTGTTCTTAGTAACTTTGAAAAGCAACGTCCCATCCATCCTGAAATCGGCCTTTGCCACCAAAGGCCAACACTGTGGGATTTTGCTCAACACTGGGAAAACAGAGGTGGGCAGGGAGGAGACAAACAGCCCTTTGCATCTGATGGGCAGAGCACCTCTGACCAGATAATAATTAATAACTGGTTTTGAGGGGCCCCTGCCACCTCCGTCTGCAGCGCTTACACCTTCCATGTCCTTGGGGGGGGGGAGCTCCCAGCTGGAGAAGGAAAACCATTGAATGAAAGTTGAACTCATCACATTTTTGCCAGATTAACAGTGAAATAACATTGCAGCCAGTGCACCGTGCTGGGGTGTGGATCCGGCTCAGCCGCGAGCTGGGCAAAGCAGGATTTGCTCCGGCAGGATGCGGGCATCAGAGCCTCCCACATGGGTCACTGAGCAAAGGCCCCGGGAGCGTGGCTGACGTGAAGCATCTTGTTTCTTTGGTGCTGATTTGTATCTGCTGCTGTTTGCCCCGAGGGATTGGGATGAAAAACGCATGTGAAAAAAATGGCAGGTGGTGGCGAACAAGGGGCAATGTGTTGGGAGCAAGTGCCCCAGAGTGGCTGCTTGCTCCAGGAGTTGAGCGTTGTCATGCTAAATATTTATAGAGTGCAAATGGGTGGGAAACAGGAGACACAGCTTTTGATGTTGCTTTGGGCCAGGTGACAGTGGTGCAGTGCTGTGGTTTGTGGCAAAGCCGCTCCGCTCGCTGGGGCCCTGCTGTCATCTCGTTGTTGCTGACACCCTGTTCCTGCTTTTTGTCCCCTTGCAGGCTGGTGGATGATCGGTGCGTGGTGGAGCCGGCTGCCGGTGACCTGGACAACCCGCCCAAGAAATTTCGAGGTGAGACATTTGGCCAGGCTGGGGCAGCTCCATCACTGCCGTGAGCAGCCTCGGGGACGATGCTGGCCCTGAGCATCCATGCCAGGGATGGGGACCAGGGTCCCAGCTATCCCAGCTAGCCTGGGGCTGGGAGCTGCTGCTTGCTCTTTGCACGGGAGCCCAGAGCGTTCTTGGACAGCCTCCATAGGCTTGTTTCTGTGGCTTGGCCAAACTGCCTACCCTCCTCTGTTTGCCTCTGGGGGCATTTATGCATTTATTGGAACCACCTCCATGGTGGGATGGTCCTCGGGACCCCTTAGTCCAGCCCTAAGGAGCAGGGGTGGCTGGGAACTGTCGTCTGCAAAGGTGGGCCTGACCACCCCAAAATGCATCCCTAGGGATGCTGGCAGCTGGGTGTCTACCCACCAGGAACCAGGGACAGGTGGGTACAGAGGGGCAGTTGCAACAGGCAAACTATTTCAAGGCAAGCCTGTTAGCACGCAGCACTAATTACATCTGCTGTGCTTGGCTGCACCTCAGAGAGAGCTGAGGGATTAAGCCACCCATTTATGAGGCAGGCAGGGCTGAGGGAGAGACGGTAAATCCCCATCTATCCTCAGCCATCACATTTTGTGCCGCGTTGTCTCCTCCGGTGCTCGGGGCTGCGCTCCTTATTTCCCATTTGGGCAGGGGGCAGCCCCGGGCAGGAATGGGCAGGAGCAGGCGGCCACGGCCAGGTCCAGGCGGAAAAGGGATGAGTCAGTGGAAGCCGGGGCAGCTCCTGGCCTGTGGAAACAGTCTGGAGAAGCCAGGACAGGCTGCTGGGAAAAGCAGATTGCGCCTCCTGCTTCCCTGATTTGCAAGCCCTGGGGCCAGCCGGTGAGGTGGCCTCAACCTTTGGGCTCCCCAGGGAGCAAACAGCTTCGTGAGCCCATGGGCTCACATCTCTGCCCTATGCTGCACCTACCTGGGAAATGCTGTTTTTGTGCCTGGCTGCCCCATGTGCTCCACACGCTGCCAAATGCAGGGAACAACTGTGTCCCAAAGAGTGTCCCGGATGGATTTGAGTGCCCAACGCGTGGAGCATATAGCTGGGGAGTGTACAGAGAGCTGTGCTGTACAGTGAGAAATTTCCCCAAACCAGTGATAGCATTGTTGGATTTGGGGATTGGTTTAGGGCAGCCGTTCCCTTCATCCCAGCTACTCTAATTTCAGGCCCCCTTTAAAAAAAATCTTTTAAAATACTGGCTCTCCACTCTGCTTTGTGCCTCCACCTTTTTCTCAGGGTGGCTTTAACATCCCACAGCCGGGTGCCCTGCAGGCACCCTTCCCCATGGGGGTCCCGCACCACGTAGTGACCTTCTCTGTGGGAGCTGTTGCCACTAATTCATACATGGGGCTGATTAATGAGCCATCCGACAGCTCCCCAGAGTCCTGCAGCCCTCCACGGCCGAGGAGCCGTCCCGTTCCTGGACATCGGTGGCCTTTCACCTGAGGCTGGATGGGAAGAGCTGGAAGCAGCTGTGGGGCGGCCGGTCATCCCAGCAGCCACACCGTCTCCCTGCCTGGACATGGGCGGGTGTTGAATCTCTTTTGCAGGCGAAGGTCTGGTCTAGACTCAGCCCCGCTCCATGCAAACCCTATCAGGATATCCAGCTGCTTGTTTTAATGGCCGGAAAAGTAGCAGTCTGCCTTCTTGATAGCTATCACCGCGAGGGAGGTAAAAACAACGGGCTGCTGCTGTTTCCCTGCAGCAGCAGCAAGAGGCTTAAGAGGATTTTCATGTGCTGTTGCCGTCCCCATATCCTGTGGCAGGACCCTGCCCTATCCTGCATTGCGGTAGCCCAGCTTAGCGTCCCAGTGGGGAAACAGGACCCTTCTCCCGGAGTCAGGTCCAAATGGTTTTCTGGAAATGCCAAAAGGCAAGGGACGCCCCGCTTGGTCACCTGCATTGCACCGGGGTTCAGCCCTCTGAGAGACGCCTGGCGCCTCGCAGTTATTTGCTTTTTTCTGCGATTTCTTTTCTCCCCAAGGCTCTTCCCAGCCCTGCGTTCAGGCACGTCAGGAAAAAAGCAAATAAAGCACTTCAATCCTGCGCTGCGATGGCTGCAAGGCGAGCAGGCGGCGAGACCCCAAAATGCCCTGCTCCCCTGGCTGTGGGTTTGCAGGAGGTTTTGCCTCCGTGGCCGTGCTGGGTCGTGGCAGGTCGGCCGAGCATCGCTCGCTGAATTGCTCTCTCCGGGCAGTGCTGACGTGGGAGCTTTCCTCAGCTTCCCTCTTTGCTGCCCACCATCCGTCTTGCAAAAAGTTGTCGGTGCTTAGGCCCGGGTGCCAAAATCTCCAGCTTCCAACACAGGCTTTGCTGGAGCCTTTCTGTGTGCAAACGACTTCGTGCCTCAGTTTCCCTCCTTGCAAAACAAGGCTTAGTATTGAGATGGGGATATGAGGCAGCCCTTCCAGGCAGGGCGTGCTTGGAGCTGGGGGTTTGATTCCCACCTATCTCTTAATAGCTATGTTGGGTTTTTTAACTCCCCCCCAGTTTCTAGTTACTACCAGGACCTTTTGCAACCTAATTAGCAATTTAATGAAAACAATTTAAGGTGCTGCAGGTGGCCCAAGTGTTTCTGTAGCCCTGCTCAGAGGCAGTGGGAGAAGGCAGCCAGGCATTGCAGCAACTACGCTCAGTCCCCGACTAAAAGCCCGGCGTCACGGCCTGCTTGGCACGGGATATGCCATTAGCAAATAGACCTGTAAAATGAAATGTGAAACTTGGCCTCTTCCCAGCAGCCCGAGCCGGTGAGAACTGTGCTCTGTGCTTGTTTGTTCGTCACTCCCAGGTAAATAAATACGTGCTTGCCAGTGACTCGGGACTGGGGCCAGAGATGGAAGTGATTTTTTTCTTTTTGTGTCTGAAGTTTCTGGGCTGCTATTTCAGGCGTACTTAGGGTGATCTAGGCTGCAGAGCCCTTCCTGCCCTTGCCCCGTGCAGCTTCCAGCCCTGAACGAGGGTTTGGGAGATGTAAGTGCCTCCATGTCTCCAGACATCTACTCTTGTGCTTCAGTTCCCGAAGCCTGGATCTGGGTGTCTGCGTTTTCCGCCCTCCATCCCAGCCACAGCAGCCTGGGGAAAAACAGGGAAATCAGGGCAATCTGCAGAGCACAGATACACTGCAAGTGTTTGGAGGAGCTGGGATGCAAACCTGTGCCATTCAGGTCCCCAAAGCATTTCTTTTAGGACTTTAAATGCAGCTGTTGTCATACAGATTTTAGGAGCGGTTGCTCGTAGCTTCCAGCACCGGTAACTGAGGCTCCCTGTGAGCTGTCATGGGAGAATAGCAGCGTGTTTGCAAAACCAGTGTATCCCGATGGCACGGTCACCTCAGGGCAGCAAATCATGGTCCTGCTGGCTTGGCGTGTCTGATGGGTAGAGTAACAAGGGAGATGTGGAGACGTCTGCTCGTGTCCCAGGCTCACAGTGCCCGTGTCCTGCCAGCTTCCCTCCCTCCCTCTCTGCCTCCTGGCAAGATCCCCTCCTCCTTTGGTACAGCTGGGCTTCATCAGTACTTTTTCTCCCCCTGAAGTTTTCCTTCCCAAACTGCATGGCCGTTTCCAATGGGAACAATTCTAATCGTAAGTCCAAGAAGTGGAGTCACTCCTGGACTCATTATTTACCCTGATTTGAAACTCACTCACCAGCTAATACAAGGTGACATGACCCTCTACTGCTCCCTGCCGTGTGTCCCTTGGAACCCCAGCAGTGGATGGGGTTGTTGTGGGTTAGGAGGACCATCTCCCAGCGATGCTGCTGGGACAGGAGCAGTGTCCCAGAGGAGCACTCGCTCCTGCCCCTCGGTGACGTTGGCCTCATTGGGGATGCACTGGTGGCTGGTGACCACGTGGCTGCTGCAGCCTCATGCTTGCCTTCCTCTCCTCCCAGATTGCCTCTTCAAAGTATGTCCCATGAACCGCTACTCTGCCCAGAAGCAATACTGGAAGGCCAAGCAAACCAAGCAGGACAAGGAGAAGATTGCAGACGTGGTGCTGCTGCAGAAACTCCAGGTGAGCAGAGTGGACAGTCCCCGTGGGTTGTTGGGATGATGACATCCAAAACTCTCGCTGTGCCAAACCTGGTATGTTTTGCTTCCCAGAAAACAGCCTGCACGGAAGCCAGGACGTGCCCTGGGTTTTGCTGCCCTCAGGGTGTCTCTCTGCTCAACTCTGTTGTCTCCTGTCCCACCACCCTCCCTTCATCGTGGACCATTAGCCACAGCCACATTTTCTAGACAAACGGCTCCTGTGGCTGTCAGCTCTTAATTAATCATGGCATACAGTGTCTAATAAGGGGGTTGAGATAGGAGCTCTGTAAGATGCTTTGCGCTGGCATCTGCAGGACTGAGGGTTGTGGTCCCTGGATAGATTGGCCCCCAGGGATGCATGCTGCACGCTGGGTTGCCCTTCTTATGGAATGCTCTTATCCAGCCTCTGCTGTGAGAGGCAACTGAACTTTGGATCCTGCCACAGGCTCCTGACAGCTCTTTTGCTTTTGTGCCATGCCTGCTTTTGTGCCCTTAGTGCAGGGGGGAGCCCTGGGCAGCATGACATGGCCATGCTCAGGGCACGCTGTGCCAACGTGGGGTGGATATAGCAGTGACCAAGGAGCCACAGATGATTTGGTTGCTCCCAGTGCAAGGGAGATGTCCGAGGGAAGACCTGCAGAGAAGGATCCAGGGGACTAAGCAGGCAGAGAGAGGAAGGGAGGGCAGCAATGCTGCTTTTGGGATGCCTTTCCACCCTTGCTGCTGTGCCCAGCCTTTGCTGTCTCAGCTCTTCTGATGCTCCTTGTGCAGAGGACCCCATGGCAGAGCAGGCAGAGGTGTTATGCGAGCACAGCCCCGCACCCTCCGCAGCACCCAGGGGTGCCTGGCACAGAGGAGGGAGCTGCTGCGGCCAGGACTTGCTCCAAAGGGCTGTGGAAGAGTAAGGCTCCTGTTTACTTCCATGAGGTTTGGAAAAGGCCCATGTTAAACATTGCATAATCACCTCAGACAGCTGGCGAGGTCCTGAGGATGATTCATAAAACCAAAGCTCAGGAGAGATTCATTAAATCATCTCACAAGGCTTCAAGCCCAGCCCCACCAGTCCCCCAGTTTTGCCTTTGGGGAGCAAGGTCTGATGTAGTGTCCGGACAGGGCACCCTGGCTTGGTTTGGAGATGCTGGGACAGGGTCAGTGCCTCCTGCCATGTCCAACTGTACATGGGGCCACTGGTGTATGGAAACACTATTTTCCTGCTCCAGTTAGACTGTAACTTGTCATGTCGACAGCTGTACTGGCCACGACTGGACAGAGAGGCTCATTTCTGAGCCTGATTGATTGCACCTTGGTTAAGATTTGTCTTAAAGAGATTCTGATATTTCCTTGCTCCTTTCCGCTGCTCCTGGTGTTGCCCTTTTGGCAAATGCTCCTCCACATCCGGAGCCAAGCACTCGGGAGCCCGGGCAGGGAGGAAGCTCTCTGCAAAGCGCTGCCCGTGCTGCCGCAAAGCCCCTGGCCATCCTGGCTGCGATTTATCAGCATCTCCCACAGGCTGAAAACATCTTCCAACCCGCAGAGATAATTTCCTGAAGCAGAAGCAGCCCAGGTCTCAAGCAGAGACACTCTGCCCGGCTGTCTGCAATGCCCACGGTCACCTTTCTGAGCTTGTGCTCTTGCGCTGTTGTTTTTAAGTGGGTTTAAGGCTTGGTGTTTTCTCAGCTGACTAATTGTAGGTACAGCCAGATGCAGTGCAGACATGCCGTGGAGGCTTTCCTCCTGCTCTGCTGATGTCTCCCCATCCTCCCTGCACTGTCCTGGGCTGCCCACCCCAGTGTGCGTCCCTGACACCCCATCCTGCCATGGCTTGGGGACAGACCCCGTCCCATCCGAGGGACAGGCTGGGAACATTAGCCCCTGTGGGCTTGCATGCTTGGGACAGCCAGTTCCCACTCCCAGCCCCACTGGCTTTCAGCAAGGAAGGAGCTCAGATCTGGATGTGGATTTAGGGCATGCCACACTGCTGGATCTCTCACCGGAGCTGAGTTGCTCCACGGAGTTGTTGTTAAACTCGCTGCTCCACATCAGTGCGGGATTTCTTGGCAGCAGGTTTGTTTTCCTGATGGCAGCATCCACCACCACAGGGCTCGCATCCCCAGGTGGCACCCAGAGCTGTGTGGGGGCGGAGGGTTAACTAAAGCGGTGGCAACATTCAAAAGAGCAAAGGGTTTGTACTGCCACACCATGTGCCAGGTGCGTTCAAAGCCCCGGCATCACCTGCTCGGGCACTCGTGGACCAGCTGCCCCATCTTTGCAGTGCGGAGTCATGATTCCATCTGTGTTTCCCAATTCCTCTGCCCTCAAGTGAAGGGGGGTGAAAGCAGTATGGGAAAAGGTAGATGCTCTCCCAGCTCCATCCCCCACCACCATTTCCCATCCCAGCTGCAGGGGAATACCAAGCTGGTGCTGCCCGGCCTGTGCCTGGACTGGCACTGGGGCTGTCGGCACACCCTCACCATTCCCAGACAGATCTGCTGTGGGAGCATGTTCCTGCCTTGCTCCACATACGTTGACATCACTCCTCCGACTGTCAGAGCAACTGCATGGAAAATGTCTGTGGTTTTGGAGAAAGGGGCTGCAAGCAGTGCTGAGTAATCCACTCTTAGGGTATCTTGGCCAGTGGGGACCCATCCTGCTGCATCTGCTGCAGCAGGTCTGGACCTGCCGCCGTCTCCGGGCACGGCACCGTGCCTTTTGCTCTTTGGTGTTGGTGCTTCTGGGAGCCCCCGGTCCCCACGGCCCTGCTGCAGTGGGGCTGAGATGGGTGCATTGTCCCAGTCCCTGGCCTGTGCACAGAATCCCCTTTTGGCACTGCCCCATAAGACCTGCTGGGGTTTTGGAGGAATTTCAGTGCCATTTTGTCCCTGTCCAAATTTTTAAGTCTTCTGTTTAAAGCTCACGTGGACTTCATACGGATGCTCAGGGCCACACCATGGTCCTAGGCTGAGGGTTGTACCTACCATATTGTAGCTCTGGCCCATGTTGTCTGGGGGACAGAGGGATGCTGATGCTGCATCCCAGCCTGTCTTATCCTCCCCATAGCTGAGGGTGCAGGTGGCCCCTCTGGCGCTTGCTCCTGAGGAGTGAGGAGGGTGCTCCTACACTCAGCTCTTCTCCTTTCGGCATTCAGCATGCAGCCCAGATGGAACAGAAGCAGAACGAGACGGAGAACAAGAAAGTGCATGGCGACGTGGTGAAATACGGCAGCGTCATACAGGTATGGGCTCGCTCTCCCCTCCTCTGCTCTCAGCCGATGAGTTTTGGGGGAAGATGCACAGATCCAGCACATGCAAGTCAGGCAGCAGCTGGGAAAGGGCTCACAGGATCGCTCCTGGGTATGAGCAGCCCTGGGGACCTCGGGGGGCTGTACTGTCACAGCTCACCCCAGCGTTTGCCTTTCCAGCTCCTCCACATGAAGAGCAACAAGTACCTGACAGTGAACAAGCGGCTGCCGGCCCTGCTTGAGAAAAACGCTATGCGGGTGACGCTGGATGCCACTGGCAATGAGGGGTCCTGGCTTTTCATCCAGCCCTTCTGGAAGCTGAGGAGCAACGGAGATAATGTGAGTGTGGGGCCGAAATGTCCCTAAATGAAGAGTGCAGAATGCGCTGTGCATGCCACCTGCCAGGGCTCGCCTCCCTGCCGGGCGCCTGGTCTCATACTCGCTCCCCCCTTTCTCATTTTGTTCCTCAGGTAGTTGTGGGAGACAAAGTCATCCTGAACCCTGTCAACGCCGGGCAGCCGCTGCACGCCAGCAACTACGAGCTTGCTGACAACGCCGGCTGCAAGGAAGTATGAGGAAGCTGGGCTGGGGCCAGGCTGCCTGTATGGGGTCTGGCTTTTGGGGCTTGCCTTGTTTTTTTTTCTTTTTCTTCCTTTTTTTCCATGTCCCAGGGATCACGACCCCACTCTCTTGCTCCTCAGGTGAACTCGGTCAATTGTAACACCAGCTGGAAAATCAACCTTTTTATGCAGTTCTGTGACCACATGGAGGAAGTGCTGAAAGGGGTAAGGAAGGAGGTTCAGTCGCCGCCGGCCACCCGGGACATGGTGGACTCCAGGGACCTGTCCCCTGTCCCCTGCAGGGGCAAGACGTGTGAACAGCCGTTTGGCTGTGTGACAAGGCTAGAGGAAAGAGATCCTGCCTTGAGGACCTTAATTTCTAGGAAAATTCATCACTTGGAGAACTTAACAGCAAGCTAGAGTTGGATATTTTAGTATCTCCTGGCAGCAGGTACCCGGGGGGCATGAAATTACCCTCTGCCTTATTGTATTAAATTGGCTTTCAAGGACAATATGAGGCACACGTAGTGCCAGCAGCAGCTTCTAGCTGCGAGGACAATTTTCAGCTGTTTAGCTCTGCAGCAAGGCTAGCTGTTGCCTGGGAAAGGAACTTTCCCTGCAGAGCTATTGTTTGGGGCTGAGGTCCTCCAGGAAGCAGCTGGATGGATATTGATTGTTATGATCTTACAGACCCTCGTCCCCAGGCGCCGCAGTTATGCCTGGTTTCCCGCATCCACCATGTCCATCTCCCCGGGGCGCTAATGCCTTAAACACATTGGTGAGCAGAGCCTCTGCCTGCTCCAGGGGTGTAAAATGGTGGGTTTACACCTATTTTACAGGCTGGGGAGGGGAAGCAGAGAGAAGTGACTTGCATGAGTAACCAGAGTGATGGCATTGCAGGGTGCCCCATGCCCATGCAAGGTGCCCTTCCCTGGGCTTAGAGGAGCATTTGTGCTGCTAGAGGCAGGTTTTAGCCCAGCTCAGGTAGGTAGGACTGGAAAAGCTGATGGTGTCCTGCGATGCCCGGGCTCCCATGGTCCTGCCATGCCATGGCTGGGAGCTGCGCTCTGCTCTGGACCACGTACACGGGGGATCCGTCACCTTGCAGGGTGGGGGGTTGCAGGAGGAGCTACGTCCATCTGTAGGAGAGCCACATCGCTGGGTCTCACCACTGTGTCCCGGTGCCAGGGGGATGTGGTGAGGCTCTTCCACGCTGAGCAGGAGAAGTTTCTCACCTGCGACGAGTACAAAGGCAAGCTGCACGTCTTCCTCCGCACCACCTTGAGACAGTCGGCTACCTCAGCCACCAGCTCCAATGCCCTGTGGGAGGTGGAGGTGAGTGGGGAGGGGATGGAGCGTGTATCCGTGGGCTTTCAGGGTACCTCTGTGGGTTGCTGCACTTTCACTGGGGAGGGTTTGCTAGAAGCAGTGGTTATTTCTATACACTTCCACTTCTGGCAGCCCAGCTGCCTTGGTGAAAGCCAGTGCAAGGCTCGAGCTCCATGAGAGCACTGGGAACCGCAGCTGCTGATGGTTGGGCACCAGTGTCTGTGTGAGCTCTGCGCACCGATTATATTTACTCATGGCTGCCTTTGAGATAGGATGGGGCTCTTATCGCCAGTGTATTTGCCCGGGGTCAGCGGAGATTTGGAGACAGGAATGGTGTCCTGGTTCCCCACAGCCCCGCATGCCATCGGCTGAGCTCTCCTCTGCTTCTCCCAGGTGGTCCACCACGACCCGTGCCGAGGGGGAGCTGGGCACTGGAACGGATTGTACCGATTCAAGCACCTCGCCACGGGCAACTACCTGGCAGCAGAGGTAAGGGGCCAAGCAAAGGGCCACAGAGACCTGCCCTGCCCTCGAGAGGCTGGTACCATCCCTTATCCCTTGCAAAGGCAGTGCCCGCCTGCCCTTAGACAGAGCAGTGATGCCCAGGATTGCCTCTGGCCCCACTCCAGTTTGCTTTCAGAGCTGTCCTGCCCTGGGCCTCTGTGGCTCCTTCTTGCTCGCAGGAGGCATCGGCACCGAGGCTGTGGGCATCACCGTCATTTGCCTGTTTGCAGGGCTAGGCTTTCCCCCTGAAACGCCCCACCCCACAGTGCAGGGGCTTGCTTGCCAAAATTGCTGTTCCTAGCTCTGTCCTCTTCTGGCCCAGGGAGAGCAGGATGGGGTGGTCAGGGCTTTCCTCTGTTTGCCTGCTCTGGGCCAAGGGACTGCACCGGCACAACCTCCTGGTAAGATGGAAGTGGGAGAGAATCCTGCTGTGTTTAACTCTTCCTCATCAGGTTTTGCCCATCCTCTGGTCCACAGCAGCATCCAGGGCTGTCCTTGCCTGGGAAGGGTGTGGGCAAAATCTGGGGCCTGGAAACATCATTTGCCAAATTTTTTTGCTCCTGTTTAAGGCCAGCTCAAGACCTCCTGACAGAGGCGCAAAGAGGTTTCCTCACTTAGATAATGTGGTTTATATGACACAAATGAGCTGCCAGGACCAAGGGAAAGACTGTGTTACACCCTGCTGCCAGGGGAGCAGGGGTGTACCACAGGGGATCTTGACATACCATGCACCAAAGGTGCTCCTTAAGCTGGAGAATACAACCAACCAAAAGCAGCCCCCAGGGCCCCTTCCACCACTGGCAGGATGGAAAAACAGCAAATACTGGGGCTCTGAAATGGCTGCTTTAAACCAAAAGACACTCAGGTGACATCTACAGAGGAAAGAAGAACACAGAATGATCCCCAGCCCAGGCTGGTGCTGCCCGGCTTGTGTTGCTCGCTGAGACCTCAGCCTGGGGCCTCGAGGGATTTACAGCAAGAGCTCGTCTTGCTGCAACGCAGAGCCCTGGGTCTGCTCACCAGGGTTCACCCTGTCCCAATCCTGGGGGACGGAACGCTGTGCACTGGGTATGGGTCACCTCCTCCAGCCCCATCTGGGCAGGTTTCCTCTCTCTGTGATGTGATTGAGGAAGGCAGGAATAGAGATAACACCCCATCCTCAGGGTTTTGGAGGGACCGAGTGGGAGGACTGATAGCTGTCTTTCATCTCCCTCTTTAACTTTTCAGGAAAACCCAAGTTATAAAGGAGACGTGGCTGAGCCCAAAGCAGCGCCCACGGTGAGCTGTGTGCAGCATCGCTAGCAGAAATGCTGCTGCCGCTGCCTGAAATCACGCCATCTCTTAGACTCTGCCTGAAAGCAGGGAAATGCCCCGAAACAGAGCCTGCCGCAGGGACAGTGCCCGTGCTGTGCTGCCGGGTCCTGCTTGATGCCGAGGCTGCGGCCGGAGGCTGTGCCGCTGCCCAGCAGAGCATCCCTGTGCTGTAGAGTAGCATCCCTATGTCCTGCTTGCGAGAGGACCCTGCTGGAATCTCTTGGAGGGGTCCCAGTGCATGTTGGATCCCCAGACCACGGGGAAGAGCTGGTAGAAGAGAGATTTGGACTTTCAGGGTTTTTTTCTCTTTGCTGTTGGTGAGATATGGAGAAGGGGTGGCCTCGTAGCTCAGGTGCATCATGCTGCGCTTGTGCTCTTGCAGCCCCTCGTGTGTGTCTGTGCTGCGAGGCTCAGCCCGGCATCCGAGCAAAAGCTTCTGCTCTGAGCATAGCCGCTGCGTGTCTCCTCCGATGCCGTGTGTGCAGGGAGGCTGGGCTCGGCGGGGCAGCTGCCCCGTGCTGGGCTTAAAGCCACTTTCCCTGGTGCAGGGGGGCAGCGGCCGTGCCAGCCGCAGGAACACGGGGGAGAAGATCAAATACCGGCTGGTGGCTGTGCCCCACGGCAATGACATTGCCTCCCTCTTTGAGCTGGACCCTACCACGCTACAGAAGACGGACTCCTTTGTCCCGCGGTATGTAAGCATTTGCTGCCACAGAGGGATTGAAATAAAGAAGGGAGGCTTAATTGCATGGTGTGAAACTTTGGCAAGTCTGTTCTTGGTGGAGTGGGGGGGGGGGCTTTGCTGGGCGTCGAGGGAAGTGGTGGGTGCTGGTGTGTCCACGTGGGGATCACTCAGCAGGGCACTGTGCCATTTGCAGGAACTCCTACGTGAGGCTGCGACACCTCTGCACCAACACCTGGATCCAGAGCACCAACGTGCCCATTGACATCGATGAGGAGAGGCCCATTCGCCTCATGGTACAGCCCCACTCCCTCTTCCCATGTGTAGATTTATCCTCTGTACCCTAATAGCTCTTAGCGTGCTCCTTCCCACCCAGTACCTAGGCTTTACTCAGGGACTGAAATACCCTGATGATCCAAAGGGGTGGCTGAACACCAGCCTAGAGCCAATCCTAGTAACCTAGAGACCACTCCAGTCCTTCTGACGGGGATAAACTGGGTTACTGACTTCACCCAAGTTGGTGGCAGGTGGTGGGGACATGCTTGGCATTGCCCTGTCTGTGTGATGCTGCTTCCCCATTGCTTCCCAGCTGGGCACGTGCCCCACCAAAGAAGACAAAGAAGCTTTTGCCATTGTATCTGTGCCAGTGTCTGAGATCCGGGACCTGGACTTTGCTAACGACGCCAGCTCGATGCTGGCCAGTGTGGTGGAGAAGATGAACGAAGGTTTTCTCAGCCAGAATGACCGGAGGTAAAAAGTAATTTCCCCTGGGAGATGGGGCCGTATTGGGCTCCTCCAAGGACTCTCCAGCATCGCTGCAGGATGGGGCCCCTGCCTGGGTCTTGGTGCCAGCGCTGTCTTGCTTTCCTGCCCACAACCCAAATCCATGCCTGCTTCTCCCAGGAGTCTGGCGAGGAAACCAGATAACACTGCAGCCCTGCTCCGGCCCCTCCTTTGCTGCTAGAAAAATATCTGAGGGGCTGAGAGATGGCCCCACGATAGGGGCAGCCGGGTTAGTCACAGTATTATTTTTAGGTGGGTGGGTTCTTGGTGCTTCCTGAGCAAACACAGATCCCCTGTGGGACTAAGCGAGCCGCTTCCGCCCTGTCAGCCCGCTCTGTGCGGGTCCCACAAAGGTGACTAAGGGGGCAGAGGCATTAAATGCAAAACACCCAGCATGAACCAGAAGCAAAAGCCCCTGGCATTTACCCTGGCATATATAGTTTCCTTAGGAACCATAGGGGCTGTGAAACCTCTTGCTTCAGGGCAACCATTAACCTCTAGCACAGAGGGGCTGATTGGCCAGCAGCTTCCCCGGCAGTCTTTTGAGCCCTGAACATGGGCTCTTTGCTCTTCCAAAATGTGCCAGCATCATTGCAAGGACCTGAGTCTGAGTGGGCTGTGTGGGGTGGGCGAGCAGCCCCCCAGCCCACTTGCACCATGCCCCTTTTCAGGTTTGTGATCCAGCTGCTGGAGGACTTGGTGTTTTTCGTCAGCGACGTCCCCAACAATGGCCAGAACGTGCTGGACATTGTGGTGACTAAGCCCAACCGGGAACGGCAGAAGCTGATGCGGGAGCAGAACATCCTGAAGCAGGTGAGTGGCCGTGGGGCACTGCATCTGAGCAAGGCTGAGGTCCTGCGGAGATGTCCTGTTCTGCTTAGGGCCACGCTGGAGGCCAGGGATCTGGAAAACCCCACGGAGGAGGTGTAGCTGGTCTCCAGCTCACGCCCCAGTGGTGCACCAAGCCCTCCTAGCAAGCACGGCTGCTGTCCAGCCATGCATGGGGGTAATGGTATGGAGGGGGACACAGCACTTACCATCTCTGCTTTTGGGCAGATCTTTGGGATCCTGAAAGCCCCCTTCAAGGACAAGGGCGGGGAAGGGCCCCTGGTGCGGCTGGAAGAGCTATCGGACCAGAAAAATGCCCCTTACCAGTACATGTTTCGGCTATGTTACCGCGTGCTCCGGCACTCCCAGGAGGACTATCGCAAGAACCAGGTGCATGGGGGGCGGTGTCGGGGGGAGCCCCCATCCCGCCATGTGTTGCAAAGCCCTGGGGAGTGCCAAGGTCTTGGCAGGGCGGGCATTGCCAGTCTCCAACACCCAGCCCTGTCTGCTCACCGCCTCTCTGCCTGCTCCAGGAGCACATTGCCAAGCAGTTTGGCATGATGCAGTCCCAGATCGGCTACGACATCCTCGCTGAGGACACCATCACAGCCCTGCTGCACAACAACCGCAAGCTGCTGGAGAAGCACATCACGAAGACGGAGGTGGAAACCTTCGTCAGCCTGGTGCGCAAGAACCGTGAGCCACGGTGCGTGTCCAGAAAGGCCCCGTCCCAAGGAGCTTTGTGCTATGTGATGGGTGGGATGTGCCTCGACTAGAGGTGGAGAGAGCTCCTGTGGACCCCCCCTTTCACAGCAAGCTGTCTCTGCTCTGTAGGTTTTTGGACTACCTCTCGGACCTGTGCGTGTCCAACCACATTGCCATCCCTGTCACCCAGGAGCTGATCTGCAAGTGCGTGCTGGACCCAAAGAACAGCGACATCCTCATCAAAACAGAGTGAGTAGCCAAGGGGAGAGGTTGTCCATGCTCAGGGTTTAGTGCCTGGCCTTGCCTTCCACCAGCTCCCTTGTCACCCCTTGAGGTGCAGCTACTGCCCATGGGAGCATCTCCAGTTTTACTTCTTTTCTGTCCTAGGCTGAGGCCAGTGAAGGAGATGTCCCAGACCCATGAGTACCTGAGCATTGAGTACTCGGAGGAGGAGGTCTGGCTAACCTGGACGGACAAGAACAATGACCACCATGAGAAAAGCATCCGGCAGCTGGCACAGGAGGCCCGGGCTGGCAATGCCCATGACGAGAATGTCCTCAGCTACTACAGGTGATGATCCTGCGGCATCTTCTCTCCAGGTGAGGGTGTAAGGGTTGCATGGCCTCACTCCCTCTCCCCCTCATCCCTGGGCAGGTACCAGCTGAAGCTCTTTGCCCGCATGTGCCTGGATCGCCAGTACTTGGCCATCAAGGAGATCTCCCAGCAGCTGGGTGTGGACCTGATCTTCCTCTGCATGGCAGATGAGATGCTGCCCTTCGATCTCCGGGCATCCTTCTGCCACCTCATGTTGCACGTGCATGTGGACAGGGACCCCCAGGAGCTGGTGATGCCTGTGAAGTTTGCACGGCTCTGGACTGAGATCCCCACGGCCATCACGATCAAAGAGTGAGACACATTTGGGCTTGCAGCGGCTTTGAGGGACAGGGCAGGAGGTGGGATTGCAGATGCCATCTAGTGTAGGACTGGTTTGGCTTTAGCAGGGACTGGGAGGGGGGAATTTCTGGAGTGACTGGTAGGTCTCAGCCTTCAGAAGGAAGTGGGCTCCATCACAGTCATGAGCATCACTTCTGGCCATGATGCCTCAGCAGCTGCCTGGACAGTGCTCCTTCCAGGCTCGGTGCGAGGATACTCGCTCCTATCCAGCACATCCCCACCATCTCCCCTTGCAGCTACGACTCCAACCTCAACGTCTCACGTGATGACAAGAAGAACAAGTTTGCCAGCACCATGGAGTTTGTGGAGGACTACCTCAACAACGTGGTGAGCGAGGCGGTGCCCTTCGCCAACGAGGAGAAGAACAAGCTCACCTTTGAGGTGCGAGTCCTGCCGGTGTCACTGGCGCATTGCAGGATGCAACATGGTTTGGCTGCGGCTGCCTCTGCAACGAGTGTGGCTGTGCTGGCATCCCTCTGCTCCATGTTTGTTTCTCCTGCTCAGCCCAAGCACGGCGAGGTCTGGAGTTGCCTTGTCCTTCCCCAGGTTGTCAGCCTTGCCCACAACCTCATCTACTTCGGCTTCTACAGCTTCAGCGAGCTGCTGCGCCTGACACGGACACTGCTGGGCATCATCGACTGTGTCCAAAACCCACAGCTGATGATGCAGGGTGTCTACAGTGACGAGGTGATGGGTGAGTCCCTGCTCCATAACCAGGCATGGTCCTGCAGGAGGGTGTTTTCCATGGTCTGCCCAGTGCTTTTCAGTTTTGGCCGTGAGAAAACAAGCCACTGATTTGCTGACGTGGAAGCTTCGGCTGGGTCTGTACTGAGACACAGGGCGTGTTGAGCATTTGGGCATGCCAGAGAAATGGCTGGTCACTCCTACTTGTTCTCTGATTAATATCTGCAGAGTTTTGCAGTCTAAGTGGGCCCCTCCATTGGTCCTCTGCCACCTCCCTTTCCATCTGCATTAACTCTGCCCACTGTGGCTGCCTCTGTAGGGAAAAATGTGCGGAGGTCAATCCAGGGCGTTGGGCAGATGATGTCCACCATGGTGCTGAGCAGAAAACAGTCCATCTTCAGCCCCCCGAGCCTCAGTGCTGGGTCTGCCCCAGAGCAAGTGGACAGAGGGAGGAGCATTGAGAATGAGAACATTGTCGTGATGGAGACTAAGCTGAAGATCCTGGAGATCTTGCAGGTTGGAGCTGGTGGGGATGGAGGAGCACTGTGGAGCTGCGGGTGGGACCTGTGGGATGGGGTGGTGTGGGGAAGATATGGTTTTCTGATGCAGAGACAGCTGGAATGAAGAGGGCACTCACTTTTGCTTTCTTCTTCACTGCTCCCAGTTCATCCTGAATGTGCGGCTGGACTACAGGATTTCCTACCTGCTTTCTGTCTTCAAGAAGGAATTTGTGGAAGTCTACCCTATGCAGGACAGTGCAGCTGATGGGACGGCTCCAGCCTTTGACTCCACAAGTAACTCTTCCACTTTGCTCCTGGAAAACCTTCAACTCAGCAAACCCCACAGGCTGGGGACACATAGGCAGTGGAGGTGACAGCTCCAGAAGCTCTCCACCCGCTGCTGCTGCTGGCAGGGAGCATGGGGGGGATTGGAGTTTGTGCAGATGGGGTGAGGTGTCCTGTGTCCATCATGAATGCTCAGAGCAGAGGCCAGGGAGCTGGGTTGGTTCCTGCGGGTTTCTGCCAATGCACAGGGATCACGTTGGCTGCCCCTTTCATCTCCTTTTCCTCTCCCTTCAGCTGCAGCCATGAACCTGGACCGGATTGGCGAGCATGCAGAAGCCATGTTCGGTGTGGGGTAAGTCCTTGCCCGCTCCGGTGCATAGTTAGCCTGGCCGTAGGGCTCTTCCTCTCCTGTCCATACTGCTGAGGCTGAAAGCTGCAGGTGATGAGGAAGATGAGGCTCTAAAGGCTAATGCAGCTATCCCCATCAGCCCTGAGGGGTGACTGAGTGCACGCAAGCTCCCACGTGGCTGCTAACACCAAGTGCTTTCATCCTGGCTTCAGGAAGACGAGCAGCATGTTAGAGGTGGATGACGAGGGAGGGAGGATGTTTCTGCGGGTGCTGATCCACCTGACAATGCACGACTACCCGCCGCTCATCTCCGGCTCCCTGCAACTCCTCTTCAAGCACTTCAGCCAGAGGCAGGAGGTCTTGCACACCTTCAAACAGGTAACCCTGGTGGGATGCTGCTCTGGAGCACCTCTAAGACCATGCTTGGCTGTGGATGCAGGATGTGGGATGAGTCCTGGCCCCTTTGCTTGGGAGGAAGGTCTGGGAGTGGAGAGGAATGGGGTTCATGCCCCAAACTGGAAACCCTTGGAAATGTCACGGCAGGTTCAGCTCCTGATCTCAGCCCAGGATGTTGAGAACTACAAGGTGATCAAGTCAGAGCTGGACAAACTCCGCACCATGGTGGAGAAATCAGAGCTCTGGGTGGACAAGAAGGGCAGCAGCAAAGGGGACAGCACGGTGGACGGGAACAAGAAGGAGAAGAAAGAGGTGAGAGCGCTGAGCAAGATCGTGGGAACCAGGCCAGGAGAAGAGTGGGAGGCAGAGGTGCTGCTCGCTTCAATCCAACAACTCAGTGGGCTGTGCACCCCTCTGCCTGGAAGAGGAGGGTCAGGGAGGGTCCTGTGGGATGTAGTTATGTCCAAGGTTCTGGAGAAGTGCAATGGGACCCTGGTGCTGTTTCTGTACCCTTGCAGCATGCTGCCGATGAAGAGGTCATTGCTCCAGGAGAGAAGAGCAGCGAGAACTATCAGTTAGTCAAGGGGGTAAGTGAGATTGAATTCTATCCCTGGGACTGTTCCAGGAGGCACAGCCAGCGATGTCTGCCTGGTCTGGGCTCATACGGGTGCACCAGCAAGAAGGAAAGAGTGAAATCATGGGGGGATTTCCAAGCACTCCTGTGGCTCAGTAGAAAGAAGTCCAAGCCAGAGCTTGTTCCTGCCAGCTCAGCGCGAGGAGGAGCCCTGTTACATCCCCAGGGTTCCCGAGTGAGCCTTGCACTGAGGGGAATGGAGCAGAGGGGGTTGGTGATGAGTACGAGAGCTCTCTGCATGGCACTGCAAGGAGGATTTCTGAGAGGGCTACCAAGATTTGCGAGTGATGTAGAGAGCACCTGGGTTTATGGAGAACACACCTGGATTGCAGGCAAGCCTCCAGTGTTGGTGGCCATCCTGATGGGCTCAATTCCCCTCTGCCATGGTCCTTCTCTCCCCAGATCCTGGAGCGGCTGAATAAGATGTGCGGGGTTGGAGAGCAAGTGCGCAAGAAGCAACAGCGCCTTCTGAAGAACATGGATGCCCACAAAGTGATGCTGGATCTGCTGCAGATCCCTTATGAGAAGGTAGGTGGCCAGAAGCTGGCTGGTCTTGAGGTGCCTAGGGCAAGGGGTGGGGGACGCAGGGACCCCCCTGCATGGCTGGTCCTGCAGCTGGGCAGGGCAGGAGGGGCAGCAGCCCACTGCTGCTCCCTATCCCTCACCAACTCTAGGTATTTCTCTTCTCTGACCTTCATCAGGGTGATGCCAAGATGATGGAGATCCTGAAATTTACCCATCAGTTCCTGCAGAAGTTTTGTGCTGGCAATCAGGAAAACCAGGCCCTGCTGCACAAACACCTCAACCTGTTCCTGACCCCAGGGGTAAGGAGAGGGGACCGAAGGGTGGTTGCAGGCAGCAGCACTGGGAGAGACTTCAGTACCGCTCCTGGGGCTGAGAGCAAGAGTTACAAAAGCCAGGAGAGGACCCCAGGAGAGGAAGGGTCAGGGCAGGAGGGGAGGCTGTTCCTCACAGTCCCCTGGCCTCACTCTCCTGCCCTGGTCCCACAGCTTCTGGAGGCTGAGACGATGCAGCACATCTTCCTCAACAACTACCAGCTCTGCTCAGAGATCAACGAGACAGTGCCACAGCACTTCATCCACTGCGTGGCCACCCATGGCCGCCACGTGCAGTACCTTGACTTCCTGCACACCATCATCAAGGCCGAGGGCAAGTATGTCAAGAAGTGCCAGGACATGATCATGACCGAGGTGAGCACCTCTCCCCACAGCCCATGAGGCATGACCGTGGGGTGTAGCAGGGCATGGATCCTGGGAGGTATATGGTTGGCTTCTTCTTTGAGGAAGAGCCTTCCCAGCCATGCTGGCTTTGCCCTGGAGTAGGAAACATCTCCAGGAGCTTAATGCAAGGTCCAAGAGCCAATAACCATTTGGGAGTCCCACAAGCTGTGATTTTTTTGATTGCATGGCAATTGCCTGGTTTTCCCTGTAAATGCATGGCCTCTTCACCGGCTGCTGCCTCTCATTGTTCAGCTGCAGAGGACACCTTGTGAGGTTTCTGACTCTCCTCCTCCAGAGCAGTGACCACTTACCCTTCCCTGCAGCTCACCAATGCCGGGGATGATGTGGTGGTTTTCTACAATGACAAGGCTTCACTGGCTACCCTTCTGGAGATGATGACAGCTGCCAGGGATGGGGTGGAGGAGAACAGCCCGCTGATGTACCACATCTCACTGGTGGACCTGCTGGCTGCCTGCGCCGAGGGCAAGAACGTCTACACAGAGATCAAGTGCACGTCCCTGCTGCCCTTGGAGGACGTGGTGCGGGTGGTGACACATGAGGATTGCATCACGGAGGTACGGGGTTCCCAGCGAGGAGGGTACCAGTGGTTTTTGCACTGATTGCCTTCTCCTGATGGTGCCTGTGCCACCCCCCCGCCTTCCCTGTCAGGTGAAGATGGCGTACGTGAACTTCGTCAACCACTGCTACGTGGACACAGAGGTGGGGATGAAGGAGATCTACACCAGCAACCACATTTGGACTCTCTTTGAGAACTTT